>NIVC01001556.1:25000-130000 GCA_002269645.1 Macrostomum lignano | reverse complement strand
CTGACTGACTGACTGACTTGAGTGGGTGACTGACTGACTGACTGACTGACTGACTGACTGACTGACTGACTGACTGACTGACTGACTGACTGACTGACTGACTGACTGACTGACTGACTGACTGACTGACTGACTGACTGACTGACTGACTGACTGACTGACTGACTGACTGACTGACTGACTGACTGACTGACTGACTGACTGACTATGAGTGAGAGGGAGAGTGAGAGGGAGAATGAGAGGGAGAATGAGAGTGAGAGGGAGAGTGAGAAGGAGAGTGAGAGAGAGAGTGACAGTGAGAGTGAGAGGGAGAGTGAGAAGGAGAGTGAGAGGGAGAGTGACAGTGAGAGTGAGAGGGAGAGTGAGAAGGAGAGCGAGAGGGAGAGTGACTGTGAGAGTGAGAGGGAGAGTGAGAAGGAGAGCGAGAGGGAGAGTGACTGTGAGAGCGAGAGGGAGAGTGAGAAGGAGAGTGAGAGGGAGAGTGACAGTGAGAGTGAGAGGGAGAGTGAGAAGGAGAGCGAGAGGGAGAGTGACTGTGAGAGTGAGAGGGAGAGTGAGAAGGAGAGCGAGAGGGAGAGTGACTGTGAGAGTGAGAGGGAGAGTGAGAAGGAGAGTGAGAGGGAGAGGGAGAGGGAGCGAGAGGGAGAGTGAGAGGGAGAGTGAGAGGGAGAGTGAGAAGGAGAGTGAGAGGGACAGTGACAGTGAGAGGGCGCACCGGACAGCAGAGAAAGTGAGAAAAGAATCGCATTGGAAAACAAGCAAATAAAGGGCGGGGGCGGTTCTTGATGCAGTGCCTCAGATTCGTGGCGCCAATGCCTGTTCAAAGTAACGCAGCGTGCAAGGCAGCAAACTGGTCTGGGTCAGACATTGCGTAGCCTATACTATCTGATAGTAATACTGGGCCTACATTTTGGCAAAACAAGTTAGCGTAGCGTCTAGTTAGTGGTTGGAAGCGTCTACTTCAATCGGTCATTGCGAGCCACAGTTAAGCTTGTAAATGCGTGCACTTCATGGGCGAACACTTTTTGGTGTCCAATTCCTTCAATTAAAAGTTTGACTTCCAAAATAATCATCTTTTTCTTCACTGTCGAAGATTAGCAATCCATTCTATTCCTACACCCCCGATGACTTGCTATAGATTAGCAATCCATTCTATTCCTACACCCCGATGACTTGCTATAGATTAGCAATCCATTCTATTCCTACACCCCGATGACTTGCTATAGATTAGCAATCCATTCTATTCCTACACCCCGATGACTTGCTATAGATTAGCAATCCATTCTATTCCTACACCCCGATGACTTGCTATAGATTAGCAATCCATTCTATTCCTACACCCCGATGACTTACTATAGATTAGCAATCCATTCTATTCCTACACCCCGATGACTTGCTATAGATTAGCAATCCATTCTATTCCTACACCCCGATGACTTGCTATAGATTAGCAATCCATTCTATTCCTACACCCCCGATGACTTGCTATAGATTAGCAATCCATTCTATTCCTACACCCGATGACTTGCTATAGATTAGCAATCCATTCTATTCCTACACCCACGATGACTTGCTATAGATTAGCAATCCATTCTATTCCTTCACCCCCGATGACTTGCTATAGATTAGCAATCCATTCTATTCCTTCACCCCCGATGACTTGCTATAGATTAGCAATCCATTATATTCCTACACCCCCGATGACTTGCTATAGATTAGCAATCCATTCTATTCCTTCATCCAAGATGGCTATAGATTAGCAATCCATTCTTTTGATCCTTAGAATAGCTAAGAAAATCTATTCGTCTGATAACTGCCTACTAAAAAGTAGTGAATGAATAATATCTTGCTATTTTTGAAACAGCAGCAACGGAAACTTCTGCTTTTGCAAACAAAGCACAAAAAAGCCAATCATGTTTTCCTGTCACGCAATGGCCAGCGGGCCTGCATCAATAATATTTGATAGTCCTGCATCCTGATCTGTCACTGCCTGATTTGATCGTCAGAAACTCAACAGCCCGATGGCAAAGCGATATCAAGTGACTCAAGCGACTCAAAGCGATTGTCAGCAAGTTTTATCCTTCACCCAGATGGAGCGGTTTTCCCACAGCTCAGCATCACAGCTTCTGGAGCACGTAGATGAAGCCTGGGACGTTGAGATTATAGACCGACTCGTGACGCCATTTGAGTATTTTCCAGCCTCCGGAGGCCTCCATCTTCTTGGCCTCGAGCTCGATCTCGCCGATGTCCGTCTCCTCAATTACGGAGCGACGGATCTCTGTGCACAGCAGCCCGCCTTCAGGGTGGTGATTGGGGAGGCAAGAGTGGGAGACATGCACTAATTTAACTAGTAAGTCAATAAATCAATTAGTTAAACAGTAAATCAGCCAGCCAGCCAGCCAGTCAGTCAATCAATCATCAGTCAATCAGTCAATCAGTCAATCAATCAATCATCAGTCAATCAGTCCATCAATCATTCCATCTATCAATCATACCATCAATCAATCAATCAATCAATCATTCCATCTATCAATCATACCATCAATCAATCAATCAATCAATCATTCCATCTATCAATCATACCATCAATCAATCAATCAATCAATCATTCCATCTATCAATCATACCATCAATCAATCAATCAATCAATCATACCATCAATCAATCAATCAATCAATCAATCAATCAATCAATCATTCCGTCTATCAACCATACCATCAATCAATAAATCAATCAATCAATCAGTCATTCCATCTATCAATCATACCATCAATCAATCAATCAATCAATCATTCCATCTATCAATCATACCATCAATCAATCAATCAATCAATTTTTCCATTTATCAATCATACCATCAATCATCAGTCAATCAATCAATCATCAGTCAATCAGTCAATCATACCATCAATCAATCAATCAATCAATCAATCATTCCATCTATCAATCATACCATCAATCATCAGTCAATCAATCAATCATCAGTCAATCAATCAATCAATCAATTAACCAATTAACCAATCAATCAGTCTTTCTATCAATATATCAATCAATAAATCGCACCCGGCTTCAGCAGCTCGCCAACGAAGGGCAGCGAGTTCGGCTTCACATGGTTGGGCACGTAGGCGCCCTTGCTGACCACCACATCGTAGACTCCGTGTGGCACCTGAGTCAGGCTGCGGTTCTCAACGATTTCAACGTAGCCGCGGCAGATGATGCCCAGCTTCTCGGCCTGGGCGATCATCCCGGGACTGCCGTCGACTCCGTCAACCAACCGGAAGCCGAGCAGCTCCCGGAGCTGCTTGGCGATGATGCCGGTGCCGCAGCCGAGGTCCAGGGCTCGCAGTTTCGACCTGTCAGCGTCTTTCGGCAGCAGCTCGGTCAGGACTTCGCACAGGCCGGTGAAGTTCGAGTAGCCGAACTCGCCGGTGTACATAGTGTCGTCGTAGGTGCTGCTCCAGTCGTCATAGTAACGCATCACCTGATCGGGATTGAGTTTCGGCTTAATCAGATCGTTTTTGAATCGTTCTCGGTTCTTCAGAGCGATTCGTTCGGCTTCTTCGAGATCTGCCATGGCTGTTGCTAGGCTGTTGTTAGGCTGTTGTTAGGCTGTTGTTAGGCTATTTCTAGGTTGTTGCTAGGCTGTTGTTAGGCTGTTGCTAGGCTGTTGTTAGGCGGTTGCTAGGCTGTTGATAGGCTGTTGCTAGGCTGTTGTTAGGCGGTTGCTAGGCTGTTGCTAGGCTGTTGATAGGCTGTTGTTAGGCTGTTGCTAGGCTGTTGCTAGGCTGTTGTTAGGCTGTTGCTAGGCTGTTGTTAGGCGGTTGCTAGGCTGTTGATAGGCTGTTGTTAGGCTGTTGCTAGGCTGTTGTTAGGCGGTTGCTAGGCTGTTGATAGGCTGTTGCTAGGCTGTTGTTAGGCGGTTGCTAGGCTGTTGCTAGGCTGTTGATAGGCTGTTGATAGGCTGCTGATAAGTTGTTCCTGGCTTGTTGCTATGCGATATGGTAGTTGCTATGCTACTAGTTTCTATCCGGCGCAGCAGCAGCGGTTTATTGAAATCCTTGGCTATTAAATAGCACCTGATGCAGCCGATAATCCGTGTTGCGCATGATTTATGCCAAATTCATAGGATTTTGATTTGACACTATCCTCCTCACTTATGCAGAGAAAATGCAGTTTAAAATCTCCAACCCCGCTCTGACTGGCACACCCTTCATAAAATTCACTTCTATTCGTCGTTGATTCCCACAAAAAGAAATCAAGTCAATTTCGTGGCAATTTTAATGCAAGAAATCCGATTATAACAGTTGGTTTCGAATTTATTTTCCTGCTTCTCAGTACTGGACAAAAATATAATTTTGTTTTATAGTTTCGCATGTGAAACCGTTGAAGCCACTTATATAGGAACTCTTAAAATCACCCATGAACTTATGAACTCAAGAACTCATGGACTCAAGAACTCAAGAACTCATGGACTCAAGAACTCATGGACTCAAGAACTCATGGACTCAAGAACTCATGGACTCAAGAACTCATGGACTCATGGACTCAAGAACTCATGGACTCAAGAACTCAAAAACTCAAGAACTCATGATTTTACTTATTCAATGTCTTCCCATCGCGTTAAAAAGCAAATTATCTCTTCGCACACGCGCACCAGGCGCCCCCTCATCAATCTTCTTCTTCTTCTAGAAGATAAACGAGTCCAGCGGACTCTTGCCGCACAGGCGCACCCAGGCCAGCTCCATCAGCAGCAGGATCAGGCCGACCGCAAAGCAGCCGGCCAGCAGGATGAAGCAGGCGCCGGAGCCCTCCAGGGTGATGGACTGGCCAGGTGGTACGCTGTTTGAGGCAGAGCATCCAAACGAACTGTTCGCGCTCTTCTCAAATGACCGCCAGATGTAGCCGGACTCGTACAGCCGTTGGATGCTGAACAAGGCGAGCAATATTAATAAAAGTTCTGCTTCATTAAATTGATAAGAAGATTTACTTCCTGACTCACTAAAAATTTAACAGATCGGCAAAGTAGGAATCCGGTGGCCAGATGAAGCCGACAGTTATGGTGTAGAATTTCTCTTCGCCAAGGTACACCTTGTCGCAGAACTGGTTGTACACCAGGGTTGCAAAGGTGAAGTCGATCATGCACGCGATGTTGCTGCTCAGCACCTAGGGTCGTACAGGAAGAAGACAATCTGGATGCTCTCTGGCACCCACCTCACTCCGCCACCTACTTCAGTCGGACAACCACCTCACTCCGACACCCACATCACTCCCATACCCACCTCACTCCCACACCCACCTCACTCCGTTACACCCACCTCACTCCGCCACCCACCTCACTCCGCCACCCACCTCACTCCGCCACCCACCTCACTCCGCCACCCACCTCACTCCGCCACCCACCTCACTCTGCCACCCACCTCACTCTGCCACCCACCTCACTCCGCCACCCACCTCACTCCGCCACCCACCTCACTCCGCCACCCACCTCACTCCGCCACCCACCTCACTCCGCCACCCACCTCACTCCGCCACCCACCTCACTCCGCCACCCACCTCACTCCGCCACCCACCTCACTCCGCCAGCCACCTCACTCCGCCACCCACCTCACTCCGCCACCCACCTCACTCCGCCACCCACCTCACTCCGCCAGCCACCTCACTCCGCCACCCACCTCACTCCGCCACCCACCTCACTCTAAGCTAGTCCCTGCGTCTCACCATCTCCCTGCAGCCGCGGGGGCCCTGAAAGGTGACGAGGCGCTTTGACAGCTTCTCAAATTCCGGCCGGCCGCCAGCCTGGATCAGGCCCCACGTGAAGGATCCCTCGCCAACGGCCGGTGTCACAACGTCGCTGTCAGCCAGGTCTTGCAGCGTCTTGATAGACAGAACCTCGTTTGACACAACCAGATCGGAGGCCAGGTCACCTGGTGATCATTATTGAAGGTGTACAAGTTCTTTAATATTTTATTTTAAAGAATGAAAGGGCTTTAAATCGTTATCTGGACAGTTCTTGGGTATGCTCTGGAGAACGCATAGCGCTGAATGGGGTTTAGCCATAGACAAATTCGATTTCTCCAGAGCCTATACTGAATGCACTGACCGCCCTTCGGATCGTTTCTAAGAAAACCGAGCGTAGCATCCCGCTACTTCAGCTGTGCAGACAGCCCGCACTCACCAGTGTACACAGCCAGTATGATGAGTGCGAACATCCACCAGAAGGCCAGCACAGTTCTCGGCGACATAGCAAACGGATTGAAGTCCTGGCCCTGCTGTAGGAAGCTGCCGATGCTGATCCAGACGTACTCTTGCAGCCACACCTCGTCAGCGCAGGCGTAATCTAGGCCCAAATTCCAGGCTGAGAAAGGTGAAAAGTAAGCCAGGGCCCACATGATTAGCGAGGCGAGTATCACGGTGGCTCCCAGAGTAATCCAAACGTACAGCTGCAGCGGTCTCAGCAGGTTCCACAGCTTGGACTCCGGCGGCGGACGGTGCACCAACAGGGCCATCGACTCCTCGAAAAATGCGGCCGAGTATTCCACCACGGATGCCCGGTTGACGCTCTTGCCGAACGGGCCACCGCCCAGGGTTACCGTCTGTGGAACGTCGGATGCGTTGGAGTGTCCTAACGCTAAAGTGCCCCTGGTGCTAAAGCCCCTGGTGCTAACACCCCTGGTGCTAACACCCCTGGTGCTAACACCCCTGGTACTAACACCCCTGGTGCTAAAGCCCCTGGTGCTAAAGCCCCTGGTGCTAACACCCCTGGTGCTAAAGCCCCTGGTGCTGGTGTCCAGTCGAGTTAAATGGCACCCCAGCCAGATGAAGTGACGCCCTATAGACACTCATTTCAGATATCATCAAAGGTATGCAGTTACATGCATCACACATGGTTGCTAGAGCGTTGCTGCTATCGACTGTCAAGACGCAGAGGGCGTTTACCAAGAACTAGTTTCTATAATACTTTAGAAGGTATTTTATTTAGCTCGCCTGTTGAATCGATGACTCACCCCATTCTGGACTTCGCCAACGCAACCGGTGGCATAGCTGCTACCAGGAGGAACAATTCCGAATGTTCGATCCGCTGAGTTCTGGGCGATGTACCTGACAGGCAGTGTCGAAAATATTGTTGCATTGCAAAGGTAAAAAACACTCATAGTTGAATCCTACGCTTAAAGCAATAAAACCCCCCTACCGGAACTCCATTCTCTCGGCCAGCCTGTCGATCAGGGCTCGCACCATGCCGCCAAGAACTACTGTCCCGTTGGGATATGACTCCTCATGGTAAGTGTACGGAGGAGCCTGCGAAAGCGGCAAGAAGTGATTAGTAAATACACGGATTATTTATTTGCGTGTAAGCTACTTTCAGTTCAGTAGTAAGTTGAATAAAAAGCATTTTAATGTAATTTATGACAGGACTCGTTTATTGGCTCTCTTAACCCCTCCTAGCCCCCCCCCCTGGCCGCCGCGCTTCTTTCCCCACCAAACCTCTTCTACCCCGGCCCCGCCACCCCATTTTTATTGCCTTCCTCGGACTTAGTATAAATCTGCCTGCCAATCCATGTACATTCTCAGCGGCGCTGGCTAATGTACATCAACGGCTGCGCCAATAGCAATTCAGTCCAGCTGCTTTTCTTTTTATATAATAGCTTACATATATGCTTCCTAGCTACTGAACTGAAAGTGGAGACTGTTATGACAAGTCTGGCAGATGTAATTGAGCTTTATAATCTCATAAAAGGCTTACAAATGGCGAACAGATAACGATTGTCTCGTTTTTAAATCCCAGAAAAGTGTTCGGAAAAGCGACGCTGGAGCCGCGAACTTGAGCCAGCACAGTCAGGTGGCGAGTTGCTATGCGGAATCTGGCCGACAGCTGCATTACTGGCCAGCCGGAGCTTCTCTCGTTCCAGGTGCCAAACACTTCGACATCCTGGCCGTTGAAGTACCGGCTGGTCGAGTTGAAACCAATAACGCCACGGAATGTATCGTAGTTTGAAATCTGAAATAGAGATGCAGAACTGAGATGCTTGAGCAGCTGGATTAACTCAGCAGAGATAAACAGCTGATTGAGAGACCAACTCACCGACGCGATTGCGTCGTTCAGAGTGCGGCCCCAGGTCCAATTCTGTTTGGCGGAGCAGCTGACATTGCTCGGCGTGATGGAGTGAGTCGACAAGGAGTCGTTGAGCGCCTTCGCCAGCGCCTCCACTGCGTCGGCGAATCGCACCTCTGAAGTCTGGTTACGGGAGTAAGGGCAAAAGCTTTCACAATAATAGTAATAGTAAATAATTTTTGCAGGAGGGCAGCGGGCACCCTTGGCGCAACATCGTCCCATTGACAACAATTCTGCCCATTCCGCTGACTCCTCACATACATTTACAAGTACGCCAATACTGTATGCAGGCGCGCACTCATACACACGCTCACACAGGGTGTACAGCGGTCCTGACTGTCTAATCGTCAGGCATGTACACTCTCTGTACCTTAGGGGTTGGTCCTCATACTGTATGTGTGAACACCCACGACAACTCCCGGCCAATTTTCGAGCGCACAAGCCCCAAATTAATGTGGCCGAACCGGGGATCTTGGCACCTCTGAGCAGCTCTGCCCCTTCGTATACCAAAATTACTTTAGTTGCCATGCACACTACGAGCTGTTTACCTTCACAGCAGTGGCATTGCAGGCCGGAAACACCTCCACCACAGCGGAGGGACACGAGCCCGACTTGTCCAATCCGAATGCGCCACCTCTCACTAGCGCAATGTTTGAATTCGGTATAGCGTAAGGCAACAGCGTCGCCTCGGATAGGCCCGTGTCTAAAACCACCCAGAAGTAGTTCTGCTGCATTACTTTGGTGTCCGCGGCGCTGCGCAAGATTGTTCCAACAGTTGACTCTGCAGCAATCACTAGAAAGTGCCGAATTTTGTTCTTCACAAATTTCTGCATCTGTTCAACCAGCACTGACGAGTTCAGATGATCTACAGAGAATGTCAGCGAGCCAATTCCGTTGGCTGCTAGCTTGGTCTGCGCTTCCTCCACAATGGTGCTGTCTGAAATCCAACAATGCCTCACTTTTATTGATCATTCATCAATTATGCTTGCGGTTTGTTAGACTGTCCAACTCACCCTGATTTGAGTCGTAGTAGAGGACAACAGAATCGGGCGCTCTGGTTTGCAGCACGCTCACCGCCGCGTCAATCAGGTTGCTGGGGTCGTGACCCGAGGTGAATCCAAAGTCTGGCAACGGTTCGAGTGTTTATATGGTTTGTTCCCAGGTACTCTGGTTTGACCGTGTTGCAGTAGATTTGACACTAATTGAAAGATGCAGCAAATGATTGGAAGATGAAACGGGGTCTTCAGACACTGTTGCAGAAAACGATTGGAGGATGGAACGGGGTCTTCAGTTATTGTTGCAGCAAATGGTTGGAGGATGGAACGGGTCTTCAGACACTTTTGCGGCAAATGGTTGGAAGATAGAACGGGTCTTCAGTTGTTGTTGCAGCAAATGGTTGGAAGATAAAACGGGTCTTCAGACACTGTTGCGGCAAATGGTTGGAAGATGGAACGGGTCTTCAGTTATTGTTGCAGCAAATGGTTGGAAGATGGAACGGGGTCTTCAGTCACTGTTGCATCTAATGGTTGGAGGATGGAACGGGGTCTTCAGACATTGTTGCAGCAAATGGTTGGAGGATGGAACGGGGTCTTCAGACACTTTTGCGGCAAATGGTTGGAAGATAGAACGGGTCTTCAGTTATTGTTGCAGCAAATGGTTGGAAGATGGGACGAGGTCTTCAGACACTGTTGCAGCAAATGGTTGGAAGATGGAACGGGTATTCAGACACTGTTGCAGCAAATGGCTGGAAGATAGAACGGGTCTTCAGTTATTGTTGCAGCAAATGGTTGGAAAATGGGACGGGGTCTTCAGTTATTGTTGCAGCAAATGGTTGGAAGATGGGACGAGGTCTTCAGACACTGTTGCAGCAAATGGTTGGAAGATGGAACGGGTATTCAGACACTGTTGCAGCAAATGGTTGGAAGATGGAACGGGTATTCAGACACTGTTGCAGCAAATGGCTGGAAGATAGAACGGGTCTTCAGTTATTGTTGCAGCAAATGGTTGGAAGATGGGACGGGTATTCAGTTATTGTTGCAGCAAATGGTTGGAAGATGGGACGGGTATTCAGTTATTGTTGCAGCAAATGGTTGGAAGATGGGACGGGGTCTTTCAGCTCCTACCATTGTTGAACTTCATTCGGCACAGCGCAGTCGGAGCCCCGATAAACGGCAACTGCAGGCTGTTGGCCAAGATGCTCAAGTCAGTCAGGAACGGACAGTTGCCAACTGCCAGCAGGCCAGCGGCACCGGAGGACGCGGCATCGCAGACTGTAAAAAGTGCAGCGCGCATGCTAAGTACATGTAGTTAGTTTAGTTACACAGCTACCAACTTTGACGAAGTGTCAATGAAATGCCGTCACTCACCCTGCCGCTCAATTTCCGTGACCTGCCTTGGGCCGGCAGTTCGGAGCACCAGCGGAGTCACAGTGTTCGACCCCATGTTTAGTCGCCAGTTCATTGCAATCCGCCGATGAAAAACATCGCGCACGAAGGTGTCGCTCCCAGTCCAAGGATCTTCCACAGCCACCAGCACCCGATAGTCTGCGCCAAAGCTCAGTCTCGGCGCCAGGCAGAGCAGCACCGAAAGCAACAACCAGTCGAGTGGTCGACTTGTCCCTGACAAGCAGAACTTCATGATTATTCGACAAAGTTTGAGCAGCCTGCTAGCCAGCATGGACAATCAGACAGGGTATTTATCTTCCGAAAGAAAAGGTTTGTCACTTGAGACCTGCAGTCGATGGCATATCGACTGGCATTGTTGTCGAATTGCTGAAGAATTTCTTTTTTGTTGTCGGATAAAAGGAGCAGATAAGCAACTTGATCAGAGCGAATTGTGCTGGAAGTCTCTGAGCAGTTAAGTGGCATTGGTCAGGGATTAAGAGGGGATCTAAGCTCTTGCCTCATTGTCCAATGATAAACCTTGCTTAGTCAGGTGAGTGCCTGTTATTCAACCCCGGCAAGGTATTACGAGCTATCATGAGCAAGCAAATCTTGCAAATCGAGCAAGCGTTTGTTTTTAGTCCGTGGTTGAACTACAAGTTTATCTACGAGTATATAATAATTTGCAAACAATATGAACAACATTTTTAAACAACAAAGCCCAGGAACCAGCAATTCAATGGCTAGCGGGAGAATCAAGCCATTAAAGACTGGCTTTTAATTGATCGAAATGTCACTTCACGTTAATGTCCTCATGTCATTAACTGTAAGACAAACCGAAATTTTAATTTAAAGGGCAAACCAGACAAACGAAGCAACAATTTATTTTAAATTAATTATGGTAAAGTCCTATCAAGTCGTATTAAGCTTCATATCATTAGCTGTCTTATTTATCAAACGAATTTGCATTCGAAGAAGGTGCAGTAAATTGTTAAAGCTAAACTTCGCCGTCGCCAGATGTTCCTGATTAACGCCGGTGATTTGCATGTTTGACACCACATTGACATCCAGCTCACTGGCCCCAGAATCGCTTGGTCCTACGTGTCCGGCCTGGTCACCTTTAACTTCTTCTTCTTTAGTTTGCAGTGCCAATGCTGACGTCACAGCATAGCTGCTCGCTTGCAGAGATCGGTCCCAAGGTACCTGCGTGCCTTAATATAATATTATTTACGACCCGTGTTCTCTAAACGCATTTTGCTATGATTTGCTTTTTTTCTCAACACGAAGGGGAAAAATCTTTCTGGATTTAACATGTAGCTGCCAATTTAACATGTAACCTGTGCGTCTATTCGTCACTAAAATTCACACAGACAGTGGGACAATTCCAGTTTAGAAAATTTTAGTCTCAAAAGCCTGGACAATATTTTGAGCAGGAGAGTATCGGATCAGCTCAGTTGCAGGGTGGAGTTTCTTGAGTCCTTGGACAGAACTGATGCCTATGTCTATCTATATCAACCATTAAACAACCGCTTCTGTTACTGCCTGCTGCAGAGTCCACCGTTAATGGCTAGGATATCGAAAACCGTAACTAGCAACTAGGATTAGCAAAACATAGATCTGGCTAAAAGGTCTCTTATAACAAGTTCAAGTAAGACACTTTAGATTTATACTAACACGACTTTGTACTTATAAGGAAGTCTGTGAGCACCCTGGCGCAACGGCGACATCGTCTCACAACCAGCGCTGACGCCAATTCTGCCCATTCCGCTGACTCCGGAGCACATGCAAGCGCGCCAATACTGTACGCAGGCACAGCACTCACACACACGCTCACACAGGGTGTACAGGGGCCCTTTGTTGACTTTCTAATCGTCAGGCATGGCCCAAATTAATCTGACCTTGCACGGAATCAAACTGGAGGTCGTAGTGAGAGTCGGACGTGCTTATCGTTCCACCCTGAATTAAAACTAAAACACCCTAGCTCAAAGCCCAAAGACACCCTAGAGCAAAGCCCAAAGACACCCTAGAGCAAAGCCCAAAGACACCCTAGAGCAAAGTCCAAAGACACCCTAGAGCAAAGCCCAAAGACACCCTAGAGCAAAGCCCAAAGACACCCTAGAGCAAAGCCCAAAGACACCCTAGAGCAAAGCCCAAAGACACCCTGAATCAAAGCCCAAAGACACCCTAAATCAAAGCCCAAAGACACCCTAAATCAAAGCCCAAAGACACCCTGAATCAACGACCTGAAACAAGTTAATTTCATAGATGCAAACTTTTTTTAGCTATTTATTGTCACGCAATTCTACTTAAAGTAACTAGGCTAAGAGAAAAACTGTCAGATGTTCTGTTGCTCCCTGGATTGAAGTGCTTTTTACGAGGCTAATTAAATAACTATTGCTTTCGCAAAGGAAGCAGACTCAGAGAAAGAGAAGCCGGTTTGCAATTGCTTTCTAATGTAATTTTAGTTGTTACACAGGTATGTAAGTACTCGTAGGAATTATAGTTACTCACTGAGAGCCTTCTCTAACTGGATTTATTGCGTACCAACAATACCAAGCATACTTGCTATGCGTAAGTTGAATTGAATTTGATCGCTCAGAAGTTTGCCTCAACAGGAGCAACAGCTGGGCGGCCATGCAGTGACTGCTTATAATGGTTTTTTCTCACTAGTGTGAACAGCTATGCGTAGTCGTTTTTGGAGCGGCATTCGTGACTGGCCTTCTGCTTGCCTGTAGCAATGCCAAATTAATTTATGCTCTCCCTGTGTGGGTCTGTTGTTTTTCTACCCCGGGTTAAACCGCAAGCTATAGGTTTATTAATATTATTTATAGGATATCATAATACTTCTGTAGGCTCTGCTAGGCTACTGGACAGCACAGAGTGAGCGCCTAACGGACACCCGACTGCAACACCAGAGATCAGTGTCCGAAGATTAGGAAACACCAGAGATTAGGAAAAGCTTAATGATACCTTATCAAAAATCAGACAACCTCGATCAGGCTTTAAGACACCCTGCATCAGAATTGAAGACATCATAGATCACAGACACCCTAGATCACCGACACCCTAGATCACAGACACCCTAGATATCAGACACCCTAGATCACAGACACCCTAGATCACAGACACCCTAGATATCAGACACCCTAGATCACAGACACACTAGATCACAGACACCCTAGATCACAGACACCCTAGATCACAGACACCCTAGATCACAGACACCCTAGATCACAGACACCCTAGATCACAGACACCCTAGATCACAGTCACCCTAGATCACAGTCACCCTAGATCACAGTCACCCTAGATCAGACACCCTAGATCACAGTCACCCTAGATCACAGTCACCCTAGATCAGACACCCTAGATCACAGTCACCCTAGATCACAGACACCCTAGATCACAGTCACCCTAGATCACAGTCACCCTAGATCAGACACCCTAGATCACAGTCACCCTAGATCACACTCACCCTAGATTACCAACACCCTAGATCACAGACACTCTAGATCACAGACACCCTAGATCACAGTCACACTAGATCACAGACACTGTAGATCACAGACACCCTAGATCACAGACACCCTAGATCACAGACACCCTAGATCACAGACACCCTAGATCACAGACACACTAGATCACAGACACCCTAGATCACAGACATCCTAGATCACAGTCACCCTAGATCACAGACACCCTAGATCACAGACACCCTAGATCACAACAACAACAACAACAACAACAAAATACGCTGTCATGATGGTAAAAGTCAGCGTCACAGGGCGCGCTTCATGGCTTGGGCGCGAACAAAGGCCGCGCCACCGGCAGTGTCCGGGGCGCCGGCGTCAGCCAGCAGACAGTCGACATAACGCCGAGTTCGCGCTTGACCTCGCCGGTAGGGTGCCTGCAGCGTGAGCAGCAGCACCTCCTGCACCGGCTGTGGGCAGTACGACTCGGCGCGGATGAGATGGCCTGCGAGCTGGAGTCGCCGACGGCGCAGTAGATCACTTGGACGTGGCAGGCCAGCGCGGCGATAGAGTGCCGCGTTGGTGACTCGCTCGACGCCGATGTTGAAGGCGGCGCGCAGCAGACCAGCGTGCGCCGCATCGACTTGCTGTTCGAGTGAGTCCGTCAGCGTCCAGGTCTCGGCGTTGTACAGCAGGACGGTCTCGATTACCGCCTGGAACAGCGCCGCCCTCTGGCGGTCCGGTAGGGCCTCGGACTGCAGGACTGCCCTCACAGAACGAAAGGCAGCCCAAGCAAGCCCGCGGCGGCGTCGCAGGTCCTCGCGAGCGTCTGGAACCAGACCGCCGAGGTAGACGAACTGCTGACATCGCGGGAGTTCGGTCGCCTGCCCGTCAGCGCCTCGGCAAAATATTGCAGCCTCGATGTCGTCCGGCACGCAGAGCACAACGGTCTTCTGCGTGTTGACCACCAGGCCGACACTCGCCGCAACGGCAACCAGCCTGTCCAGCTGCCGTTGGGCGCCCTCGACGGTCGAGGACAGCAGGGCGAGGTCGTCGGCGTAGCCAAGCACGCTGAGCCGCTTCTCCGGTTGACGTCGACCCACGCGTCGCTGCAGCAGAAAACCGTCGTCGTCGGTAGGAAGAGCAGTCCGCAGCACCCAGTCAAGCACCAGGACGAACAGAAACGGCGCCAGCGTATCTCCCTGAAGCACTCCGGAGGATGTCTCAAAGGAGTCCGATAGGCCGTCCGGTGTTGTCACAGCAGCTGTCGTATCACGGTACATCGCCATGACGGCGGAGATCAGCTGCTCAGGCACGTTGTACGCACATTGTGACCCTAGATCACAGTCACCCTAGATCACAGTCACCCTAGATCACAGTCACCCTAGATCACAGTCACCCTAGATCACAGTCACCCTAGATCACAGTCACACTAGATCACAGTCACACTAGATCACAGTCACACTAGATCACAGTCACCCTAGATCACAGTCACACTAGATCACAGTCACACTAGATCACAGTCACCCTAGATCACAGTCACACTAGATCACAGTCACACTAGATCACAGTCACACTAGATCACAGACACCCTAGATCACAGACACCCTAGATCACAGACACCCTAGATCACAGTCACCCTAGATCACACTCACCCTAGATCACAGTCACACTAGATCACAGTCACCCTAGATCACAGTCACACTAGATCACAGTCACACTAGATCACAGTCACACTAGATCACAGTCACCCTAGATCACAGACACCCTAGATCACACTCACCCTAGATCACACTCAACCTAGATCACAGTCACCCTAGATCATTAGGAACCCTAGTAGCGTTGATCAACTGAAAACTTTTTCAAATCCAGTTCACGGACATCCATAAGCAACTGGAGTAAGTTAGCCTCTCCATTATTATTAAATGCATGGTAATTTGTGCCATATTACTGTGCTGCTAGAATAGGAACTCTCCAAAGCATAGAATCAATGCTTGATGAATTAACGAGCCCAATTTGACCTCATTTGACCTCAACTGACAATTTTCCCTATAGTAGCTAGCAGATAGACACTTAAGCGGTCCTTGACTGCATCGCCAATAATCAACTAGAGTTAGGCACCAATCTCTGGGATATTACGTGCGGTTGAACCAATCGTTTCTTTTTTCTCCAAAGTTTGCCTTACTGTTGAAGAAAAAAGAATTCCAACACGCGTAAAGTTAGTTTGAGCTGCATTGTCTGCTTAAGTTTTTTCAGCTCTCTCGGCTTTTGTAGACTTTTTTTCTTTTATGCTGCACTTCTTTGTTAAGCTTTTCTAAGACTGGTTTATATAACTATTAATTGTACTTACATAGAAGATTGAGGGTTGGGGAGTAGAGAGAAAAGAGTAAGTGAGAGAGCGTGAGATGGGAGCCAGAGGGAGAGTGTGAGATGGGATTGAGAGGGAGAGTGTGAGATGGGAGTGAGAAGGAGAGTGTGAGATAGGAGTGAGAGGGAGAGCGTGAGATGGGGAGCCAGAAGGAGAGTGTGAGATGGGAGTGAGAGGGACAGTGTGAGATGGGATTGAGAGGGACAGTGTGAGATGGGAGTGAGAGGGAGAGTGTGAGATGGGAGTGAGAGGGAGAGTGTGAGATAGGAGTGAGAGGGAGAGCGTGAGATGGGGAGCCAGAAGGAGAGTGTGAGATGGGAGTGAGAGGGACAGTGTGAGATGGAAGTGAGAGGGACAGTGTGAGATGGGAGTGAGAGGGAGAGTGCGAGATGGGAGTGAGAGGGAGAGTGTGAGATAGGAGTGAGAGGGAGAGTGTGAGATGAGAGTGAGACAGTGTGAGGCTCCTGGGCAACCCGGGGGGAGGTCGCCTAGCTGTCTCTCATGTCTCACTCTCCCATGCACTCCGCGGGTTCATCAGAGATTACGAGCGTAGGGATAGCTCTCTCCTTCCAGTGCGAATCTCTCTCCTTCCAGTGCGAATCTCTCTCCTTCCAGTGCGAATCTCTCTCCTTCCAGTGCGAATCTCTCTCCTTCCAGTGCGAATCTCTCTCCTTGTGATGCGAATCTCTCTCCCTCCGTTGCGAATCTTTCTCCTTCCAGTGCGAATCTCTCTCCTTCCTACATGACGCGAATCTTAGCTTCCTCTCCTAAAATAGCAGATTCAAAATCTCATTATTCAAAATTTACCCACTCACATTGGCCAATTTTATAGTTTCCATGACGACCAAGCGAGAACGCCAGACAGCGGTCAAGCTGGCTTTCATTCATGACAGTCTGACCGGTCGATCGATTTGAATTTCTAATCAAGGCAATTAAATGACATTTTTCACTTAATAAAGTACTATTGAAAAGTACTACTATATAAATTTTAGTCATTTAAATGTCGAATTGAAATTTAAGAAAACCAGTAAGAATAAACAGTGATTTATCGATTTTCTCTATTACCAGTAACCAGTAAGAATAAACAGTGATTTATTGATTTTCGATCTATTACCTAGACTGGACACAGGCGTTAAGATTCTGCTAAAGAAAGCGGGCTAGGTCGATAGATAGTTAGATAGATAGATAGATAGATAGATAGATAGATAAATAGATAGATAGATAGATAGATAGATACATAGATAGATAGATAGATAGATAGATAGATAGATAGATAGATAGATAGATAGATAGATACATAGATAGATAGATAGATAGATAGATAGATAGATAGATAGATAGATAGATAGATAGATAGATAGATAGATAGATAGATAGATAGATAGATAGATAGATAGATAGATAGATAGATAGATAGATAGATAGATAGATAGATAGATAGATAGATAGATAGATAGATAGATAGATAGATAGATAGATAGATAGATAGATAGATAGATAGATAGATAGATAGATAGATAGATAGATAGATAGATAGATAGATAGATAGATAGATAGATAGATAGATAGATAGATAGATAGATAGATAGATAGATAGATAGATAGATAGATAGATAGATAGATAGATAGATAGATAGATAGATAGATAGATAGATAGATAGATAGATAGATAGATAGATAGATAGATAGATAGATAGATAGATAGATAGATAGATAGATAGATAGATAGATAGATAGATAGATAGATAGATAGATAGATAGATAGATAGATAGATAGATAGATAGATAGATAGATAGATAGATAGATAGATAGATAGATAGATAGATAGATAGATAGATAGATAGATAGATAGATAGATAGATAGATAGATAGATAGATAGATAGATAGATAGATAGATAGATAGATAGATAGATAGATAGATAGATAGATAGATAGATAGATAGATAGATAGATAGATAGATAGATAGATAGATAGATAGATAGATAGATAGATAGATAGATAGATAGATAGATAGATAGATAGATAGATAGATAGATAGATAGATAGATAGATAGATAGATAGATAGATAGATAGATAGATAGATACATAGATAGATAGATAGATAGATAGATAGATAGATAGATAGATAGATAGATAGATAGATAGATAGATAGATAGATAGATAGATAGATAGATAGATAGATAGATAGATAGATAGATAGATAGATAGATAGATAGATAGATAGATAGATAGATAGATAGATAGATAGATAGATAGATAGATAGATAGATAGATAGATAGATAGATAGATAGATAGATAGATAGATAGATAGATAGATAGATAGATAGATAGATAGATAGATAGATAGATAGATAGATAGATAGATAGATAGATAGATAGATAGATAGATAGATAGATAGATAGATAGATAGATAGATAGATAGATAGATAGATAGATAGATAGATAGATAGATAGATAGATAGATAGATAGATAGATAGATAGATAGATAGATAGATAGATAGATAGATAGATAGATAGATAGATAGATAGATAGATAGATAGATAGATAGATAGATAGATAGATAGATAGATAGATAGATAGATAGATAGATAGATAGATAGATAGATAGATAGATAGATAGATAGATAGATAGATAGATAGATAGATAGATAGATAGATAGATAGATAGATAGATAGATAGATAGATAGATAGATAGATAGATAGATAGATAGATAGATAGATAGATAGATAGATAGATAGATAGATAGATAGATAGATAGATAGATGGAACAGCATTGGACAGTCCAATCGCAGGTATAAGATTAGCAGAGCTGCGTGTCCTCTCAACACAGCTCAACACAGCTGCACTCTGCCCAGAGAGCGCCCACCCTGATAGCCAACTCTGATAAAAGTGGAGAAGTTGAGAAGATTCCTTTTATTACTAAAATATTCCGCCAGCTTTAAGCAGACCGGCTCCAAACCGTGCGCGCCTTATCAGGGGGTGGCGATGATTGATCACTTGCCTGTCAGGTGAGCAGGGGTAGAGCTACGCGGTGGGAGAGAGAAAGAACTAGGGGGAGGTAGGTAGGGAGGATCTGGGGGAGTCGGGCAGAGGCCTGAAATCGCAGTTCAGATCCTGGATTTCTCACACAGGTTGACGTTGGTTTAGAGAGAGAGGCGACGAGGCACGGCACAAGCTTAGCCAAGGAATTCTAAAACCGAAACCTGGAGTTACCAACTCATTTTCGGTCTAATTGAGGCTGACGTTGAAAACATGAAATCCCACTGTTGCTAGCGATTGACAAAGGGAGATAGACAGGACAGCGTCAGCCTCAATCGGGTTTTTGGCTGCAGTAGAGTCAGCATTCCAGATGCCAGCTTTAGAACGCCTTGGCTCAGCGCGTGACCGTAGATAACGGGAGAGACAGCCAATCAGAGGCCGAGAAGACTGCAGTTGCTTCTCCTTTTTTAACCCGCAACCCTTGCGTCCCCCTATCCATAAGCTTTAGCCTCCCGCCACCGCATCTCCGGACTATAGAAATCCTCCGCTTTGCCCTGTGTGCTTTTTCTGCTTCAAAACAAAATGGAGGAAACGGCAACAGCGGAGGCGGCCGAGTCGGAGGCGGCCGAGTTTTCCAGGAAACTGATGCTGCTGGCCCATGCGGACAGTGGCAGCGAAGCTGGCAGCGGCTTCAGCGGTGCTGAGAGCGACGGCGACTCGCCCGACACTCCGGGGGTGGCCTCACGTCAGGCCGGTTTGAGCAGCTCTGCTGGCAGCGGCGGTGAAGCTGAGGTGCGACATCCATAAAACATTGTAAATTTGAGCCTGCAGGAGGAGACGCACTTGCTACACTGAGTGAGCTGTCCTGAGTGATGACCCGCAGGAGTGACTTGATAAACCCAGAAGAGTGACTTGATGAACCCAAAAGAGTGACTTGATAAACCCAAAAAAGTGACTTGATAAACCCCAAAAAAGTGACTTGATAAACCCAAAAAAGTGACTTGATAAACCCAAAAAAGTGACTTGATGAACACAATGACCATCAGAGAGTGACACAATGACCATCAGAGAGTGACACAATGACCATCAGAGAGTGACACAATGACCATCAGAGAGTGACACAATGACCATCAGAGAGTGACACAATGACCCGTCAGAGAGTGACACAATGACCCATCAGAGAGTGACACAATGACCATCAGAGAGTGACACAATGACCCATCAGAGAGTGACACAATGATCCGTCAGAGAGTGACACAATGACCCATCAGAGAGTGACACAATGATCCGTCAGAGAGTGACACAATGACCCATCAGAGAGTGACACAATGACCCGTCAGAGAGTGACACAATGACCCATCAGAGAGTGACACAATGATCCGTCAGAGAGTGACACAATGACCCATCAGAGAGTGACACAATGACCCGTCAGAGAGTGACACAATAACCCATCAGAGAGTGACACAATGACCCGTCAGAGAGTGACACAATGACCCATCAGAGAGTGACACAATGACCCATCAGAGAGTGACACAATGATCCGTCAGAGAGTGACACAATGACCCATCAGAGAGTGATACAATGACCCATCAGAGAGTGACACAATGATCCGTCAGAGAGTGACACAACGGTTAATGTGAGTAAAACAGAGTTTCCTACTTTCCTAGGTCAATACAGCTGCATTTGACTATCTTCAGAATTCAGTGAGCAATCGGCAATGAGTAAAGGGTGAAGACAACCCCCTCCTCGGATCCCCGGCACATTGGGCAGACGTGCCAAAAATGAACACAAGCGGAACAGGTGAAATCGGCCCAGCCTGTTCCCCTCTTTCCAAAGCCGACTTTGATCAGTTAGTTCGAAGTAAATTTATGCGACACATTGTTGGGGCACATCGCATTGAAACCCACGGGTGCTCATTCTCATTAGCTTCACAACTCCGCTGCCCCGGATCCCGCCCTGATCGAATGATTAAAGCAACTGAGGAACCACTTAGAGGCAATTTTATTCGCTTTTGACAGCAACTGGGAAAGGAAATAATTTAGCGGAACAATTGCTGGGGGAATTTTGCGAGAATGATGAACACAATTTGTTCGTAGATCCCAATCAGTGCGGCAGTGTTGCATGCATTTATTGCATAGAATCTGACATGCAATGCCCATGTATTCATTCATTATATATTATGAGCGTATGGCTTTTCTTTCACTCTTTTTGCTTGGGGAACAAACTGGTTGCGGCTGTTTAGTGGCTTTTTACTCGTAGTTAGGTTCGAACCGAGAGAGAGAGAGAGAGAGAGAGGGAAGATGGAGAGGAGAGGAGAAGGGAGAGAGAAGAGAGGAGGAGAAAATGGAGATAAGAGGAGGAGAAGGAGGGAGGAGAGGACAGAGGGGAAGGAGGAAAGAGGAGAGGAGAGAGAGAGTAGAAAGTGAAGAGGGAGAGAGGAGAGATGAGAGAGAGGAGAGATGAGAGAGAGGAGAGATGTGAGAGAGGAGAGAGGAGAGAGAGGAGAGATGAGAGAGAGGAGAGATGTGAGAGAGGAGAGAGGAGAGAGGAGAGATGTGAGAGAGGAGAGATGAGAGAGAGGAGAGAAGTGAGAGAGGAGAGATGAGAGAGAGGAGAGATGAGAGAGAGGCGAGATGAGAGAGAGGAGAGATGAGAGAGAGGAGAGATGAGAGAGAGAGGAGAGATGAGAGAGAGAGGAGAGATGAGAGAGAGGAGAGATGAGAGAGAGGAGAGATGTGAGAGAGGAGAGAGGAGAGAGGAGAGATGTGAGAGAGGACAGATGAGAGAGAGGAGAGAGGAGAGAGAGGAGAGATGAGAGAGAGGAGAGATGAGAGAGAGGCGAGATGAGAGAGAGGAGAGATGAGAGAGAGGAGAGAGGAGAGAGAGGAGAGAGGAGAGAGAGGAGAGATGAGAGAGAGGAGAGATGAGAGAGAGGAGAGATGTGAGAGAGGAGAGAGGAGAGAGGAGAGATGTGAGAGAGGAGAGAGGAGAGAGGACAGATGAGAGAGAGGAGAGAAGTGAGAGAGGAGAGAGGAGAGAGGACAGATGAGAGAGAGGAGAGATGTGAGAGAGGAGAGAGGAGAGAGGACAGATGAGAGAGAGGAGAGAAGTGAGAGAGGAGAGATGAGAGAGAGGAGAGATGAGAGAGAGGCGAGATGAGAGAGAGGAGAGATGAGAGAGAGGAGAGAGGAGAGAGAGGAGAGAGGAGAGATGTGAGAGAGGAGAGAGGAGAGGAGAGATGAGAGAAAAGGAGAGGAGAAAAGAACTGCGATAGTGATGAGAGTGAGGCGACCCAGTTGCCAGTCACGCGGGTACCAATTGTGTTGCCGAGCATAAACAAACTTCATCGGTCGTGCCAACTCTGTTTTCTTATTAGCCTCTTTTTTTCTGATATTTTTTCACCCTCTCGTCACCGGCCCTTTCTTCTCTCTCCTTCAAGGCGATGTCAGCGGCCAGGTCCTCATGTCGTCGCTGGTGTGGCCAACGCTGCGAAGACTCTCAATCAGCCACTCAGCAGCTGCAACAACAACAGCAGCAGAGACTGGCGTTCACACAGCAGCAGCTATTTGGTGAGTTTACCTTTCATCTGCGCAGTTTTGCTTTTAGAGAAAACTTGTTGAAGCAGTTGCTAGCAAAGTCTACGGGGGGGGTATTTTTCGTAGCAATGTCCTCGGAGTAGCGGAACTGATTAAACGACTTGCAGAGCGCCGATTGAGGATCTGCCAGGAGATCGCGGCGACGGAGAGGCGCTACTGCTGCTGCCTGAGGATCATCATCGACCTGCTGGCGCAGACCGTGAAAGCCTCCGCCTGCGTCAGCGTCAAGAACCTCTGGTGAGGGAAGACTGGGAGTGCTGAGAGTATGGTGAGATGGAGTGAGAGAGTAGGGTAAGGATAGAAGAAGAAAGTAAGGTTGGGTAGAGTGAGAGAGTAGGTTAGAGGTAGAATGAGAGAGTAGGGTGTGGGTAGAATGAGAGAGTAGGTTGGGAAGAATGAGAGAGTAGGGTGTGGGTAGAATGAGAGAGTAGGGTGGAATTAAAGTGAGAGAGTAGGGTGTGGGTAGAATGAGAGAGTAGGGTGTGGGTAGAATGAGAGAGTAGGGTGTGGGTAGAATGAGAGAGTAGGGTGTGGGTAGAATGAGAGAGTAGGGTGTGGGAAGAATGAGAGAGTAGGGTGTGGGAAGAATGAGAGAGTAGGGTGGAATTAGAGTGAGAGAGTAGGGTGTGGGTAGAATGAGAGAGTAGGTTGGGAAGAATGAGAGAGTAGGGTGTGGGAAGAATGAGAGAGTAGGGTGTGGGAAGAATGAGAGAGTAGGGTATGGGAAGAATGAGAGAGTAGGGTGTGGGAAGAATGAGAGAGTAGGGTGTGGGAAGAATGAGAGAGTAGGGTGTGGGAAGAATGAGAGAGTAGGGTGTGGGAAGAATGAGAGAGTAGGGTGTGGGAAGAATGAGAGAGTAGGGTGTGGGAAGAATGAGAGATTAGGGTGTGGGAAGAATGAGAGAGTAGGGTGTGGGAAGAATGAGAGAGTAGGGTGTGGGAAGAATGAGAGAGTAGGGTGTGGGAAGAATGAGAGAGTAGGGTGTGGGAAGAATGAGAGAGTAGCGTAGCGGATAGAATGAGACGGGAGGTAGACAGGCAGACGCGGAGCCCAGCAGTGACTCACAATAGTGCAGCAAGCAGACCCAGCCTCCCCCACCCGCCCGTCAATCACGCCAGCGGCTACAGCAGCTGTCAAGCGTTGCTGGCCTCGCCCATAATAGGCCAAAGACTCTCCAATTTTGGGTGAGCTGACTCATCCGCCGGAATCCCCAGGCTGCAGAGTCAGATTATCTGTAGCTGTTCCTGTGCTTGTTGGGGGGAGAGGAGTTGTCGAGAAAGAGAGGCCTTGATTGTAAATTATTTATGAAGCCGGCAGAAAATGAGCGAGAGGCAGAGAGGGGGGAAGAGAGGAGCAGAGAAGGGAGACTCCAGTTCAATTCTCGGGAGTACAATAGTTGAATCGCTGCAGTTGGATCAGAAGAAATCCCAGCTGATCACTTCCTGCCTTCTCTAGCGGTTGTTAAAGAAAACAAAGAAAAGAACTGCGCTAGAAAATCCCCACAGAGAAACGGCAAACTGAGCTTTCTGTAGGCACCCACTCAGAACTCCCTGCGCACACACTTTCACTGCTCAATTTCGTTCAAGCTTCCTGTCCCCGATTGAACTCAAAATTATTGAAGTAAAATAATCCGTTGCTTTTGGGTCAGCGCAGCGGCAGAGAATGGCGTGCGTGCGAGGGAAAGCAATTGAATCAGTGCTGGTATAGAATCTAGGGACAAAACAAAAGCTATTTTCGGTCAAACACTTTCTCATCCCCGTACAATGAGCAGAGTTCTGTTGTGTTGCTTCTAGTTGCTTCAAAATGCATTAAAAATTAGGTTGTGGGAAGAGTAGGGTGGTGGAAGAATGAGAGAGTAGGTTGTGGGAAGAATGAGAGAGTAGGGTGTGGGTAGAATGAGAGAGTAGAGTGTGGGTAGAATGAGAGAGTAGGTGGGTAGAATGAGAGAGTAGGGTGGTGGAAGACTGAGAGAGTAGGGTGGGAAGAATGAGAGAGTAGGGTGGAAAGAATGAGAGAGTAGGTTGTGGGAATAATGAGAGAGTAGGGTGTGGGTAGAATGAGAGAGTAGAGTGTGGGTAGAATGAGAGAGTAGGTGTGGGAAGAATGAGAGAGTAGGGTGGTGGAAGAATGAGAGAGTAGGGTGGGAAGAATGAGTGAGTAGGGTGGAAAGAATGAGAGAGTAGGTTGTGGGAATAATGAGAGAGTAGGGTGTGGGAAGAATGAGAGAGTAGGGTGGGAAGAATGAGAGAGTAGGGTGGGAAGAATGAGAGAGTAGGGTGGGAAGAATGAGAGAGTAGGGTGGGAAGAATGAGAGAGTAGGGTGGGAAGAATGAGAGAGTAGGGTGGAATTAGAGTGAGAGAGTAGGGTGTGGGAAGAATGAGAGAGTAGGGTGGGAAGAATGAGAGAGTAGGGTGGGAAGAATGAGAGAGTAGGGTGGGAAGAATGAGAGAGTAGGTTGGGAAGAATGAGAGAGTAGGGTGTAGGTAGAATGAGAGAGTAGGGTGGGAAGAATGAGAGAGTAGGGTGGGAAGAATGAGAGAGTAGTTTGGGAAGAATGAGAGAGTAGGGTGTAGGTAGGGTGGAATTAGAGTGAGAGAGTAGGGTGGGAAGAATGAGAGAGTAGGGTGGGAAGAATGAGAGAGTAGGGTGTGGGAAGAATGAGAGAGTAGGGTGGGAAGAATGAGAGAGTAGGGTGGGAAGAATGAGAGAGTAGGGTGGGAAGAATGAGAGAGTAGGGTGGGAAGAATGAGAGAGTAGGGTGGAAAGAATGAGAGAGTAGGGTGGGAAGAATGAGAGAGTAGGTTGGGAAGAATGAGAGAGTAGGGTGGGAAGAATGAGAGAGTAGGGTGGAATTAGAGTGAGAGAGTAGGGTGTGGGAAGAATGAGAGAGTAGGGTGGAATTAGAGTGAGAGAGTAGGGTGGGAAGAATGAGAGAGTAGGGTGTGGGAAGAATGAGAGAGTAGGGTGGGAAGAATGAGAGAGTAGGGTGGGAAGAATGAGAGAGTAGGGTGGAATTAGAGTGAGAGAGTAGGGTGTGGGAAGAATGAGAGAGTAGGGTGAGAAGAATGAGAGAGTAGGGTGTGAGAAGAATGAGAGAGTAGGGTGGGAAGAATGAGAGAGTAGGGTGGAAAGAATGAGAGAGTAGGGTGTGGGTAGAATGAGAGAGTAGGGTGGGAAGAATGAGAGAGTAGGTTGGGAAGAATAAATAGGAAATGTAAAATTAAATAGCTCTTGGACACCGTTCCACACAACCTGCGCTGAGACAATCAAGGACCACTGTAGTGTTGATTTTGCGATGTAATAAATAATAATAGGAATCTAGTTTTTTTTCCTATCTCCGCAGTGTATTTATTACGGGAAATTGGCCCCTTAAAAATGACATAATCAGTAAGGTTTACGTTTTGTTATGCTACAGTTGTCCTTGAGACAATACTGTACGCAGGGACGCACTGACAACACACGCTCACGCAGGGTGTACAGCGGCAATGAGTTTCTAGAGTGTACACTCTCTGCCCCCCCCCCCAGGAATGCGATTGACACATTCAGGGGGTTGTAGCCTACTGGTTAGAGCGTCGGAATCACGATTGAAAGGTTGGGGGTTCGATTCCCGATCCCCACTGGAACAGTTTGTGTCCTTGAGCAAGACACTCAACTCTGCATTGCTTCAGTTCACCCAGCTGTAAAATGGGTGCCAGCATTGGCTGGGGTAATTGAGGGTGTGTGTGGCGACCCCCCAGTCCTTGGTCTGAACAGCCGTACGCAGCCTTCAGATGCGCCGCGCAATAGCTGCGGCTGAGCTGTGGGTTGCACATCTGGCCATTGGGACAGGTGTAATCAATTATTATTTTGTCATTGCACACGGATTCGAAGCAGGGGGGTAGCGGCGCGAGAATCAGACGCGGGACTTTTCCATGATTAGAAGTTTTGAGCGTAAAAAAGCGACACAGTTGAAGCGCTACGGCCTCTTATACAGCTCAAACATCGCAATCCATTGCTTCAATTTGATGCAGCCTCATCTTTCCAAGCAGCCTGCCCAGACTCCACGAGCTCCACTCCGCTTTCCTGTCCGAGCTGGAGCGGCGGCTGCCCGGCGCCCAGGCCGCCGGCCCGGACTCGTTCTCAAGCGTCGTGCTGCATTTTCTTGACGCCAACGGCGCGGAGCTGCTGTGCCTGTACCGGGACTACGCCAATGACTACCGCTGCGCCCTGGCAACACTGCGCAAGTGCCTCGGCCGCTCCGGCCGCCTCCGCCGCCTCCTCCGCTGCCTGCAGCGGCACCCCAGCTGCCAGGGCCTGGACCTGCCAGCCTACCTGCTCACCCCGGTGCAGCGAACTCCGCGCTACCTGCTGCTGCTCGCCCAGCTGCGAGCCAGCACTCCCGACGATCATCCCGACTTGCCAGCACTTGTCGGCGCCATGGAAAAGCTTCGTCATCTGCTCGACGGACTTGACGTGTCTATTCATTCGGCGTTGAAGCACCAACACCAGCATCAGGCGCACCAGCAGCAGCAGGCGAACCACAGCCGCCAGCACCAGTCTCGCAAGAACCAACACCAGCAGCAGAAGCAGCCGCGACTGGCAGCCAGCAGCTGCGACCAGCTGCACCGCCTTGGCCGGCTGGTCCGTCAGCGGGCCGGCTCGTGCGACGCAGCCACCTCAAGGGAGCGCCGGCAGCACTTCCTCGGCGGCGGGCAGCAGCAGCAGCAACAGCACAGGGACACTCAACCGGAGCTTCAGGCTTCGTCAGCGGCGGTTGCAGCTGCCGCCGCCACAGGCCGGATGGGCCCGAGGAGTCTGGCCATCTCTCGGCAGCTGCGCGCCGCCGACCGCTGCCACTCGGCTGGCGACATCCTGCGACAGCAGCAGCAGCAGCAGACGCTGAGAACAGGCGTCGATAAGCCGACTTCACCGATTCAGCCGGCGCCGCTGGCCACCTGGGAGGAGCCGCCGCTGAGGCCGCCGTTTAGCGGGGCGCGTCGACGAGCGAAATCGACGTCCTCAAGGCCGACTGCCGCCATCAAGGAGTCGCTTCGCCGAGTGTTCCTGGTGCCCAGGAGAAAGTGAGCTGGTGGGATCGCCACTCGCTTATAACTCACTCATGATCTCACTCATGATCTCACTCACCATCTCACTCATCATCTCATTCATGATCTTACTCATGATCTCACTAATGATCTCACTCATGATCTCACTCATGATCTCACTCATGATCTCACTCATGATCTCACTCATGATCTCACTCATGATCTCACTCACCATCTCACTCACTCATCATCTCATTCATGATCTCACTCATGA
Source organism: Macrostomum lignano (assembly GCA_002269645.1). NCBI lineage: Eukaryota > Metazoa > Platyhelminthes > Macrostomidae > Macrostomum > Macrostomum lignano. The sequence continues at coordinate 101,785 of NIVC01001556.1, read as the reverse complement.
TCTCAGTCATGATCTCAGTCATGATCTCAGTCATGATCTCACTCATGATCTCAGTCATGATCTCACTCATGAACTCACTACCCTCAGGTCGTCGGTGTCAGATCTGAATGACTGTCTCGCAGGTCAGCTCTGAATCCTAGGAGTCAGCCAGTCAGCCTGTCCAACACGGATTGTGAAAGAGGATTTTGAGCGACAGGGCCTGTCACGGGAGTTTACTAAATATAAACTTTGTGTTCTGTAGATACGCAAAATAAATTTGTAGCAGTGCAGTCAATAGTCGCCAGACCCCCCAACAGTCTCAGGGTGTCTTCGGTTTTACAATTTAGCTTCATAATAGGTATTAAATAGCCCCGACATTAATATTAATATGCAACTTTGATGCGCAATAAAACTTTGTCGCTTTAGGCTTATATATTCTTTTGAAGTCTAGTTAATAAATATTGCATTCTCTTCTGCCTTTGCCGTTATTTTTGAAGAAAATATGTGCTACTGACTACTCATGCATGTATTACCAAGTAGTCTAGCTGGTTGGCAGACACTGCTTTTTTATCTTTTTAGGCTGAAAATTTGTAGGATTTGCAAAAAAACAATCAACAGGATTATAGAAAAAAAACTGTATTTCTTCTGCTCAAGAAACCTTTCAATTTTTTAATTGCAACTTAGCCAAGCGGTAAATCTTTAAAAAAGGAGTTGCACCGCCCACTTGGGGAGATTGGGAAGCTGATTAAAAGAGGGGGGCGAGCGGGTGGCCATAAAAGGCGAACAGATCTGTGAATTTCTCGATTTCACCCGTAAGACACCGAAAATCCTTCACCAAAGAAAAAGCTGTTTTTTGTAAAAAAAAATTTGCGAAGCAAACTCAAAGCAATAATCATGGTAGACAGCAGAGCACTACTGCTTGTGAGCATTCTGGGTATCTGCTTCATCAACTGCTGCTGCCGAGCCTTGCCACTCCAGGTAAGGTCAGGGGCAGGTCAGTCAGTCAGTCAGTCAGTCAGTCAGTCAGTCAGTCAGTCAGTCAGTCAGTCAGTCAGTCAGTCAGTCAGTCAGTCAGTCAGTCAGTCAGTCAGTCAGTCAGTCAGTCAGTCAGTCAGTCAGTCAGTCAGTCAGTCAGTCAGTCAGTCAGTCAGTCAGTCAGTCAGTCAGTCAGTCAGCCAGTCAGTCAGTCAGTCAGTCAGTCAGTCAGTCAGTCAGTCAGTCAGTCAGTCAGTCAGCAGTCAGTCAGTCAGTCCAATGCCCCATCGTCAGCCGCAGGGCTATCCTGACGAAGCTGCGGAGCTCCAGGTAATGAAGGAGTTGCTGGCCATGTCGGCGACACCGCCCGGCACCCAGCAGGAGGACTCGGAGCGCCTGCGCTTCTACATGAAAAACCTGCGCAGTTACATGGAGCTGGTGCTGCGTCCCAGGTGAGCTCATGGGTAAATGGAGGAGCTGTATTAATGTTAATTTATAATCCAGTTAACTGGATTAATGGATCCTATCAAGTCCGACGGCATTTTTCTAAAAATTCAGCCTGAGAAACTCAAAATCATCGGAAAGCACCGGAAGCAGATCACGATTCCGGAAGTGAATCTAAAGACAGAACAAAAAATAAATGAAACGAATCGCCGATACGAAAACCTTTTTTACAACGATCTAAAAATAACAACAGCCAGATAGTGACGGAATAAACCTCTCTATCCAAGCTGTGCCGCCATTGGCTGGCTCTAGGCTGGACGATATGAGCTAAAAATAGCCTCAGTACGATAGTTACTCACTTAAATTCTCTATCCAAATCGTGCTGCGATTGGCTGGCTCAGCATCATGTATATGAGCTAAAAATAGCAACAGCAAGATAGTGACATAATTTAACCAATGTATCAGGCTAGATCCAGACGACGCGGTGATTGTCTGGCCATGTCATCAAGCTAAGCAAATAGATACAAATTATTCACAAGCCAGTTATTAAATTGCAGTTTACTAAAACGCTCAACTGCTCAACCCTTTGCTTCAATCAATCCGCAGGTTCGGAAAGCGAAGCGGCGATAACTTCTTCACCTGAACAAATCGATATCTTTGCTTTAAGAAACCTTTCCCAACAACAATTTTCGAACAGTGAAATATACAAGGAACACCATATTTCCCAACTTTTGAACCTTGATAAGAAATTAATCCTCTTTGCCTTTTTTGTTGCTACTGACGAATGACTAACTATAATACTTATACGGTAACTAAAAGTACAATTGAAAAACCTATGTTGACACAGCATCCATGCATATACAGTTGTAAATACGTCTTAACGACGGCTAAAAGTGCAGTGCACACAAAATGTTATATATATTTGTGTCTTGGAAAGCTGTACTTTCGGTAATAATAATAAATATACAATAAAGTGGATAAAAATAAAGAAGTTCGAGAATAAAACGATTCTAGGGCAAGACCCGATCAAATAATCCACAAGCCAGTCAGGTGAGAAGTATGTTTGTGCTATTAGTGTTCAACATGACTGTTCACACATGGCACACAAAAATCTGTGTAATGGATATAGCATATTCTGAATGTGTTTAAACAAAAAAAACAACTCGCCATCATATTCAAAGGTCAAACAAGTTTTTAGAAAAAATCAAAAAAATTAAAATGATTCTATTCTGTGCTGAATAAATAATATAAAAATATGACACTCACAAGCTTACAATTTGGTTAATGTAATGGCTGTTATTGTGGGGTAAAACAGAGTCGAAGTATCACTTCAATAGTAATATTAAGCTGTTTAAATAATGGCTGGAGAATATTTACCATCAATGCATTGACTGTGCCTTATATATCTATACTAGGCTGGTAGATATCTATACTAGGCTGTTAGATATCTATTCTAGAATGGCAGATATCTATACTAGAATGGCAGATATCTATACTAGAATGGCAGAAATCTATACTATAATGGCAGATATCTATACTAGACTGGTGGATATCTATACTAGACTGGTAGATATCTATACCAGACTGGTAGATATCTATTCTAGACTGGTAGATATCTATACTAGACTGGTAGATATCTATACTAGACTGGTAGATATCTATACCAGACTGGTAGATATCTATTCTAGACTGGTAGATATCTATACTAGACTGGTAGATATCTATACTAGACTGGTAGATATTTATACTACTCAGTTCAACTCAGAATTAAATAGAAAAATCAAGTCTGATTCGCTTATATTGTTCGACAGAAGCACGCAAAAAACAATAAAAAAGACACAAAAAGCAGCGATTCGCGCAGTCCAACGCTCTACTTCTTCCTTGGAGCACAAGCCGGCAACTTGGCGCCTGTCTGCTGCTTCCGCGGCGCCTGCTGCTCCTGCAGGCGCAGGCAGTGCACCAGGGCGCTCATGAGCTCAGCCTGAGACCTGGCCAGCTCCAGCCGCTGCAGCAGATCCGGCTGAGTAGTCTCAAACTTGTGCATCCATTCGCAGGCTCGCTTCATTCCGGCCTTCAAATGTGGATTGAGTTCGGCACTGCGTTCGACAGTCGATTGGAGCCCGGCCTCCGCCTCGGCCTCCGGCTTCGGCGGCCACAGGCGCAGCTGGACGGCCACGGCGAGCAGCACGGCAGCCGTTGAGATGGCCGACTCCAGATCGGCGAACACCGAGGCGCCCAGAGACGCGGCACCGAGTTCGCGCAGCAGTTGACGCAGCGCGCCGACGTCCATCAGGCCGCGCAGACTGTCGGGCGTCCAGCGACCGTCCGGCGACTGCAGCGGCAGGAGGTCGCCAGTCGGACTCGAGCCCAGCAACGAGCCGTTCGAACAAGCCGCGGCGCCGGTGAACACCGGGCGCAGGTTGCGGCGCAGCGCATCGGCGCGGCGCTCCTCGCTGGCCTCGGCGTCGCTGATGTCGCCGAATTCAACCGAGGCGGACGGCGGCGGCGGGGCAGCCGTCATTGACATCGCTGGAATCGACGGCGGCTGACAACGGGAGCGCGGCAAAGCGGCAGCACCAGCGGCGGTGGTGCTTGAGGCCAGCCGTTCGATGCGCTCGAGAGACTCGGTGAGGCGGGTGGACAGCTCGCTTGCCTGGCGCAGCGACTGGCTCAGCAGGAGCGTCTCTTGCGGCTGCAGCAGCAGCTGCTGTTGCTGCTCTTCTTGAGCGCGATGGGCAGCGCAACAGGGGCAGAAATGCGGCGGCTTCTCAGGCGGCATCAGAGATGAAGATTCGGCAAATCCGAGACGGAAACTGGCAGGACTGCCCGAGCCGAACACACCCGTGTTCGAGTTGTCACCTGAGCCGAATAAGCCACCGCCTCTATTCGTATTGGCATTGTGAGCCGTAATGCTAAAGCCTGTATTAGAATGGTCGTCTTGGTTCCTGCCGAAGCCCGTATTAGAATGGTCGTCTTGGTTCCTGCCGAAGCCCGTATTGGAATGGTCTTGGTTCCTGCCGAAGCCTGTATTGGAATGGTCCTGGTTCCTGCCGAAGCCTGTATTGGAATAGTCTTGGTTCCTGCCGAAGCCTGTATTGGAATGGTCTTGGTTCCTGCCGAAGCCTGTATTGGAATAGTCTTGGTTCCTGCCGAAGCCTGTATTGGAATAGTCTTGGTTCCTGCCGAAGCCTGTATTGGAATAGTCTTGGTTCCTGCCGAAGCCTGTATTGGAATAGTCTTAGTTCCTGCCGAAGCCTGTATTGGAATAGTCTTGGTTCCTGCCGAAGCCTGTATTGGAATGGTCTTGGTTCCTGCCGAAGCCCGTATTGGAATAGTCTTGGTTCCTGCCAAAGCTGCCAAACAGGTTGCTTCTTTGCGACGGTTTCGAAGTGTCGAATCGAGTATCCTGTCTGCTCGTAGTTGGGGCGGCGGTCGCTGTCGAGCCCCTGGCAGAATTAAACAGGCTGGTTTGATTTGCCGCTGTTGCTGGTGCAACATTGCTAGCGCTGCTACTAGAAGAAGCAGGGGCTTGTTTCTTCGTTTGATGCTCGAGTCTTTGTTCTTCAAGCGAGACGTCATCGTTTTGTGAAGTCTTCTTCTGCGGCTGTTGCTCCAGTAGCTGCACCTCCTGCTGCTGCTGCTCAGCCGGGACCGGGGGAGACCCTTTAGAGGCCGGGCGCAGTGGCTGCAGTTTTCGCTCAGACACCGGAGATAAAATGCTGGATGGTTTTGGACGCGGAGGGGCCTGTTGAACTTGCTGCTGCTGCTGTTGCTGCTGCTGCTGTTGCTCTTCTTTCTTTTGTTCAATAGGACGAGAAATTGCCGCTCTGGGAGGTTTGACGATGTCACCGTGTTTGCCAAACAGTGGTCGCTGCACCTGAATTGCCTGCTGCTGCTGCTGCGGCCGTTGTTCCAGATTCTGCCCTGGCGGACGAATATTTCTAGGCTTCGGTATGCTGGAAATTTGTTGCTCCTCTGGCATTTGTTGCTCCTGCTGCTGCTGCTGCTCTTCTTCGTTTTGTTCAAGCAAACGAGAAATTCCCGGTCTGGGCGGTCTGATGATGCCGCTGCGATTGCTCAACAGTTGCTGCTGCACCGGAGGTGCTTGCTGCTGCTGCTGCTGCTCCTCCACCGATTTCTCAGACTCCGCATCCGATGTTGAACTTCCAGTCTCCGATAAGGCGGACTCCCGCCCAGCCTCGGGCCGGCTGCTGATATGCTCGTCAACCATCATGTTGAGCATGGCGAAGGGGGGCGGCCCGGCCTCAAGGTTGGAGAAGCACTGCAGGGCAGGAGCGCCGCTTGATATGTCGAAATGGTCCATGGCTGTGGCGCCGGAAGGTGGCCCGTCCGCTGCAAAGAAGCGGGTTGGGTTGGTGGACTCACTTTATTATCACAAAATCACGAAACCCAAAAGTCTATTCCAAAGTTTAAATATGAAAACAGCAAAGCGTGGAATTAATAATTCGAATTATCCGGGCCACTGCGACAGCACAGTGTATTTTTTGCGTCAATAGCTAAGAAAAAAATTGAATAAATAAAAGGAGAAACGCAATTAGTTTTAAGCATTGAATAGTACTTACAGTAGAAAGTTTCTAGTATTGTTGCATAACGCGCGCAAAAGAAATCGATCAAAAGAATGAAAACATTGATTACAAAAGATCAAAAATCCGTTAGTGGACGGAGAAGTACAGAGGCACAGGTAGCAAGGATATGGGAATGAGGATGACTAAAGCCAACGCAAGAAGCACCCAGTAAATTTTTTTGGTTGCTTGCTTTTAACCTCTAAGAGTTGCAAGTAAAAAAGTTGGTACACTTTGCTGGGAACACCAGAAGAAGCTGCATCAAATTCTGCACCAGTTGCATCAAATTGCACAGCAGTTGCATCAAATTGCACACCAGTTGCATCAAACTTCACGCCAGTTGCATCAAATTGCACAGCAGTTGCATCAAATTGCACACCAGTTGCATCAAACTTCACTCCAGTTGCATCAAATTGCACACCAGTTGCATCAAACTTCACTCCAGTTGCATCAAATTGCACACCAGTTGCATCAAATTGCACAGCAGTTGCATCAAACTTCACTCCAGTTGCATCAAATTGCACACCAGTTGTATCAAACTTCACTCCAGTTGCATCAAATTGCACACCAGTTGTATCAAACTTCACTCCAGTTGCATCAAATTGCACACCAGTTGCATCAAACTTCACTCCAGTTGCATCAAATTGCACACCAGTTGCATCAAATTGCACAGCAGTTGCATCAAACTTCACTCCAGTTGCATCAAATTGCACAGCAGTTGCATCAAACTTCACTCCAGTTGCATCAAATTGCACAGCAGTTGCATCAAACTTCACTCCAGTTGCATCAAATTGCACACCAGTTGTATCAAACTTCACTCCAGTTGCATCAAATTGCACAGCAGTTGCATCAAACTTCACTCCAGTTGCATCAAATTGCACAGCAGTTGCATCAAACTTCACTCCAGTTGCATCAAATTGCACACCAGTTGCATCAAACTTCACTCCAGTTGCATCAAATTGCACAGCAGTTGCATCAAACTTCACTCCAGTTGCATCAAATTGCACAGCAGTTGCATCAAACTTCACTCCAGTTGCATCAAATTGCACAGCAGTTGCATCAAACTTCACTCCAGTTGCATCAAATTGCACACCAGTTGTATCAAACTTCACTCCAGTTGCATCAAATTGCACACCAGTTGTATCAAACTTCACTCCAGTTACATCAAATCCCGCACTATTTTCCCTATCCGACTGTTTTTCAATTCGTCGTAACAATTCGCAAGAGTCCAAAATGTGCTCATCAGAATTGCAGAAATTTATTCCACAACGCTCTCCAGCTCCAGCTCCTGCTGACCCAGCTCTCTCTCCTCTGCCGGCGTCCTCGTCAACCGCCAGGACATCAGCGACTCATCGTCCATGCCTTCGCTGCCAATATCCTCATCTTCGTCATCCATTTGATCATCGCCACGACGTCTCCGACCGTCGGCAGCCGCGGCCACGGCGCTGACCGAACGCGACGGTGTCGGCGAGTCGCGAGAAATCGTCGACGCCGATGTAAGCCGAGGCGTCGATGCCTCGCTGCTTTGGGACTGCAGCAGGTGCTTGGCGCGAAGCTGGAAAACAAACAAAAATTGTGCAAGCGATTGCGCAACTCTCTGTATTCAAAGATCCATGAGCCTGAACAGCAATAGGAAGGGCAGATTGTGCTCACTTTGCGCTCAAATATACGCGAATAGAAGACGCTCTTCCAACCGTTCTCATCGGCCAGAGAGTCAACCTCTGGGCTGACCAGGGACGGCATGTGCAGATGGAACAGCTTCTTCCACAGCGCGTCAGAAGTGCAGATCTGCAGGGAAGCATTCGAGATTATGAAAGAATCTATTATAACTTGCGCAAAACTGCTAGTTAGAAAGTTCGAAAGTGTGCTGCTGTCCGGAGCTGAGGTCCTGGTTTTTAATTTATGAATCTATCGTTAAGATTTCTAAGATTACTAAGTCGCTTTTTTAGACATTGGCAAACTCACAATTTTCAATCGCGTGCTAACATGCGACAATCGTTCAATATCCTCCAGATTGAGAAAGGTCAACAGGTAGACAAGCAGATCGTCAGGTAGGCGGACCAGCCAATCATAATTGCCTTCAATCAGGCCTTCGATGTAGCGCACAATGTCTTTGCCGAACACGTAAGGTATGTAGCCTGGAGCCGGGGGAAGGGTAATTAGTTAGGAATAAATCATTGAATTAAAAAACAGTTGGTTGCAACTTACGGTTCATCATTTCGCTAGGGAAATCTTCGAACTTGTCGGTAACTTCGGCGGGACGCAGTTTGCCCTCCTCCTGGCGAGAAGTGATAATCCACTTGATCAAGCTCACCTGCGGGGTGGGTGAAGACAAAATATAAAGTACATTAGCGAGTTTGACATCTAGTAGTTCACTAACGTTTCGGTGCAATCACAAGTCTTTTTACAGACGGAATATACCCATGGTCTTTTTATTGATTTTACTGTTGCCAGGACTGTTATACACCCTGTAGAAGCGGGTGCCTGGGTACGTATCTGTTTGTGTGCTCAGGGGCAGCGGAATGGGCCTGACTGCCCCTTGCTTTCACTTGCGGCAACGCGCAGTGTGCAGAAGTTTTCCAGCTTATAAATCATGTAGAACAGGCTGCTTACACGATGCCCAATACAGTGGATTTGAAGGTAATTGTATGAATTCTGCCCTAGTGAAATTAGATGATAGTTCAAGCTAATAATGTTTTATTCATTTTAAAGCTTCTGTTCAGAGACGATTGAGTGAAGCCTAATGCATTGTATATATAGAGTAGAAGTTTTTGTATTTTAAAATAATACATGTGAATAATGGATGGGTGGATATCTGTCTTCAATAAATAACCTAAATGAAACAAATGAGTTTCCTTAAATGTCTTGCAATAGGAAAAACCAAATTTTAGTTTTTTTGTCCGAATACAATAAAACATAAATATTTAGCAAGCTATTAACATATAAAATGCTTTCAAATAAGCAAAATACAGTAATATCAAAATTTAAGACAAATCAGGAATTAAAATAACTTAGTTTTCAATTGTAATTGAGCATATGTTAAAACAATATATCAGCGAAATTCATAATTGAGTTTTACATATGAAATTAAATAAGAAACTCTAAATACTAACAAAGACCGACAACACGAAACAATTTACTCTGTTTACTTTGCTAATAAACAGAGCTAAAAATATTCATTTATTAATAATTTGTGATTTATTTCTGTTAACTAACAAAATTGCTAAATTATTGTCAATGATAATGTGAAGCAAAAATACCATAGCAGCTAGCATATTCAAAGAATTTATTCTATTAAGAATTTTAGCGTTCCTATGGCAAGAATGGAAAAGTACTAAATACAACAAACCTTTTTCTGCTTCAATGACACCTTCAAGTCGAAAAAGTCTCTGCGTGGAGCAGGAGCAACTCCATTTAAATGCACACACATATCAGGCAGGGTGTTTTGCTCTGTAAGCAACTTTTTGCTCATTTTTTAAAAAAAATTGTATACTTTAAGTACAGTAAAAGTCTACGAACATGAACTACTACAATAATAATTCCTTACAAATCTGTCTTAAACAGGAAATCAAGGTAGATAAGAATTTTGCTTTGGACAATTGAAAATAGTCATGAAATCTGAAACTAAAATGGATGCAGACGATGCACAAACCCAAATGTATTTGATAAATAAAAAGGAAACAACGTTAATACTATTGTTTAAAATTGAATTTTTGGTTAAATATTAACAATAAGGGCGAATAAGTAATATTATTTTTAAAAAATTGTTTTATTGCATCCGCGTTGATAAAGCCGAAGCTTGTTTTGTTCGAGATCCTATTTGCCAACACAAACACTGCAAAATTGACCGAAATAAAAATTAGGGTTTTGAAGTAAAGCTTTCATTTTTATGCTAAAATGAGATATTCAATTAAAAATGGAAGAGATGCAGAGCTGTAATTGACAGGAAGATTGTAGGCAACCGAAGCAAAAAGCTAAATAGCTTCGGGACATTTGGATCCTCGTTCGAAATCAATTCATTTTTTAGGAATTTAATGAAACTTGTATGCTCGTAATTTCAATGAAAAAAATACTGAAAGCGAAACCTTAATGAAACCTCTGATTATATTAACAAAACCTAGCTTCCATATTCCATTTACTTTACATGTATCTTGAATATTTCTCGGCTAATGTATATCTAGTACAATAAATAGAAGATCGGAATAAGAGGGGAGAGAGATTTGACAGGAGGAAGAGGTAAGATTGGAGTGGGAGAGCTAGAATGAGAGGGAGGGAGAGGAAGGATAGGGGAGGGAGAGGAATGAGAGGGAGAGAGAGGAATGAGGGGGGAGGGAGAGGATCGAATGAGAGGAGAGGGAGAGGAATGAGAGAGGAGGGAGAAGAGTGCAAAGCGAGGCAAGAAATTCTTAGTTTTAAGCACTAAAATTTAATCAGGTTTCATCAACGTAAGTATGAAATAGTGATTCGACACCAAATGTGAAGAATTCTATTGAAGCTAGCTTGAGAAGCTTGGGTAAAAATAGAAATTGCACAAACCCATTATTCTTCATTAGTAGACTTTTATTCTTTCTGCTCAAGACAATTGACGTACAGGCAAAGCCATCGGGTGCAATTCTTGCTAGTACAATTTTAAAGATGACTCAAACTCTTCAAAGCACAATATACGCTCTTAGAACCTCGTTTCTCAACTCAGAGCTTGTGTAGCAAATAGCTGAAATAATTGTAAATTAACTAGGCACTATAATTGCTATAAACACGACATTTGCGGCAACTGCGTCGCAATTACTCTAAAGAAAGCCAAACCTAATGGAGACCTCAACAAAGCCAATCGAGAGCGACAGTCAGAATGTGGCCATGCGAAGTCAGGCCGGTCGGAAACAGCTCGCCAGACAGACGTCAGACAACATCACGAACAGCAGCGCCAGGGAGTCTCGAACCGAAGCCCGCCGTACTAATGGTATTAGTAGAGATTCTACTATTGCCAGTAGTATCAGTCAGTACGGCTCTCTGGTTAATATTTGCGGCAACGGCAATTCTGTGACTGTCCAGATCAACAACCATTGTCAGCCAAGCAATCGCCGCGCTCTCTACCTGAGAGAATCTGGTAATTATTGCTGCCCTTTACCTGACAGCAGCTGCTAACGATTCAGTTATGGACAGCAAGCAACACTTACATGTTTCCCCCAAAATAAAACATTATTTAGCCCAGTTGCTAGAAGAGTCTCTTCTGTAATGTCATCAAACGGTCGTACATGTATAAAGTTAATTTAAAGCTCTCGGCACTTACAAAACTCGGTATTAGTTGAAATCACCAAGAAATCGCAGTATTCGTCTGTGTTTGATGCCTGCTATATGTCTAATGAGTTTTGATCCCACCGCTAAGAAGATCAGTAATAGTTTAACTAAGGAAAGTTAGATAATTAAGCACCGTAATCTTTGACTTAACTAGCCAATAAACAATTGCAGGAGTGATTGTATGTTTAACATGAAACCGGTATGCTTATCATTTGCTTGATCTTTAGCCTCCTAGTTGCTAACAATGTCATGAAATGTCATGTATTTGTTGATTTTCAAATAATAAACAAGGACACGATTTAATAAATAATCCACGTATATAGCCAGCTCTGGTTCACTTACTTTTCTCATTTCTATATAGTGTATGCGACACTTCTAACAAATTTTTAACCTGAAACATACTTTTTTGGAAAGCTATATGTTGTGAAATTCGATAAGAAATCTGTTCAGTAACTGGCCGCGGACCGAACTTTGAGCTGGAATGATAATTACAGCTGTACCAGACAGCTTTCCAATATGATAGAAAGGTGTATAAATACGATTTTTAAGTGTACGAGTACCTGCAAGTACCTGCAAGTACTATTGGATACGGTATAACTTTTCAAATTCTTGCGCACTGAGTTAATTCTACGAGTATCAACAAGACCTGAAGTCAAGCATTGCCAAGACGCTGTTCCAGCAAGCGTTTTAGTTGCTCGTGTCTCGCCGTCCACTGTGCAACGTCCAGACGCCCATGATTTCTACTTTGCAAGGACGTTGAATGGGCGGTTGAAGTACTATTCATTTTCGACGACCGGTCGGGACTGCCACTTCGGACTGTTGAGTAAAGTTAGATGTGTACAAAAATTGACTTCTACATGTACATGTTGTTGAACTATAGCAGCATGGGCTGAAAAAAGCAAGTTCTATAGTTACTATGGTAGCACATAAGTAGGTGTTGGAGTGGTAGGCTGTTAAAGTCAGCACTGTTAAAAGTGCTTGAGCAGGGAGTGAGGTGGCTGGTAAAGTTGGGGTGCTGAGACAGAGAGTGAGGTGGCTGTTAAAGCTGGGGTGCTGGGACAGGGAGTGAGGTGGCTGTTAAAGTTGGGGGTGCTGGGACAGGGAGTGAGGTGGCTGTTAAAGTTGGGGTTCTGGGACAGGGAGTGAGGTGGCTGGTAAAGTTGGGGTGCTGGGACAGGGAGTGAGGTGGCTGTTAAAGTTGGGGTTCTGGGACAGGGAGTGAGGTGGCTGTTAAAGTTGGGGTGCTGGGACAGGGAGTGAGGTGGCTGTTAAAGTTGGGGTTCTGGGACAGGGAGTGAGGTGGCTGGTAAAGTTGGGGTGCTGAGACAGAGAGTGAGGTGGCTGTTAAAGTTGGGGTGCTGAGACAGAGAGTGAGGTGGCTGTTAAAGCTGGGGTGCTGGGGCAGAGAGTGAGGTTGTAATGATTATTAAACTCTCTAAATTATTTACCATAGAACACATTAGCAGGGAGATCAGAGTCCTCAGGGATGCCCAGTTGCCGTCTAAGCGCCGAGTTTTCTCGTTCCAACCTGTGCAGCCGAACTATTATGGCACTACCACCGCTTAGGACTCCGTCATCTGTTAGTTTGGGTTTGAAAGTACTGCTGCTGCCGGTGTCAGCTGCTAAACTCGATCGCCTAATCGATGAGTTTCTATCGCGCTGACTGGACCGACTGTTTGGATGGTCTGACTTGGAAATTTCATCTGCTGATCGTTTGATCATGGGTTTTGCTATCTTCGTTGAACACTGACATTCTTTCGGTTGCTGTTCCAGCAGTCTTCCAGTTTCAATGGCTTCATCGTCAGGTGGTCTTTGAGCAGCCTGCAGACGCTCAGAAAGGCTTGCAATCTCAGCTCGAGACGCCTCCAGATCTCTGAAAGTGGCGAGGTTAGTAACTGTGGCCGAACACTAACATAGCTTATGGTAAATAGACAGGAGATATACTGTCAAATACGTCGTATTAAAGGTCGGTTTGCATTGCCGCTACTCTCTTTGCGGGTTAAAGACAGCTCAAAACAATGTTTAGTTGGTTCAGACCCATTGTAAATGTATTTGAGCAATCCTTAACATGTGGAACTACTGGCGATAATATAAGCCGGCATTAACAAACAGACAAAATACGAGTGTTTAAAAGTGTCTGTTTGGGTACTCGTACTGTACACAGGCACAGACTCGTACTCTCACACGGGGTGTAGCTCGTACAGCGGCACTGACTTTCTAAGTCAGGAATGTACACTCTGTGCTTTCGGGTTGACCCTCATGGGTGTGACACGGACGGAAAACCCCCGGTCAGTTTTTCGATGAGTGTGCGAACGGAATAGAACCAGGGTCGAGAATAAGACGCGTCCACTGCTGAGCTGCTCCGACCACAGATACCAGCAAACACTGGAGCATAGATCAGTAGACACCAAATCACATTTTCAACACCAAAGTCTCAGCTCAGAGTAAGCATCAGATGAGAACTAGCTAATATAAAATTCCACCTGACAGCAGCTTCAAGCCTGGCCTTTAGCTCGGCCGTCCCTGTGCGCAGCTCGGCTCTCTCTCGCAGCGCCCGCTCGCATCTCTCTTTGAGCGCGGCCGCCTCAGAAGCGTCTTTCTGCAACTGCGCTTCGGCCACCAGACGTCCGCGCCGCTCCGCCTCCAGCTCGGCTCGAGCTGCCATCAGGCCGGCCTGCAGTCGCTCCCTGGCTGCGCACTCGTCGTTGACCTCCGCCCGGACGCCCTCCCAGGCGTCGGTCAGGTCGTCCAGCTGGGCGCGCAGCTGTCGATTCTCGAGCTGCAGCTGTTCGAAGCTCGTAGCTGCCACTGCAGCTTCGTCCGGGACTGCGTCAGTGCAGTGACCGTTCGGCATCCGCTGGCCTGGAGATTCCATGAGTGACATTTCGAATGTCTCGCTCCAGATTCGATTTATTACGTTATAGCACTTGGAAGATTCTTCCCGACTTTAGTTCTCTTCGCTGGAGATTCTTCCCGAACGTTGCTCTCTGACTGCAGTTCGCACAGAGGGTTGATGGTTAGCTAGCTGTTCAGTAGCTTTTGTATCAAAATTGCACTGGATGATTCACGCTAAAAGGTGGCATATTGAGTTAAATCCGTCAAATAGATGAATCTGTTTTACAAGCTAGTTCGCTGATTGCCTCTGTTTTCTAGAACTGACGGTGACACGATCGCTCTATCCTATCAGTGTACACCGATCTGTACGCATGCTGAAGCGTCCTATGATGCCAAAAAAGACTTAAATTGCAATTGCCAATCAAGCTCTGCCTCACGATCTCATGGCCTCAATAATGCACACTCAGGCCGAAAACCGTGCTCTGTAGTACAGAATTGACTGCAACAGAATGGGGACAGAAATGCGAAGGGAACAGAGTGGGAAGACGAGCAGTCAGACAAAGGTGCAATTTTTAATGGAGGCCCAGAAAGGAAGCCGACCTAGCTTGTCCTTGTCTGCGGGACGGGAGCGGCATGGAGGTGCACAGGCGGACACGGGCCTGCACACGCCGTCTCTCTCCTCCCTTCTCTCTTCTCTTTCCTCCAACACGATTTTTCCTGAGCCAAGAAGAGGCGCTCACTGGCGGAGACGCAGTCAATATTAAGCGAGCTTTCAATGGCCGAGCCATGGAGTTCTAATGTTAGACAGTCTGGAAAGGAAACTGAAGAGCTTTTTAAGCTCGTAAGGTGACTTTTTAAAAGCAGTATAACTTGGGGAGAGTTAAACCTTGATAGTTGAATAAGCTGCATTCTGGCTCTTCCTCAAACTACTATTGAATAATTGGTTCAAATCTCTGCTTTCGGGGGTTGAGTCTTGTTATAAAACTCTTCTTTCCAGATGCTTTATTGTAGAAGTCCTTGGCCGGACACCCACGCTGACGCCACGCCATGGCAGAAGTGAAACACCGGGAGGAGGAGGGGAGGCTAGACAGGAACACACGGCGACCGACCAACCAGCAACCCAATTGACACGCAAAACCGATGGCCTGGGGGTCCCCACAGTGGACGCCGGTGCATGAGGTTTAGGAGGGAGAGAGGAATAATGATGGCAGCTGCCCACGCGGCTACATGAGGGAAGCGGCGACAGAATGTCTTCGAGGGCGACTGGGAAGTCTGGAGGGAGTCAAGTCAGCTCCCCTTCTCTCCGTCCCTGTCTGGCTCTCACTCTATTGCCCTACAAGGCACAGCTGCGTCCAAGCCATGCAGATCAATAAGGCCTATTATGTCTTGAATAATGATTGCACAGGAGAGCATATGAAGCGTTAGATTTTGGTAAAGAGTTAAGCAAACATGAGAGTTAAGACAGTAGCTTATACAAGCATAGTACCCTGGCATTTAATGCTTAGTAGAGTTACCTACCGGCCTTTCAATGTTGACTTCAAACTTTAGGCAGTCCTCTTTGAGTAGGGTGTGGAAAACTCTTTTACTTGAAGTGCCTGGAAAAGAATCCAGCTCATGGCTGCGGGCCAGATTGAGTGAGGAAAGGAGAGAGAAGAGATGAGATGAGAGATGAGTCGCACACAAAACGCTACTGTTTTTTACATGTAGTCAAGTGGCCATAGCTGGAGCTACTCAACCTGACCCAGATAAGCCGCCCCTAAACCAACCCTCAAATATTGTTGTCTTTGCAGCAGCAGCAGCTTCGAGGTGTTAGAAAGCATCTAACATCATCGGGTTCCGAGTCGTACTTCTCACACAGGAGGTGCTGCTGCTAACGCTGTAAGCAGCCTACCGGCGGGAACAAACGTGCATCCAACGTATTTTGCTGCCCAACTCGTCTCCTTCATGAAAGTCTCATTCATTTTGTGTCATATCTGGTTTTTATCGATTTTGTTTTGAACCAGCAATGTAAGAAGCAGCAAACCTTGTTCATGACTTTCAGCGCTTTCAGTCATTTTTGTAACTATAATTTGTAACTAGCAAGTAGAGGATAGAAAATCAAGTAAAACTTGTCGGTAAGTAAAATGCAAATTAATGAACAGAAAATCGCAATGGATTACTTGCTGTCAGACCAGCTTTTAATGTTTTCATGAATAACTGAACTACGATATTTGCTACTTTGGCTGTAGCGTGCTCGTGACGCTTACTCAATATTTAAAACAAGCACAATTGTCTTGTAGACCAGTTTCGAAGGGATTTGCCACCAGATGCCTTGGCGATTGACACTAACTGGATGTATAGTGCCCTGACGTAGTGCTTCTGCCATTGTGGCAAACAACAATAACTGGATGCCCGTGCGCAGTTGCAGAGGCATTGCGTAAAGAATGTCAAATGGGCGTAGAATTTTTTCGGTCTTCTTAATAGCATTAGTGCCATCGAAATGAAAGATGGTAAATCCTCTAGCTGCAGCAGCAATCGTCTCTTCACAGCTGCCGCCACAATCTCACGTTTCGCACTGAACGTTTTTCGGTGACAGCGCTCTAATCAACAGCTCATCAATGGTGTGTGAATCACCACCGCTGTCGGTGAGGATGACGGTGAGGATGCTTGGGCGTGCGATGCGTAATTTTCGCAGTAAACACGTCTCGAACTGCGATAGCAGAGAAAACAACCTAGAAAACTCAAGACAGCAATGCTCTTTCCCGTGATTAAACCGTGAATGTTCGTCTTACATGTACACTGGATAGGAACTCTTCAGCAAACTCTGGGTTGGATCTATAGTCATTCTATTAAGCAACTGCTCCAGTGATCGCTGGGCATCATGAATCTGACCGGAGGAATGCAATATCGATCCTTTTTGCTGCAACCAGTACGGCACGTGCACTGTGGAGTTACCATAGCAGGTATTTCGAAGTCCGCAGTGCAGCTTTTGTCGAGATTGCCTACTGTTCGAAGATTTTGTTCGAAAACTATTTGGCCCTCTTTCCTTGCACGTAAGTCAGGATTTTCTGTTATCCTTAATGCAGAGAATCAGCCTTTCATTCAGCTTATGAGGCAGCATAGTCTCCACGAATCGGTGCTTCGGATAAGCCTTCTCGAAGCTTTCAGAAACATACCAGCGTAGGCATAGGGGCCTAAAACAAGTAGTACTGCCATCACATGGCAATGGCAACCGGCTGTTCGGCTTCCAGCCTTTGAAGATGAAAAGTCGGTATAAAACCTGTTGGAGTCCTTTGTCAAGAAATTCAAAATAATTATTTTTAAACGAATCACTAATCCGCAGAATTACGTGAAGAGTGTTAATTATGAGTTTCGGGAAAATACAGCGGCTATGTACGAGTAGATTCATAGATCCATAAAAGTGTCCAAGTTCCAAACCTGCTGAACAATTTTCAGGCTGCTCAGAACTCACAACACTTTATTTTCCGAGGAAGTTGAGAAGCCAGTTGCTCGAAATCCATCCACATGTTGCCTTCAAAGCCGTCCAAGACATGCTGGACTTTGATCTTTTGAACAAAATTGTTTGCTTCAAGTGGTACCCGTCCAACAGAAACTTTTTCTAAGCTTGCGTACTCATTTTAGGAAACCAATTAGAAACTGGATCAGTTGCATCCACTGGAATCCAATGTTGTGACTCACTTCTGGAGGTATCTGGAGGTATCGTTGACGTACTGAATACCTTCACGAGGGTCTAATAAATTCGACAAATATCCTCTTCGTAAAGTTGCTGCCATACACAAATACGACTTACCAGACCACGAGGGTGGCAAGTTTTTTGGTAAGTGTGAATCTATTGTGTGTTCGAGTGTACTGCGCAATTCTGTTATCGAGGACGACATATCCAGCCGACTCCCTTCGCTAAAATCAGTCGGAGACGGTCACTATAAATCCCTATTTATCCCATATTATCTCCAAGGACCACTGTATATAGCAGGACGTAAAACTCAAAGATCGTGTAAATTTTTGGAAGTCGATTTCCTGGAAAAAATACACTGCGGAGATAGGAGAAAATCATTCTTTCATCATAAAATCAATGATTGCATTTGATCTAGGGCAGTTAGTTACTACATTGAAATGGAACTATACCTACAATAATGTCAGTTTATTGCAACTCTGGGCTTATGAAATAAAAAGAAAATAATATGAAAATGAAACATTCACTACACAGCTTTGTATATTGAAATGCAATAGAGTAACATGTTGTGTGTGCTAAATAAAAAGAATGGTTATTTCAACTGCCCCAGATCAAATGCAATCATTGATTTTGTGATGAAAAAATTATTTTCTCCTATCTCCGCAGTGTATTTTTTTTCCAGGAAATCGACCTCCAAAAATTTACACGATCTTTCAGTTTCACGTCCTGCTATATACAGTGGTCCTCGATTATCTCACTGGGGTCTAGTGCGATATCGAGAGATGGGATTTTCGATGATTCTACATCATAGGATTGCTGATCCAATAGAGGGATATCCAACAACAAAATTCCCACTCTGGTACATCGCTTCCATTTCGGGACTGAGGTGATATCCCCTTTCAATTAATCATTTTTAATGCCGGATCCTGGGATTACAATAACTTTCAATTTTATTATTTATAGGATCGTTTGACGTCACCGCTTGCTTAGGGTCAGTCCGCAGAACTCTACGTAAACTTGAATTTACTTTAAGTTAGTTATTGTTTAGCGATGATATTCTCAAGGTTTAGAGATCTCTATAGTCTCCATTACGAGCGTAGACTGTTTACTGTCTAAATCAAATAACCTTTTCAATCTCTTACACGTCTGTCGGACTTCTGTTGAACTGTCTAGACGCCATTCATGCAAGGTTTGTTTGTCGCCGTGTTGGGTGGGTCTCTCTCGGGACTCCCGCCCCCCCCCCCCACCCAAAGTGCTCGCTAGTCGCTGCCGCGTGCCACGTGTTGTTGACTACGTCGTAGTGTTCTTTCGCTGGCAAAAACTAATGAAAGGTACGTGCTTTGCTTCAAAAAAGAGAACTTCGCTCTTTTGTGTTTTTTCTTAGCCTTATAAACATTTTTTGCTAGCTATGTCTGCCGAAAAGATATTTAGCTTTTTCTGAGCTTTTTCATTGAAAAAAGAGAACTTCGCTTTTATGCGACATTTAATAACACTATCCTACAATACCTCTGTGTACACCCATTAAACGTGTAGATGGTGATCACACCCCACGCCGCGGGGCATTAAAACTCGCCTATACTCGTAAATACAACTTTAAAATTCGTTGGTGCGCTCTTTAAGTTGAGACCAAATAGACTTGTCTTTTTTATTCGCGCTATTCTGCGACATCAGAATCTAAGCGACTGGTTGAACGGAATACGGAGAGTGACGACTTCACACAGCATACGCAGGTGTCCAGAACCGGGCACATGCTCAAAGCAAAAAAATGAACTCGGTGACTCTAAAATCTCTGACAGAAAAGCAGAGACAATTTCTGGAGACTCTACAGCTTTCCGATAAGTTTCCTGAAAAAATATCTTTGAGTGATGTAATGACTTTGAGAGATGAAAGCGAAGAAGCAGCAGCTCAAAGTATTTCCGACGTTCCCATGCTCATGCTGAAGTCAGTGGTCATGAATAACTACCAGCTGTTCGGTAGTCTGCTGAGTAACCTTGCATCATCTGCAGCTCCAACCAACGAAGACGAAGATGATGACTGGTCAGAAGACTCTAACACAGAATGCACGCATTCGATGGCCCTTCTGCAGCACCAAGACGTTTTCTTGGCCTGTTATCTTTGCTGCGACGCCCCGCTCAAACAGGTGCTGGCTGAGAAACTTTTTGATTGTAAACTCGCAGTACCACTTTCCTGGTTCGGAGGTTATGTATCGCAACTCTTCACGCTGCCACTGAGGACGGGTGAGCTAAAATACCGTGGTCAAGACAAAGTTTCTAAG
This sequence comes from Macrostomum lignano, assembly GCA_002269645.1. Classification (NCBI taxonomy): domain Eukaryota; kingdom Metazoa; phylum Platyhelminthes; family Macrostomidae; genus Macrostomum; species Macrostomum lignano. Next base: position 81,726 of record NIVC01001556.1, on the reverse strand, counting down.
CAAAAGTGTATCAATTCAGACTCGTTTAGTGTTCTTTCTGTGATCAGATTAGGTAACAATGCAGTTTCAAAGTCGCAGCTCATCAACAGATGCGTTCACGACAAGCAGATGGTGTTTAGAGAGTCATCTACATCGTTGGGGGAGAGAATTTTCAGCGATGGAAGTATCGAGCAGACGTGGATGCTACCGAGTCTTAACGACGCCGATTTAAAACTGAACGAGCCCGTGTGCGTTCTCAACCTTCGAGGAGACGCAGTGAAGTGTCAGCAACAGATGCGGTTCCTTGCTGATGTGTCTACCTGCATTATAGTTTCTCTATCAGATGACGCCGACAAGCAGGGTGAAATTGGTGACGTCCTTAAAAAAGTTTTCCACCACAATCAGGACATCATTTTGGTGATCTCCTCAACAAAAGTTCCTGACTTTCTGCGACAACTGCGATCCCATTTTGGAGACACCTTTAAAGAGAAGGTACGCATTGTGAAGGAAGCGGATCGAAAAACATCATCGGAACTCTTGACAGACGTAAAGAAAAGGCTTCACATAAAGATGATCGAAAGCAAGAAGTCCATGACTTTGACTAATCTTGGCGAGATAGCAGAAAACAGTTACAATATGCTTGTGGATGAGAGGCAGCCTGCCGTGCAACAGGTTATTTCGAATGCGAAAGAACTGGTAGATACTGCCGTTCGCTTTCATGCCACTGATCGTAAAAAAACACTACTGCCTCTACACGGTCAGCCTTGGCACGAAATCTCGAAGCTGCAGAAGGACAGAGTCAGAGATGCCCAGAAATTGACTGGGAACGAAAGAGTGAAGCAGGAAGAGAATGACAACTTGAAGATAAAGGAACTGCGGCGACAGCAGATTGAGTTTCTTAAGAAGGGAAATTCAAGGGACTTTATACTCCGCTTCATAAAATTATTCAAGGAAGCCTCCGATAACGGACAAATCAGCATCTTTCTAAGAAGCCTAAAACTATTTCTAGATGGCGAGAACACTAGAATTCAAAAGTCCAATTCGGTTGCACCCGCTGATTTACAAGCCTCAGTTTTTGGCGTGGAGCATATCTTTCGCGAGTTATCACAGTTGTACGAAGCCACTTTAAACAACGAACGTGTGGCCGAACAACTTTGGATTCCTACTGGACTTAGCTGTCATACTTAACTATTAGACTTAGCTGTTCAGCTTATTGTGCAAGGCCACCCTTTCGAGCTGATTGACGGAGATGCTAGTGCCATCACGATTAAATGGATTGAAGGAGTGCTGAAAAAGCTGCAGGAAAAATTTAAGAAGGAGTCGCTCTTGATTGTGTCAGTTCTAGGTATTCAGAGCTCGGGAAAGTCAACTTTACTGAACACGATGTTCGGCTTGCAGCTGCCAGTAAGTGCCGGACGCTGCACCAGAGGTGCCTTTCTTCAGATGGTGCGAAATGATCGGACAAAATCAGGTCTGAATGCGGATTTCATTATGATCATCGATACTGAAGGCCTACGCTCTACCGAACTGGGCAATGACTGAAAACATCGCGACAATGAACTCGCGACCATGGCCGTAGGACTGGCTGACGTTACAATTATTAATATTATGGGTGAAAATATCCATGAGATGACAAACGTCTTGCAAATTGTTGTATACGCTTTCCTAAGAATTTCTAATGCATCACCGAACCTCATCAAGGGTAAGGCTTGCCTATTTGTGCATCAGAACGTCTGTGCTGTTGACTCACGTGAGAAAATGCAGGAAGCGAGAGATCGTCTGTTGCGGACTCTGGACAGTACAGTCGAGGGTGCAGCGAATGAGGAAGGAGTGACAAATATAAAGCGCTTCGCTGATCTCCTTAAGTTTGATGTGGACGAAAACGTCATTTTCCTAACAAACCTGTGGGAGGGAGAACCTCCGTTAGCTCCTGTCAATCCAGGTTACAGCAGAGGAGTTCAGGGTACAAAGTACAAGATTGTACAGTGTCTGAAGGGTACGTACACTTCCAAGTTGACGTTCGAAGAGTTTTCTGTTCGTGCAGCTGACTTCTGGAAGGCAGTTGTCAAGGAAGATTTTGTATTTAGTTTCCAGAACACACTCGAGCTCAGGGCCTACAAAGAAGTCAACAAGAAGTACTCTGAACTTAGGCGCGATCTCGAGAAAAAAGCATGGGATCAAGTGAAAGAGAAGGCAGCCCCAAATTTGCGTTCTTGTCAAGATGCCCAGAGCCTGGGTGAGAGGCTAAAAACGGAGATCGCCGAAACGAATAAATTGATCAAGGAAAATCAGTCTGAGAAGCAAAAGGAACTCGAATCGTTTTTCAAGAAACACGAAGAAAATCAGACAATCGTTCAATGGCAACAAAGAACTTTTAACAACTTTGAGGAAGATGTCAAATCACTTACTCGCGAGTGTAACGAGAGACTGGCGGAGGTGAAGGAGGAGAGGCGAGTACTTCTGCAGAGCAGAGGCAAAGCAGATCAGCTAAAGCAGCAGCTTATGGATAAAGCGCGCCAAGTTGCAGAAAGGATGGTGGCAGAAAAACGCTCTCAGATTACCGATGACGAGCTTAAAAAAGAATTTTATACCATGTGGGAAAAGCAGATGAAGGAAGTCCATATCGCACCGATGCAGACTTTGGATTTTTTTCGTCAGGCTGAGGAGACACTGCTCTCAGAGCTCGAGAGTAGGAGGTCTAAGATACACGATGAGATAAAGAAATCAATGGCAGGTAAGCAAACCTGTGTGCCACTGAGGGTCAATCTGATCAGGAGTGATCATTACGAGAAAAAGTGGCATATGGTTGGCTTACTCAACAAGTTCTGGCCATCCGAGGAAAAGTGCAAGACACAGGTGTTCAATTTTTCCAACTCGGTTCTGAAAAAAGTTGAAAAAGAAATCATCCAGTTGCAAAGAGACAATGGTATCGATATTATCGATCGTGGCGTCTTTTCATCAATAATACATTTTGTGGATAAAGAGATTGATGAGTTCAACAGCGATCAATCGAAGGAGCACCTTGTAAGTACTCGTGGATATCGGTGGGTCACACTGAAACCACAGTTTAAAGATTTTTTCAGCGTTTACGCTTGCTTTTATGCAGCCGCAGAATTTAAGACGGAACATGAGCAATTTGAGCAGCAGTTTGGGGTCAGAGCTCAGCTGCAAGCATTCAAGAATACTGTCTTTGAAGAGTTCAGGAATTGCTGCAAGCGAGAGGGCCAGGATGTGCGCAGTGCCAGTGTAATCGCAGGCATCATCAGGAACTTCGTCAGCGAAACTGCATTGCGACAAGCTGCCAACTTTGTCAGTAAAGATTTTTTGGATAAAAAAAACGAGAGCAACGGGGATCTTGTGAAGCAGGTGACGAAAAGTCTGATTGACACAAATGAATTCGACGATTGGATCGAATTCATCAAAGATAGTAAAGCCTTCACACGCAAGTGGCTGGTACAAACGATGGAAGAACAATTTTTTAAGCCAGACCCAGAAGGCAACAGCAAGTACACAAAAGTTCTCAAGGAGAGGGTGCACAATCTTCTTGAGCCAATTAAAAAACGCGCGAGTGAAATGGCTAGTCAACAGATGAGTGGCCACGACAGTTGCACCAACCTGCTACAGTTTTGGATAGAAAAATTCTGCGAACAGGGTGATAAGATTGGTCTGCACGTGGAAGACTTCAAAGTTGCAAGCCAATGCTCGATTAGCGACTTGCAAAATTTCAATATGAGACTACTTGAATATCTTGAAAAAGTCGCGGATTTTATTCACAATCCACCGACGTCACCAGAGCAACTGAGGTGGGATGGCAAAGCGCCGCATGTCTCACTGCTCGACAAAGATTGGAATGACCTTCAGGACTGTCCGTTGTGTGGAGAACCAACATTGACACGTCAAGTGTGGACGAGCGGATACCTTTTATGGTTCTGGTACAAGTACGATAAAAACGCTCGACGGTGTAGGAGCGTCAGGCCAGCAGGCGTTGCGGGAATTACTGATCCAAAATCCGGGAACCTGTCAGTGGCAACCTGTGGTGAACTGGACACTTTTACCTTTCGGCAGGAAAGTCACAAAATGGAGGATCTTAGCGAATGTTTTCCACACTGGTATCCTCCCTGTTCTCCTCCTGGTGATGAATCCAGTCTGTTATGGCGGTGGTTTGTAAGCAACCACAAGGAATCGCTGAGCAAACACTACGGCAAGAGAGTGGAAGTGCCAGAGTCGTGGGAAAAAATCAAGAAGACCGAGGACGGATTCAAAGAAGAATCCAGTGGTGGTTGTCTGATTATGTGACTTATGTAATTCTGAACAAATGCTAGGAAATTCGTAACAAAACTATGAGAAGTGGAAGCTTTGAAATAAAAAATTAGCTAAGTAGCCACACAACATCCTGAAATTCGAAATTCGGAAACCGAATTGAAGATCGAACTTTGGAATTCACAATACACAAATAAAGATACATAAATTCAAAATTAAGATCATACGATCAAGCATTCAAGTTTCAAAGTAAAACGTTGTTGCTGTTGTGCTCTCCGCTTAAGCTTGCAGTTTGATTCTGCTGACTATTTATTTATTTAATTTCCCGTCACTGTTGCTGTTGCTTTTTTTGTTTAAGCTGCAGCTTGATTCTGCTGAATATTTATTGAATTTTCCGAAGCCAGGCAGTAGGTGGGGTGAGCGGTATTCGGTGGTTTTTATGGGCTTGCAGTTGGGTTGGACAATTAGATATTTTGATGCATTGTCACTGTTCCCTTGTCAATTGGGGATGACCACGGGACGATACAAGCAACTCTTACAACTGCTCTTACAACCAGCTCTGAAATGCAGACTGCAGACAAAATATCGTGGACGTGAATCTTTGGAATTCATAAAGTTCTCCACTCAGCCCATCTTCTGCCTGAAATATTTAGATTTAAAAGCTTCACTTTTATACTTTTAGTTTTTCTTGTCGACCTGCTCTGTTATTCTAATAGTAGCTAGGCTTTGCTACTCGTAGTTTCCCATTAGAAAATATATACGCCAATATTAACAGAGACTGTTTATCATTGTTTTTTCTAATAATTTTAAACCAGAGTTTGTACCTTCATTAGCTAGGATCATAGTTTTTAATTTAACTGCATTAACTTGACAAAATAATCCAAATAAACATCTTTTTTTTCAACTAAGTTTGCTCCGAGTTGAGCTCGTATCATTACCGAAACAAATTTAGACTGATTTGCTAATTCATTTGTTGCTTAAAAGAAAATCTAAATACTTCTATGGAGCGAAATTTGTGGTGCTCACCAATATGGAATTCATGCAATGCCCTAAAACGCTATAAAGGACCGTAGAATAGACAGGCCTCACAAAAAATGTCGCTACTTGTTACTCGTAGTAGGCCATCTTTTAGCTTGCATAACTTTTTGTCTGCCATGAAAATCATCAGGCCTACAAGCTACATATTAAGTTGTAGCACTCAGAACTCGTGGATCCCGGGTTCGAATCTTGGCGCGCGGGACCCTGTACCAATCATATTTACTCATCTTTAGATAACTAACTCCACAGTAAAGCAAAAAACAGAATGAAAGATATTAAAGTAAACTTATGCTCTATACAATCTGCGCATTCTCAGATAGAGTTACAATTACACTGTACAGAAAATATTTTTTATATACACTAGTACTTTAAAAGCAAATTAAATGAGGATTTCAGCCAGCACAATCCAGAATATATTGATGTCCATTAAGTAAACCTAAAGTATAACAGCTAACTTCCTCCTGAAGTTTATCAGGTCTAGTCAGCACCCAGTCAACACGTCATGTTAAAGCAGGGGCGTAGCCAGGAATTTTGATTGAGGGGGGGGGGCGGGGCCGTGAGTTAGGGGGCGCCAGCTTCTTAGGGGGGGGGGCGCCAGCTTCTTTGGGGGGGGGCGCCAGCTTCTTAGGGGGGGCGCCAGTTTATTATAGGAGGAGGGGCGCCAGTTTCTTTTAGGAGGGGGGGCGCCAGTTTCTTATAGGGGTAGCAGCAGAGAGGGGGGGCGCCAGTTTCTTTTAGGGGGGCGCCAGTTTCTTTTAGGAGGGGGGACGCCAGTTTCTTTTAGGGGGCGCCAGTTTCTTTTAGGGGGCGCCAGTTTCTTTTAGGGGGGGCGCCAGTTTCTTATAGGGGGGGGGGCGCTAAGGCCAGAGTTGGTGATTGGGGGGGGGGGCCACGGCCCCCTTGCCCCCTCTGGCTACGCCCCTGTCAGTTAAAGGCGAATTTGAAGCCATCAGTGCACATATATTACTCAGGGGACTCATTGGCCTCAGGGCAGTCGGGGCAGTCGGGCCCGTCGCTGGAACCAATGCTCAGCATGTTGCAGTCGGCATCGGTCACGGACTCCGAAATCGACGTCCATGGCGGAGTGGACACTGCAAGAGTGTTCGACGGTGTAGCAGCATCTCCAGTAGGAAGCAGTTCAATGAGCCGGGAATCGGTGTACAGACTGCTGGCGTAGCCGCTGTCCTGTGGAGGCCGATTGACGCCGGTGCCGGAGACTCCAGCCTGACGGTCTGGTCGCAGCTCCACTGGCTGGGACAGCGTCGCAGCGGATTCCAGCCGAAGGGCGGCCTGGTTGCTACGGGCCTCCGCGGCTTCTGCTGCTACCGACTGAGCCACTGACCGTGCAACAGTGAATTGTACGTGTGATGAAGTGTTTTCTCAGAGCTCAGTAATGAACAATGGGATTGCAGCATGGTTGACGGAGGGGACATTAGGGAATTACAGCATCTAGGTTGCGGGCAAGATGAAAGAAAAGGATTGGGAATAGACAAGAGAGAAGAGGATCGAATGAGATGAGATGAGAGACAATAAATGGGATTGACATGAAAGGAGACAGAAGATGAGATTTATAGAGAACAAAGGAGATAAGAAAGAGAAAATAAAATAATCTTGAGCGTGTAGGATTGCGACATGTAACTCGCTCTTATTGCTGTAGACTGACTGTAGGCTTACTGTAGACTAACTGTAGACTGACTGTAGGCTTACTGTAGGCTTACTGTAGACTGACTGTAGGCTTACTGTAGACTAACTGTAGGCTTACTGTAGACTAACTGTAGACTGACTGTAGGCTTACTGTAGGCTTACTGTAGACTAACTGTAGGCTTACTGTAGACTAACTGTAGGCTTACTGTAGACTGACTGTAGACTGACTGTAGGCTTACTGTAGACTAACTGTAGGCTTACTGTAGACTGACTGTAGACTGACTGTAGGCTTACTGTAGACTAACTGTAGACTGACTGTAGGCTTACTGTAGACTAACTGAAGACTAACTGTAGGCTTACTGTAGACTAACTGTAGACTAACTGTAGGCTTACTGTAGACTAACTGAAGACTAACTGTAGGCTTACTGTAGACTAACTGTAGACTGACTGTAGGCTTACTGTAGGCTTACTGTAGACTAACTGTAGGCTTACTGTAGACTAACTGTAGGCTTACTGTAGACTAACTGTAGACTGACTGTAGGCTTACTGTAGGCTTACTGTAGACTAACTGTAGGCTTACTGTAGACTAACTGTAGGCTTACTGTAGACTGACTGTAGACTGACTGTAGGCTTACTGTAGACTAACTGTAGGCTTACTGTAGACTGACTGTAGACTGACTGTAGGCTTACTGTAGACTAACTGTAGACTGACTGTAGGCTTACTGTAGACTAACTGAAGACTAACTGTAGGCTTACTGTAGACTAACTGTAGACTAACTGTAGGCTTACTGTAGACTAACTGAAGACTAACTGTAGGCTTACTGTAGACTAACTGTAGACTGACTGTAGGCTTACTGTAGACTAACTGAAGACTAACTGTAGGCTTACTGTAGACTAACTGTAGACTAACTGTAGGCTTACTGTAGACTAACTGTAGGCTTACTGTAGACTAACTGAAGACTAACTGTAGGCTTACTGTAGACTAACTGAAGACTAACTGTAGGCTTACTGTAGACTAACTGAAGACTAACTGTAGGCTTACTGTAGACTAACTGTAGACTAACTGTAGGCTTACTGTAGACTAACTGAAGACTAACTGTAGGCTTACTGTAGACTAACTGAAGACTAACTGTAGGCTTACTGTAGACTAACTGTAGACTAACTGTAGGCTTACTGTAGACTAACTGTAGACTAACTGTAGGCTTACTGTAGACTAACTGAAGACTAACTGTAGGCTTACTGTAGACTAACTGTAGGCTTACTGTAGACTAACTGAAGACTAACTGTAGGCTTACTGTAGACTAACTGTAGGCTTACTGTAGACTAACTGAAGACTAACTGTAGGCTTACTGTAGACTAACTGAAGACTAACTGTAGGCTTACTGTAGACTAACTGAAGACTAACTGTAGGCTTACTGTAGACTAACTGTAGACTAACTGTAGGCTTACTGTAGACTAACTGTAGACTAACTGTAGGCTTACTGTAGACTAACTGAAGACTAACTGTAGGCTTACTGTAGACTAACTGTAGGCTTACTGTAGACTAACTGAAGACTAACTGTAGGCTTACTGTAGACTAACTGTAGGCTTACTGTAGACTAACTGTAGGCTTACTGTAGACTAACTGAAGACTAACTGTAGGCTTACTGTAAACTAACTGTAGGCTTACTGTAGACTAACTGAAGACTAACTGTAGGCTTACTGTAGACTAACTGTAGGCTTACTGTAGACTAACTGAAGACTAACTGTAGGCTTACTGTAGACTAACTGAAGACTAACTGTAGGCTTACTGTAGACTAACTGAAGACTAACTGTAGGCTTACTGTAGACTAACTGTAGACTAACTGTAGGCTTACTGTAGACTAACTGTAGACTAACTGTAGGCTTACTGTAGACTAACTGAAGACTAACTGTAGGCTTACTGTAGACTAACTGTAGGCTTACTGTAGACTAACTGAAGACTAACTGTAGGCTTACTGTAGACTAACTGTAGGCTTACTGTAGACTAACTGTAGGCTTACTGTAGACTAACTGTAGACTAACTGTAGGCTTACTGTAGACTAACTGAAGACTAACTGTAGGCTTACTGTAGACTAACTGTAGACTGACTGTAGGCTTACTGTAGACTAACTGAAGACTAACTGTAGGCTTACTGTAGACTAACTGTAGGCTTACTGTAGACTAACTGAAGACTAACTGTAGGCTTACTGTAGACTAACTGAAGACTAACTGTAGGCTTACTGTAGACTAACTGTAGGCTTACTGTAGACTAACTGAAGACTAACTGTAGGCTTACTGTAGACTAACTGAAGACTAACTGTAGGCTTACTGTAGACTAACTGAAGACTGACTGTAGGCTTACTGTAGACTAACTGTAGACTAACTGTAGACTAACTGTAGGCTTACTGTAGACTAACTGTAGACTAACTGTAGGCTTACTGTAGACTAACTGAAGACTAACTGTAGGCTTACTGTAGACTAACTGTAGGCTTACTGTAGACTAACTGAAGACTAACTGTAGGCTTACTGTAGACTAACTGAAGACTAACTGTAGGCTTACTGTAGACTAACTGAAGACTGACTGTAGGCTTACTGTAGACTAACTGTAGACTAACTGTAGACTAACTGTAGGCTTACTGTAGACTAACTGTAGACTAACTGTAGGCTTACTGTAGACTAACTGAAGACTAACTGTAGGCTTACTGTAGACTAACTGTAGGCTTACTGTAGACTAACTGTAGACTAACTGTAGGCTTACTGTAGACTAACTGAAGACTAACTGTAGGCTTACTGTAGACTAACTGTAGGCTTACTGTAGACTAACTGAAGACTAACTGTAGGCTTACTGTAGACTAACTGAAGACTAACTGTAGGCTTACTGTAGACTAACTGAAGACTGACTGTAGGCTTACTGTAGACTAACTGAAGACTAACTGTAGGCTTACTGTAGACTAACTGAAGACTAACTGTAGGCTTACTGTAGACTAACTGAAGACTAACTGTAGGCTTACTGTAGACTAACTGTAGACTAACTGTAGGCTTACTGTAGACTAACTGAAGACTAACTGTAGGCTTACTGTAGACTAACTGAAGACTAACTGTAGGCTTACTGTAGACTAACTGTAGACTAACTGTAGGCTTACTGTAGACTAACTGTAGACTAACTGTAGGCTTACTGTAGACTAACTGAAGACTAACTGTAGGCTTACTGTAGACTAACTGTAGGCTTACTGTAGACTAACTGAAGACTAACTGTAGGCTTACTGTAGACTAACTGTAGGCTTACTGTAGACTAACTGAAGACTAACTGTAGGCTTACTGTAGACTAACTGAAGACTAACTGTAGGCTTACTGTAGACTAACTGAAGACTAACTGTAGGCTTACTGTAGACTAACTGTAGACTAACTGTAGGCTTACTGTAGACTAACTGTAGACTAACTGTAGGCTTACTGTAGACTAACTGAAGACTAACTGTAGGCTTACTGTAGACTAACTGTAGGCTTACTGTAGACTAACTGAAGACTAACTGTAGGCTTACTGTAGACTAACTGTAGGCTTACTGTAGACTAACTGTAGGCTTACTGTAGACTAACTGAAGACTAACTGTAGGCTTACTGTAGACTAACTGTAGACTAACTGTAGGCTTACTGTAGACTAACTGAAGACTAACTGTAGGCTTACTGTAGACTAACTGTAGGCTTACTGTAGACTAACTGAAGACTAACTGTAGGCTTACTGTAGACTAACTGAAGACTAACTGTAGGCTTACTGTAGACTAACTGAAGACTAACTGTAGGCTTACTGTAGACTAACTGTAGACTAACTGTAGGCTTACTGTAGACTAACTGTAGACTAACTGTAGGCTTACTGTAGACTAACTGAAGACTAACTGTAGGCTTACTGTAGACTAACTGTAGGCTTACTGTAGACTAACTGAAGACTAACTGTAGGCTTACTGTAGACTAACTGTAGGCTTACTGTAGACTAACTGTAGGCTTACTGTAGACTAACTGTAGACTAACTGTAGGCTTACTGTAGACTAACTGAAGACTAACTGTAGGCTTACTGTAGACTAACTGTAGACTGACTGTAGGCTTACTGTAGACTAACTGAAGACTAACTGTAGGCTTACTGTAGACTAACTGTAGGCTTACTGTAGACTAACTGAAGACTAACTGTAGGCTTACTGTAGACTAACTGAAGACTAACTGTAGGCTTACTGTAGACTAACTGTAGGCTTACTGTAGACTAACTGAAGACTAACTGTAGGCTTACTGTAGACTAACTGAAGACTAACTGTAGGCTTACTGTAGACTAACTGAAGACTGACTGTAGGCTTACTGTAGACTAACTGTAGACTAACTGTAGACTAACTGTAGGCTTACTGTAGACTAACTGTAGACTAACTGTAGGCTTACTGTAGACTAACTGAAGACTAACTGTAGGCTTACTGTAGACTAACTGTAGGCTTACTGTAGACTAACTGAAGACTAACTGTAGGCTTACTGTAGACTAACTGAAGACTAACTGTAGGCTTACTGTAGACTAACTGAAGACTGACTGTAGGCTTACTGTAGACTAACTGTAGACTAACTGTAGACTAACTGTAGGCTTACTGTAGACTAACTGTAGACTAACTGTAGGCTTACTGTAGACTAACTGAAGACTAACTGTAGGCTTACTGTAGACTAACTGTAGGCTTACTGTAGACTAACTGAAGACTAACTGTAGGCTTACTGTAGACTAACTGAAGACTAACTGTAGGCTTACTGTAGACTAACTGTAGGCTTACTGTAGACTAACTGAAGACTAACTGTAGGCTTACTGTAGACTAACTGAAGACTAACTGTAGGCTTACTGTAGACTAACTGTAGGCTTACTGTAGACTAACTGAAGACTAACTGTAGGCTTACTGTAGACTAACTGAAGACTAACTGTAGGCTTACTGTAAACTAACTGAAGACTGACTGTAGGCTTACTGTAGACTAACTGTAGACTAACTGTAGACTAACTGTAGGCTTACTGTAGACTAACTGTAGACTAACTGTAGGCTTACTGTAGACTAACTGAAGACTAACTGTAGGCTTACTGTAGACTAACTGTAGACTGACTGTAGGCTTACTGTAGACTAACTGAAGACTAACTGTAGGCTTACTGTAGACTAACTGTAGGCTTACTGTAGACTAACTGAAGACTAACTGTAGGCTTACTGTAGACTAACTGAAGACTAACTGTAGGCTTACTGTAGACTAACTGAAGACTAACTGTAGGCTTACTGTAGACTAACTGTAGGCTTACTGTAGACTAACTGTAGGCTTACTGTAGACTAACTGAAGACTAACTGTAGGCTTACTGTAAACTAACTGTAGGCTTACTGTAGACTAACTGAAGACTAACTGTAGGCTTACTGTAGACTAACTGTAGGCTTACTGTAGACTAACTGAAGACTAACTGTAGGCTTACTGTAGACTAACTGAAGACTAACTGTAGGCTTACTGTAGACTAACTGAAGACTAACTGTAGGCTTACTGTAGACTAACTGTAGACTAACTGTAGGCTTACTGTAGACTAACTGTAGACTAACTGTAGGCTTACTGTAGACTAACTGAAGACTAACTGTAGGCTTACTGTAGACTAACTGTAGGCTTACTGTAGACTAACTGAAGACTAACTGTAGGCTTACTGTAGACTAACTGTAGGCTTACTGTAGACTAACTGTAGGCTTACTGTAGACTAACTGTAGACTAACTGTAGGCTTACTGTAGACTAACTGAAGACTAACTGTAGGCTTACTGTAGACTAACTGTAGACTGACTGTAGGCTTACTGTAGACTAACTGAAGACTAACTGTAGGCTTACTGTAGACTAACTGTAGGCTTACTGTAGACTAACTGAAGACTAACTGTAGGCTTACTGTAGACTAACTGAAGACTAACTGTAGGCTTACTGTAGACTAACTGTAGGCTTACTGTAGACTAACTGAAGACTAACTGTAGGCTTACTGTAGACTAACTGAAGACTAACTGTAGGCTTACTGTAGACTAACTGAAGACTGACTGTAGGCTTACTGTAGACTAACTGTAGACTAACTGTAGACTAACTGTAGGCTTACTGTAGACTAACTGTAGACTAACTGTAGGCTTACTGTAGACTAACTGAAGACTAACTGTAGGCTTACTGTAGACTAACTGTAGGCTTACTGTAGACTAACTGAAGACTAACTGTAGGCTTACTGTAGACTAACTGAAGACTAACTGTAGGCTTACTGTAGACTAACTGAAGACTGACTGTAGGCTTACTGTAGACTAACTGTAGACTAACTGTAGACTAACTGTAGGCTTACTGTAGACTAACTGTAGACTAACTGTAGGCTTACTGTAGACTAACTGAAGACTAACTGTAGGCTTACTGTAGACTAACTGTAGGCTTACTGTAGACTAACTGAAGACTAACTGTAGGCTTACTGTAGACTAACTGAAGACTAACTGTAGGCTTACTGTAGACTAACTGTAGGCTTACTGTAGACTAACTGAAGACTAACTGTAGGCTTACTGTAGACTAACTGAAGACTAACTGTAGGCTTACTGTAGACTAACTGAAGACTGACTGTAGGCTTACTGTAGACTAACTGAAGACTAACTGTAGGCTTACTGTAGACTAACTGAAGACTAACTGTAGGCTTACTGTAGACTAACTGAAGACTAACTGTAGGCTTACTGTAGACTAACTGTAGACTAACTGTAGGCTTACTGTAGACTAACTGAAGACTAACTGTAGGCTTACTGTAGACTAACTGAAGACTAACTGTAGGCTTACTGTAGACTAACTGTAGACTAACTGTAGGCTTACTGTAGACTAACTGTAGACTAACTGTAGGCTTACTGTAGACTAACTGAAGACTAACTGTAGGCTTACTGTAGACTAACTGTAGGCTTACTGTAGACTAACTGAAGACTAACTGTAGGCTTACTGTAGACTAACTGTAGGCTTACTGTAGACTAACTGAAGACTAACTGTAGGCTTACTGTAGACTAACTGAAGACTAACTGTAGGCTTACTGTAGACTAACTGAAGACTAACTGTAGGCTTACTGTAGACTAACTGTAGACTAACTGTAGGCTTACTGTAGACTAACTGTAGACTAACTGTAGGCTTACTGTAGACTAACTGAAGACTAACTGTAGGCTTACTGTAGACTAACTGTAGGCTTACTGTAGACTAACTGAAGACTAACTGTAGGCTTACTGTAGACTAACTGTAGGCTTACTGTAGACTAACTGTAGGCTTACTGTAGACTAACTGAAGACTAACTGTAGGCTTACTGTAGACTAACTGTAGGCTTACTGTAGACTAACTGAAGACTAACTGTAGGCTTACTGTAGACTAACTGTAGGCTTACTGTAGACTAACTGAAGACTAACTGTAGGCTTACTGTAGACTAACTGAAGACTAACTGTAGGCTTACTGTAGACTAACTGAAGACTAACTGTAGGCTTACTGTAGACTAACTGTAGACTAACTGTAGGCTTACTGTAGACTAACTGTAGACTAACTGTAGGCTTACTGTAGACTAACTGAAGACTAACTGTAGGCTTACTGTAGACTAACTGTAGGCTTACTGTAGACTAACTGAAGACTAACTGTAGGCTTACTGTAGACTAACTGTAGGCTTACTGTAGACTAACTGTAGGCTTACTGTAGACTAACTGTAGACTAACTGTAGGCTTACTGTAGACTAACTGAAAACTAACTGTAGGCTTACTGTAGACTAACTGTAGACTGACTGTAGGCTTACTGTAGACTAACTGAAGACTAACTGTAGGCTTACTGTAGACTAACTGTAGGCTTACTGTAGACTAACTGAAGACTAACTGTAGGCTTACTGTAGACTAACTGAAGACTAACTGTAGGCTTACTGTAGACTAACTGTAGGCTTACTGTAGACTAACTGAAGACTAACTGTAGGCTTACTGTAGACTAACTGAAGACTAACTGTAGGCTTACTGTAGACTAACTGAAGACTGACTGTAGGCTTACTGTAGACTAACTGTAGACTAACTGTAGACTAACTGTAGGCTTACTGTAGACTAACTGTAGACTAACTGTAGGCTTACTGTAGACTAACTGAAGACTAACTGTAGGCTTACTGTAGACTAACTGTAGGCTTACTGTAGACTAACTGAAGACTAACTGTAGGCTTACTGTAGACTAACTGAAGACTAACTGTAGGCTTACTGTAGACTAACTGAAGACTGACTGTAGGCTTACTGTAGACTAACTGTAGACTAACTGTAGACTAACTGTAGGCTTACTGTAGACTAACTGTAGACTAACTGTAGGCTTACTGTAGACTAACTGAAGACTAACTGTAGGCTTACTGTAGACTAACTGTAGGCTTACTGTAGACTAACTGTAGACTAACTGTAGGCTTACTGTAGACTAACTGAAGACTAACTGTAGGCTTACTGTAGACTAACTGTAGGCTTACTGTAGACTAACTGAAGACTAACTGTAGGCTTACTGTAGACTAACTGAAGACTAACTGTAGGCTTACTGTAGACTAACTGAAGACTGACTGTAGGCTTACTGTAGACTAACTGTAGACTAACTGTAGACTAACTGTAGGCTTACTGTAGACTAACTGTAGACTAACTGTAGGCTTACTGTAGACTAACTGAAGACTAACTGTAGGCTTACTGTAGACTAACTGTAGGCTTACTGTAGACTAACTGTAGACTAACTGTAGGCTTACTGTAGACTAACTGAAGACTAACTGTAGGCTTACTGTAGACTAACTGTAGGCTTACTGTAGACTAACTGTAGACTAACTGTAGGCTTACTGTAGACTAACTGAAGACTAACTGTAGGCTTACTGTAGACTAACTGAAGACTGACTGTAGGCTTACTGTAGACTAACTGTAGACTAACTGTAGACTAACTGTAGGCTTACTGTAGACTAACTGTAGACTAACTGTAGGCTTACTGTAGAGTAACTGAAGACTAACTGTAGGCTTACTGTAGACTAACTGTAGGCTTACTGTAGACTAACTGTAGACTAACTGTAGGCTTACTGTAGACTAACTGAAGACTAACTGTAGGCTTACTGTAGACTAACTGAAGACTAACTGTAGGCTTACTGTAGACTAACTGTAGACTAACTGTAGACTAACTGTAGGCTTACTGTAGACTAACTGTAGACTAACTGTAGGCTTACTGTAGACTAACTGAAGACTAACTGTAGGCTTACTGTAGACTAACTGTAGGCTTACTGTAGACTAACTGTAGACTAACTGTAGGCTTACTGTAGACTAACTGAAGACTAACTGTAGGCTTACTGTAGACTAACTGAAGACTAACTGTAGGCTTACTGTAGACTAACTGTAGGCTTACTGTAGACTAACTGAAGGCTTACTGTAGACTAACTGAAGGCTTACTGTAGACTAATTGTAGGCTTATACTGTAGACTAATTGTAGAGTAACTGTAGACTAACTGTAGGCTTACTGTAGACTAACTGTAGGCTTATACTGTAGACTAATTGTAGAGTAACTGTAGACTAACTGTAGGCTTACTGTAGACTAACTATAGGCTTACTGTAGACTAATTGTAGGCTTATACTGTAGACTAATTGTAGAGTAACTGTAGACTAACTGTAGGCTTACTGTAGACTAACTGAAGGCTTACTGTAGACTGACTGTAGACTAACTGTAGACTAACTGTAGACTAACTGAAGGCTTACTGTAGACTAACTGAAGGCTTACTGTAGACTAACTGTAGACTGACTGAAGACTAACTGACTCTCCTGAGCAGTTTCATGTTAATCAATTATTAATGGACTAAATAAACTTGCAATTTGTATTAATTAGACTTACTATCGAATGGATGCAGCAAGCTGCAGTCTGCAGCCGGATTAACAAGGCTAATCTTTGCTTCACAAAGTCGGCCAACATAAAAATCTTGCTGGTGTTAACCCACTTTAAATATCTTGCTGGTACAGCATTTCAAGATTGTTTGTAAAAGAAAATTTACAAAAATAACTTCAGCAATAAACACCCAATGATTAACGCGCGCACAGGGTGACAAAATCTATATATAATTTAACCTAATTTAGGTCTGTGCATAAGAAATACTACTGTAGTGTATTTTCATTTCAAACCTGCATGCGAAAAGTCTGAATATACATGAGTAACATTAATTACTAACTGTAGATTCTGTGTAGAAAAATAAAGCAGTTACAGAACATTTATCTTTAAGGTACAAGCATATAGGCAATTTAGCATAGTTACAAGGTTATCATTTATCGATCTAAGAAAACAGGTCTGTAAAATAATTAACGCAATTTTTTAAATAATATCATTAGGGCTAACAAGCGCTATTTTCTATCCATGATGCAAATTCTAATCTCAAAAAACATTCCTTACGAAAATATTTATATAATTAAATACTAATAAATATCACATCCCTATCCAGATCCTATATTTAACTAGAACCCCCCCATTCAATGTCAGATTTCTACCCAGATCCTATATTTAGCTAGAACCCTCATTCAATGTCAGATCCCTACCCAGATCCTATATTTAGCTAGAACCCTCATTCAATGTCAGATCCCTACCCAGATCCTATATTTAGCTAGAACCCTCATTCAATGTCAGATCCCTACCCAGATCCTATATTTAACTAGAACCCTCATTCAATGTCAGATCCCTACCCAGATCCTATATTTAACTAGAACCCCCCCCCATTCAATGTCAGATTTCTACCCAGATCCTATATTTAACTAGAACCCTCATTCAATGTCAGATCCCTACCCAGATCCTATATTTAACTAGAACCCCCCCCATTCAATGTCAGATTTCTACCCAGATCCTATATTTAACTAGAACCCCCCCATTCAATGTCAGATTCCTACCCAGATCCTATATTTAACTAGAACCCTCATTCAATGTCAGATCCCTACCCAGATCCTATATTTAACTAGAACTCCCCCCCCATTCAATGTCAGATTTCTACCCAGATCCTATATTTAACTAGAACCCCCCCATTCAATGTCAGATTTCTACCCAGATCCTATATTTAACTAGAACCCCCCCATTCAATGTCAGATTCCTACCCAGATCCTATATTTAACTAGAATCCCCCATTCAATGTCAGATTTCTACCCAGATCCTATATTTAACTAGAACCCCCCCATTCAATGTCAGATTTCTACCCAGATCCTATATTTAACTAGAACCCCCCCCATTCAATGTCAGATTTCTACCCAGATCCTATATTTAACTAGAACCCCCCCCCATTCAATGTCAGATTTCTACCCAGATCCTATATTTAACTAGAATCCCCCATTCAATGTCAGATTTCTACCCAGATCCTATATTTAACTAGAACCCCCCATTCAATGTCAGATTTCTACCCAGATCCTATATTTAACTAGAACCCCCCCCATTCAATGCCAGATTCCTACCCAGATCCTATATTTAACTAGAACCCCCCCATTCAATGTCAGATTCCTACCCAGATCCTATATTTAACTAGAATCCCCCATTCAATGTCAGATTTCTACCCAGATCCTATATTTAACTAGAATCCCCCATTCAATGTCAGATTTCTACCCAGATCCTATATTTAACTAGAATCCCCCATTCAATGTCAGATTTCTACCCAGATCCTATATTTAACTAGAACCCCCCCCCATTCAATGTCAGATTTCTACCCAGATCCTATATTTAACTAGAACCCCCCCATTCAATGTCAGATTTCTACCCAGATCCTATATTTAACTAGAATCCCCCATTCAATGTCAGATTTCTACCCAGATCCTATATTTAACTAGAACCCCCCCCCATTCAATGTCAGATTTCTACCCAGATCCTATATTTAACTAGAATCCCCCATTCAATGTCAGATTTCTACCCAGATCCTATATTTAACTAGAACCCCCCATTCAATGTCAGATTTCTACCCAGATCCTATATTTAACTAGAATCCCCCATTCAATGTCAGATCCCTATCCAAGCTGTCCAAAACATGCAAAGAGAAGAAAAGATAACGCCAATATCAAAGTCTACCTTAAACACTGTCTGAAAAATCTTTGATAACATCAGAGGTTACAGAAGAACCGCACACTAAAATAGATGCCAACAAGTTTGAGCAGAAATCAGCGAAGCCAATCAAAAAGAGCTCTCAGTAACTCCATCCATTCTCAATAGTTACTGCAAGGACAAAGGCGAACTCAACGAACTGATTCGCCCAAATTAAATACCTATGTACAGAACGGACGAAAAGTGCAATCTTTATCATGCACACTACATATTAAAATATTTAACCGCATTATATTCACATACTCGTACATGTACTGTACGAGCGTATGGTACGTAAGTCCAGGGTAACAGCAGTTATCCCACAGAATTAGTAAAGTAGCTATTATTGATGGGGAGCAGAGTGAACCGAGGGACTCTGACTGACTGACTGATGGGGAGCTGAGTGAACTGAGGGATTCTGACTGATGGGGAGCAGAGTGAACTAAGGGATTGACTGATGGGGAGCAGAGTGAACTAAGGGATTGACTGATGGAGAGCAGAGTGAACTAAGGGATTCTGACTGATGGGGAGCAGAGTGAACTAAGGGATTCTGACTGATTGATGGGGAGCAGAGTGAACTAAGGGATTCTGACTGATGGGGAGCAGAGTGAACTAAGGGATTCTGACTGATTGATGGGGAGCAGAGTGAACTAAGGGATTCTGACTGATTGATGGGGAGCAGAGTGAACTGAGGGATTCTGACTGACAGGGAGCCGAGTGAACTGACGCAATATTTAAGACTGGAAGTGTTATTTTAAGAAAATTTATAATAGCTAACAAACTATAGAACTGCAAGCACACCCCCCCCCCCAGAAGCCACATATGGTGTGATATCTCTAGCAAAACAACACAGACTTAAATAGAAGTTTCCTAGGCTTCAATATCACGCCACAGCTAATAGCTGCAAGCTGTGGTTGGCGCCACGTGTCCAACCAGGTAGATGTTATCGTACAGATGACCTAGAAAGTCGTCACTAATTGGGGTTGTGGCTCGCCTCGTATTGCGAATGAATTCTCGTTTAGACATTTTATTTTTCACGTGCGGACTGCACAGGTCTACTGACAGTAGTATGAGCGAGTAGCACAGGATGAACACCATCTCTGCGGGGCATTTTTGTGCGAATTCAGCAGTTTTAAACGCGGATGAATTGGATTTAAAACCATGGCCCACAATTTTTACTGACAAATTGGCAATATTGGCAACATCTACATGTACTCTACCGCGGACTCCATACCTCTACCAGACTCTACACCTACTCGACCAGACTCCACTCTTACTCTACCAGACTCCACATCTACTCTACCAGACTCTACACCTACTCCACCAGACTCCACATCTACTATACCAGACTCTACACCTACTCTACAAGACTCTACACCTACTCTACCAGACTCTACACCTACTCTACCAGAATCTACACCTACTCTACCAGACTCTACACCTACTCTACCAGACTCTACACCTACTCTACCAGATTCTACACCTACTCTACCAGACTCTACACCTACTCTACCAGACTCTACACCTACTCCACCAGACTCCACATCTACTATACCAGACTCCACACCTACTCCACCAGACTCCACTCTTACTCTACCAGACTCCACACCTACTCTACCAGACTCTACACCTACTCTACCAGATTCTACACCTACTCTACCAGATTCTACACCTACTCTACCAGACTCTACACCTACTCCACCAGACTCCACATCTACTATACCAGACTCTACACCTACTCCACCAGACTCCACTCTTACTCTACCAGACTCCACACCTACTCTACCAGACTCTACACCTACTCTACCAGACTCTACACCTACTCTACCAGACTCAACACCTACTCTACCAGATTCTACACCTACTCTACCAGATTCTACACCTACTCTACCAGACTCTACACCTACTCTACCAGACTCCACTCTTACTCTACCAGACTCCACTCTTACTCTACCAGACTCCACTCTTACTCGACCAGACTCCACTCTTACTCTACCAGACTCCACATCTACTCTACCAGACTCTACACCTACTCCACCAGACTCCACATCTACTATACCAGACTCTACACCTACTCGACCAGACTCTACACCTACTCTACCAGACTCTACACCTACTCTACTAGACTCTACACCTACTCTACCAGACTCTACATTTACTCTACCAGACTCTACACCTACTCTACCAGAATCTACACCTACTCTACCAGACTCTACACCTACTCTACCAGACTCTACACCTACTCTACCAGATTCTACACCTACTCTACCAGACTCTACACCTACTCCACCAGACTCCACATCTACTATACCAGACTCTACTACACCTACTCCACCAGACTCCACTCTTACTCTACCAGACTCTACACCTACTCTACCAGACTCAACACCTACTCTACCAGATTCTACACCTACTCTACCAGACTCAACACCTACTCTACCAGATTCTACACCTACTCTACCAGACTCTACACCTACTCTACCAGACTCTACACCTACTCCACCAGACTCCACATCTACTATACTACACTCTACACCTACTCCACCAGACTCCACTCTTACTCTACCAGACTCCACTCTTACTCTACCAGACTCCACTCTTACTCTACCAGACTCCACTCTTACTCTACCAGACTCCACTCTTACTCTACCAGACTCCACTCTTACTCTACCAGACTCCACTCTTACTCTACCAGACTCCACTCTTACTCTACCAGACTCCACTCTTACTCTACCAGACTCCACTCTTACTCTACCAGACTCCACTCTTACTTTACCAGACTCTACATTTACTCTACCAGACTCCACTCTTACTCTACCAGACTCTACACCTACTCCACCAGACTCCACTCTTACTCTACCAGACTCCACTCTTACTCTACCAGGCTCTACATTTACTCTACCAGACTCCACTCTTACTCTACCAGACTCTACACCTACTCCACCAGACTCTACACCTACTCCACCAGACTCCACTCCTACTCTACCAGACTAGCAGACTGGACAAACCTTTGCTCAGTCCAGTGCCAGGGTTGGAGGCCACAAAGCGCAGGCTAAACCGGTCCAGCAGCAGGCTCAAGTATTCGTTTCTAGCGTTTGGCGCCTCCACTTCGTTGAAAAATTTACGAAGCGCATTCGGCAAAAACTGGTTTTCGAAGCTTTTCCGTTCCATCAGTTTGTCTAGAACGTCGGGCCTGAGTGGGCGGGAATCGATAATGTACTTTAGGTAATAACAAAGGTCACAATCATACAGCTTCACCCCATCCTCAAATTTCCCCTACAATCCTTAAATTTCCCCTGCATTCCTCAAATTCCCCCTGCAATCCTCAAATTTTCCCTGCATTCCTCAAATTTCCCCTACAATCCTCAAATTTCCCCTACAATCCTCAAATTTCCTCTACAATCCTCAAGCTTCAGAATCTCTAAAGTTCCATCAGAACCCCAAGCTTCAGAATCCCCAAATTTGTCTCAGAACCGCCAAGCTTCAGAATCCCCAAATTTCCCCCAGAATCCTAAGCTTCAGAATCCCCAAATTTCTCTCAGGACCCCAAGATTCAGAATCCCTAAGTTTCTCTCAGAACCCCAATGCTTCACAATCCCTAAATTTCCCTCAGAATCCTAAGCTTCACAATCCCCAAGTTTCTCTCAGAACCCCTAAGCTTCAGAACAAATTTCCCCCAGAATCCTAAGCTTCACAATCCCCAAGTTTCTCTCAGAACACCCAAGCTTCAGAATCCCTAAATTTACCCCAGAATCCTAAGCTTTACAATCCCCGTTTCTCTCAGAACCCCCAAGCTTCACAATCCCTAAATTTCCCTCAGAATCCTAAGCTTCACAATCCCCAAGTTTCTCTCAGAATCCCCAGCTTCACAATCCCCTAATTTCTCTCAGAATCCCCAGCTTCACAATCCCCAAGTTTCTCTCAGAATCCCCAGCTTCACAATCCCCAAATTTCTCTCAGAATCCCCAGCTTCACAATCTCCAAGTTTCTCTCAGAATCCCAAGCTTCACAATCCCCAAATTTTTCTCAGAATCCCCAGCTTCACAATCTCCAAGTTTCTCTCAGAATCCCAAGCTTCACAATCCCCAAGTTTCTCTTAGAACACCCCAGCATCACAATCCCCGAATTTCCCTCAGAATCGCCAAGCTTCAGAATCCCCAAATTTCCCTCAGAATCCCAAGCTTCAGAATCCCCAAATTTCCCTCAGAATCCCAAGCTTCACAATCCCCAAATTTCTCCTAGAACCCCCAAGCTTCACAATCCCCAAGTTTCTCTCAGAATCCCAAGCTTCACAATCCCTAAGTTTCTCTCAGAATCCCAAGCTTCACAATCCCCAAATTTCCCTCAGAATCCCAAGCTTCACAATCCCCAAATTTCTCTCAGAATCCCAAGCTTCACAATCCCCAAATTTCTCTCAGAATCCCCAAGCTTCACTATACCCAAGTTTCTCTCAGAATCCCAAGCTTCACAATCCCCAAGTTTCTCTCAAAATCCCAAGCTTCACAATCCCCAAATTTCTCTCAGAATCCCCAGCTTCACAATCCCCAAATTTCTCCTAGAACCCCCAAGCTTCACTATACCCAAGTTTCTCTCAGAATCCCAAGCTTCACAATCCCCAAATTTCCCTCAGAATCCCAAGCTTCACAATCCCCAGCTAGTGAGTCAGTACAGCACAGCACAGCCCAGCCAAGCAGCAGCGCCTCACCGAGTCTCCATGAAGCGGCTAACCTGGCGCCTGTCCAGCACCCGAGCGCCGTGAAAGAACAGGGCCAATTCTCCCGGCTCGTCAATAAGAATTTCGTGCCTAAGAAAGCAGGCAAAACCATCGAAGCAGTCGGCATTGAAGCTGAGTGAAGCTTCATCCAATCGCAGATAGAGCTGCCGGTAGGAGCGGCCCGGCACGCTATAAGCTGTACAATAGGCCCAGGCATTTTTGCACAGGGCCTGCCACAGCAGCTCGTCATTAGCCAAATGGCCCCAGACGCAGGCGGCCAGGCACAGATCCGTAGGGCCCAGGTGGCTCAGAATAGCCAGCGCCAGTTCCGGCGGCAATTCCGATAGGTCGCGAAATCGGGCCAGAGCTCGGGATCGGTCGGCTCTGTTCGACTGCTGCCTTGCTGCGTTGCTGACTGCCGCGACCGCCAAGCCGTCAATCAGCAGGTCTTCGTACTGGCGCCTGGTTAGTATCTGGCCCATGTAGTCTGTGGCTGAAGTCATTGTTGTTTGACATGGCTTCTATCTGCTTTTGTAGGGATACATTACTACGAGAGTGAGAGTCAGGAGTGATTTTCGGTCAGTGATCATTTCGGTCACTGGTGATTTCGATCTGTGATGATTTCGGTCTGGGTGATGATTTCGGTCAGTGATTATTTCGGTCAGTGATGATTTCGGTCAGTGGTGATTTCGGTCAGTGATGATTTCGGTCAGTGGTGATTTCGGTCAGTGGTGATTTCGGTCAGTGATGATTTCGGTCAGTGATGATTTCGGTCAGTGATGATTTCGGTCAGTGATGATTTCGGTCAGTGATGATTTCGGTCAGTGGTGATTTCGGTCAGTGATGATTTCGGTCTGGGTGATGATTTCGGTCAGTGATGATTTCGGTCTGGGTGATGATTTCGGTCAGTGATGATTTCGGTCAGTGGTGATTTCGGTCTGTGATGATTTCGGTCAGTGATGATTTCGGTCAGTGGTGATTTCGGTCGGTGGTGATTTCGGTCAGTGGTGATTTCGGTCAGTGGTGATTTCGGTCTGGGTGATGATTTCGGTCAGTGGTGATTTCGGTCTGTGATTATTTCGGTCTGGGTGGTGATTTCGGTCGGTGGTGATTTCGGTCTGTGATTTTTTCGGTCAGTGGTGATTTCGGTCAGTGGTGATTTCGGTCAGTGGTGATTTCGTCAGTGGTGATTTCGTCAGTGGTGATTTTGGTCTGAGTGATTTTGGTCAGGAGTGATTTTGGTGAGGAGTGGCTGGTCAGGAGTGACTTTGGTCAGAAGTGAATTGGGTCAAGAGTGACTTTGGTCAGGAGTGACTTTGGTCAGGAGTGACTTTGGTCAGGAGTGACTTTGGTCAGGAGTGACTTTGGTCAGGAGTGTGACTTAGGTCAAGAAAGATTTATCTATTGTTAACAAGTGAAGAAACTACATGCTGAAAAATAAATTGGAAAATAATAATAGAAGCGATACAGTGCAACAGATGGGCGTAATAAAATCGATTTACAATAAACAATTTTATGTTAATTAAAAAATCGCATTTCAACAGTAGTAGTGGTGCAGTGTTTCGACAACTATTCAGTAGACAGAAAAAATTCACTAAGCTACTAGTACAGTAGCAATGTAAGCTTGAATTAGAATATAATTGTCATTCGTTCAATCATTAGAAGTACAAATCCGTGAATGATAATTACGTGTTACTCTTGTTACCATACTGGATAAGAGGGGGGCTTACAAATCACAAACGTTAAGCAGACACCACACAATGACCCGTGCCCATTCCGAAGGGTAATGTTAAGAACCTGAGAGAACAGCCTGTTCATGAGAAGCCATTAGATTTGGTCAGGAAAGCAAACTGGGTCCAAATGAATGAAAGCCGTGAATACAGATTACACAACAAAATCCTTATTGCAAAGATTAGATAAAGTACATCTATATAAATATAGCTTAATACCTACTATAATTATAGTAGGTAGTATAGTAGGCTACTATAATTATACATTACAATGTATAATATAATTAATCATTATACATTGAGTGTCTGAAAAGCAACGAAAATTTTGTCATAAATTTTCTATAGGCAATTTAATTTTTAATCGGGATCTGCACTAATCAGGCAAAATATCACTGATAAGTTTAACCATTCAAAAGTGATGACACCATCAGTAATTATAATATATTCATGGTGCATATGAATTAGTAATATTTCCGACTGTAGAGACGAGATCAATGGATAGTTAATGACATTAGATGAATATACATGCGCAACACCCGGCCGACCCGGCCAAAGTAAGTCGCAAAAATGCCCACCCAAAAATAGACTTGCAACTAATTATATGACGAGGCAGTTACCCTAATGATACTGTGATAGTTACTCCTGCCGTTTACCAAAAAAATTAATTATATTAATTTTGCTTTAGGGTCACTTTGATAGGCAAGTCGCTTTTTTATCAAAAGTAAGTCGCACGGCCGGTGTAAATCAGGGTGTTGCGCATGTATGTTAGATGAAGCTGGAAGTTGCGAATCTTCAATTCAGGCTAGTAGCAGCCACACAACAAATATGATTGCAATGTAGAGAAACACTTTGCTGAGGAAGGCGTCTTCTTCAGTGTTCACCTGACCAAAGGCGTCTCGGTTCCTGTTCTGCCCATCTGCGGGAATGTGGCATTGAGTAGCCGTCAGTGCGAATTCTAATGGCGTCAGTGCGAATTCTAATGGCCGCAATGTGGATTCTAATGGCCTCAATGCGGATTTTAATGGCCGCAATGTGGATTCTAATGGCGTCAGTGCGGATTCTAATGGCGTCAGTGTGGATTCTAATGGCCTCAATGCGGATTCTAATGGCCTCAATGCGGATTCTAATGGCCTCAATGTGGATTCTAATGGCCGCAATGTGGATTCTAATGGCGTCAGTGCGGATTATAATGGCCTTAATGTGGATTCTAATGGCCTGTGGATTCTAAGGGCCTTAATGTGGATTCTAATGGCCGCAATGTGGATTCTAATGGCCGCAATGTGGATTCTAATGGCCTTAATGCGGATTCTAATGGCCGCAATGTGGATTCTAATGGCCGCAATGCGGATTCTAATGGCCGCAATGTGGATTCTAATGGCCTTAATGCGGATTCTAATGGCCGCAATGTGGATTCTAATGGCCGCAATGTGGATTCTAATGGCCTTAATGTGGATTCTAATGGCCGCAATGCGGATTCTAATGGCCGCAATGTGGATTCTAATGGCCTTAATGCGGATTCTAATGGCCGCAATGTGGATTCTAATGGCCGCAATGTGGATTCTAATGGCCGCAATGTGGATTCTAATGGCCGCAATGCGGATTCTAATGGCCTCAATGCGGGAGCAACTCACTCATATTAAAATTAGTGCCAAAGAAGGCAAACGGGAAGCCGCCAATGCCGAAGGTGAACTGAAAAGTGCCGCCGTGCTGCTGGCCAAACAGGCCGTCAGCGAAGCCATGCAGGCCGCCTGCAGCCTCCGGCTCTGAGCGCTGGCCCTGTGGCCGCGGCGGCACCCTGCTGCGCGGATCCGTGGTATTGCCGGAGCCGCCTCGGCCATACAGCGGGATGACTTTGTCCCGACTAATGCCGCTTTTGCACACCGGACAGGACGGCGAGCGGCCCTGCGTCTCCCTCCAGCGATAGACGCAGGCCCAGCAGAACAGGTGGCCGCAGTGGCTCACCACGGGCTCTGTGGCCGTCTCCAGGCAGATGTTGCACTCGAATTGCTGGCTGGCTGACGGCTTCTCCTGGTTGGCGGAGTCTGGGTCACCGCCACTGCCGCCGCCAGAGGTTGATGATGCTGTTGCCATAGGAATTGAACAGAAGATTTCGATTTTGGATTCTTTATTTTCCTATGATAAAAATTAATATTTGTGGGAGGGCTGTCTCATTGCCTTGGGAATTGGACCTTGTGGTTGTGATAAAATTGTAGTAATTAAAATCCTAAACAATAAAGTTCCAGTCAGGAAGATTTTCTGCCACACATGCTAAGTGAATGATTTATGTCTTTAAACTATTTTAAAATATGAATGATTAAAAAAACAAAAAACTAGATCAATGTCTAGTTTTATAATAATTAGGAATAAATTCATAGAAATTTTGGGATCCTATTGATTCCCAAAAGAGGCAAAAATCTAGGCAATGCTAAAAATTTCCTATAGCATTAAGCTTAGCATTATCTGGACTGTTATACACCTGAATACATACATAAATTCAGGCATAACTATAATTTTATTAAATTTTATCCCATCAGGAATTGATTCCTTTTGTCTAATATTAAGGTCAATAGAACTGTTTTGTCTTACAATGCAAATTACATAATGCACTTAATGCTAATATGGCAAAGTGCTAAGTATAAGTCTATGGGCAAAAGCATTAAATCCAAGACTAAGCAGGGCAGTGGTAGATAAGTGAATAAAATGTATAGAAACAAGCATAAGTCTAGTTCACTATATTTATATAGCTTTAAACTATAAATTGAAGTGTATAAAGGCTTGACTACTATGTACACCTATTTAGTAAATAGTCCTATTAACAAATTTGCTAATATGCAATTTCTATCAATAAAAAACTTTATTGACTATAATATTAGACAAAATATACCAATGATATAGTTTTTAGCTAAAATTAAAAATTAAAAATTAAAATTAAATGCAAATTGCAAACAGCATCTTATATAAATGATGAAAAAGTCTATTGACATACTAGTATACTTAGATATGTTTAAAATCAAATTGACAAATGATTAAATTCAAATTGTATAAAACCTTGCTTATTACTACTCAAAGAATAACAAAAAAACAGAATAAAATTATGTTAACTATGAAAATGTGTTTTTATAATCTTGTGAAACTGCATAGATAAGTTTAAAGTTTAATTGAATACTTTATTATTTATAAAGCATAAAAAGAATCTATTCTTATATTGAAATGTATAAAAAAGGAATTAAGTAAATAAATAGTTTATTAACATTGATTAGTTTATTAGAATTTATAATTATGCCATGTAATTTAAGATTTTATCACATAGACAATTTTTTAAGTTGCAAATATTGGAATAAATAATAAATTTTTTCTTAAAATTCAGACTCAGTTATTTGTAAAAATCATTATAAATCTAAATACTTAAATACTTAATAATATATACTTAATATATATTTTTCTTATATCATAAGGCAAGGCAAGGGTAAGGCCTAATTTAAATGTTTTTTATATAGGCCTATTTCATTCTATTTTTCTAAAATAGCTTGCATAGGCTAGTCATTTTTGTAAAAATAAAATTTTTCTAAATTAAAATTTGCATAAAAATAAAAATTAATGGTATAAAGTGTACAAAATATTTCTTAGGCTTTTGCTAAATTTAAACAAGAAACCTTGATCCTTCAATATAATAGAATTTAATGGAGCCTAAATTTTAACTTGGAACTGGATTTTGTCACATTATTTTTATATTGTTTTTTATGCTTAATTTTTTATTTGAAAAATACAAAATTTTAATTTGTGAAAATACTTTAGTTTTTGTATTTTTTCAATGAAAAGATGACATAGTTTGTTATCATGCCATGCCAATGAAAACCAGATATATATATATTATATATTTAAAATTAAAAAGTACCATTTCTCTTCTTTCTTTCTATAAGTATACATATCTGCTTTTATTCTAATATGTAGGTTTAATTGCCTTGCAAAGCTATTCATTTGCAAAAAATTCTATTTTGTTTGTTTTTTATGGCATATTTAATGTTTATTAAATAAACTTAAATTTATTTTAAGGAACCTCAGGAACCTTAAAGGCCTCACTGAAATCCCTATAAGTAGCCTACCAGATCCACTACTGTAGGCCTACTTCACTTGAAACTTAAGACACTCATTTGACTAATAGACTTGAACCCGAGTCAGTAGCAGTAGCAGTCCAGTCAGCTACTTTGAGTGGTACTAAATGATAAGTTAACAAAACTAGGATGCGGTAAATCGTTTGCCACACTACGCAAGTCTTATTATACTATAGCTAGGGTCTATCCGTAATCAGTATTTTGACTTCAATTTCAAGTCAAACAGACAGACAGCGACAGCTATTGAGCTATATTATAGAGTCGACGTACACTAACTTTTGAATTTTATGACATGAAACGATGGAGTCAAGTTGAAAATGCGATAAATTCTTGTTGTTATTTTAGTTATTGAAACAATTAATTATTTTTTTTCTGTATTTTAATTCTTTTGGCAAAGCTATTCTTATAATGACTCTTCCATAGATAAAACTCAAAATTTCCTGCCTAATAAAAATTGTTTTAGTAAGCTTAGTACGTTAAGTTTTCATTACTTTAATTTGAATTCACAATGACACATAATTGAGCTCAGGCATAATCTGTAATATATTGAGGTACGCTGCGAAAAGTAGACTCAGAAAAAAGCAACATTGCAGCTAATAATGGTGGCATGACAGGTGTTGAAATTATATTTTCGAAACAATACATATATGCCAGGCCCCGCACTGCAGGCTACTGACTCTGACTGATTTGCCTCATCGCTGACTTGCAGGCGCTTGCGCTAACCCCTCAGGCTGCTGCTGACTGCCCCTCCCGTTTTTTCTGCGAGAACGTGCGCAATGGGTCTCCCCTTTGCGTCCTAAGTCATATATACATGTATCATATATAGGACTACTAAAACTGCTTTTCTTACACTTGAAAAATTATTAAAAGTGAGTTGTGTGCATCTTGCAGAGGTATGAATCCTGCACAGGATGGTGAAAAATCTCGCTTTCTACATTTAATAATAAATTTTAGGGAGCACTAGAAAAAACCAGCCTCTAACTATTTAATTTCTGCATGATTTTGCCAGTTTCCCGTCCCGTATTTCAGCAGTCCCTGCATGCATAATGTACATGTTTACGAGTATATATAATTACTTCAGCTTCTGGACTGTAAACTGATGATCCAACCGACCAAATTTTGAGTCTTTCTTTTTATTTACAACTGTAAACAAAATGGTGGCATCTTACAACACGACTTAAATTTAAACGCAGGGACGACAACTATCCCTGTTTAAACGCTAAAATCTTGCCGGCGGCAAGCAAGCGTATTTTTCTGGAACTTGGAACTTGAGACTCGATCCTTGCCCCCGCAGGAAAAAAATTAATTCCAATGCGCCTTAATATATGTTACAAATGACACATTAACTATGGTTGTTGCATGGCTCTGTTTTGTAACAGAGAATATTCTGAATACAGTGCCTACACCCACTGAAAACTAGAAAGTTTAAACTTATGCTAAAAATTAACTTAAACGTAAAATTATGCAGACTTATATTATGTACATGTAAGACTCGGAGTCAATGAAAATTTTGGCAGAATTCGAAACAAACGGTGCAGTGCAGTGCAAGCACACACTCTACGTTTCAGCAGTAGCAGCTGGGGCAAGGGGTGCTGTCAGGAATTTTTATACGCGCGTATCGGTTTCGGTTTGAGATATGGAATTGCACGAAGACTGATTATAAAGATCCGAGGAAAAATCACGTGTGTGACGCGAATGGGTGATATATTTACAAGGGAAAACCGCTTGACAAAAATCTGACGAGCTCTGGAAAATAAGGCGCCAAACCAAGAACGACACCAACAAGACACGCGAATCTTAGCATTATCGAGAGAATTTAGTCGGGCAGATCGACTAACACATGGGAGAGAAAGAGAATTGACTAATGCAAAAGTGTTTTTTGACTGCTAAAATGTATGTTAGCGAACCGAGAAACTCGACACAGTATCCTTGCATTACCGATACAGTGAAATCCAAGTAGCCAGTATACATTGGACGCGTACGCCTAAATTTTTCTCGCAGCTTTAGAGACAAAGTAGATGTGAGTTAGTTAGTAATCGATCCTATTCTACTTCTGGGACTTATACTTGCAGATTATCTCGATGGCTTAAATCCATCAAAGGCAGTTCGCTACTGTCAGACAGATGATACCAGCTGCAGTTTCCAGAAGATGATGGAGAGAATAGATTTAACGGTCTAGCTTTTAGCGCAGACCTGAGAAATAGAAGCCTTAACCGTCTCTGGAAAGGCGCTAGTTTAGCAACCAAAGGCGCTGCAATTGCGTGGCACATCTTTAGTTGTCCACTCTCACTCAAGGACCCACTTAGATGTAAGCATATACTGTAGTAGACTACCGCGACTCCTAGTGGTTAATTTAGAAGCTGTGTGGATCCATTGTGTGTATGTGTGTGTTCCATTGACCATGGAACAAACTCTTTCTGCTTAAGACTCGTCCACACCGTCATCTAATGAAGCCAAATTTAGAGTGAAAACACGGCTTGTACATCAACATGGAGCCTTTAACTTTCTGGAATGGTGCTAAGTGTTGACCCACTCGTGTAACAACCATGTACTAATAAGTTGATTACGCTGCTACAAGTACATAGTATGGTTTGTCGGGAAAAGAAAACAAACAGAAACAAGTTGTCATTTCTATCGATAAAGTTAATGCGCTTGATTTCTAAAAGTGTGTATTTGCTAAAATATTTGTCAGCTTTGATCGATGTTGGACTAATACTCGTCCACTTCGTCCATTTTTATGACGAGTGCCTTGCGTCTAATTTTGATTAATTCACCGTATCTAGCACGATTTACCAGTAGATACGAGTATCTGCAAATGCTATACTCGTACCCACCGGTGCAGTCATAATTTAGTTATTCCTCGATGTATAAAGTATTCCCTGGCTGTAGCTTGCGATCACGAAATGCGAGCACTGATAAGCGGAACTACGACTGCTTTGCACTATTAATATCAAGGGACTTGAAGACAACTTGCCAAGCTTTTATTCCGTGTGAAAATCCACAAATGTCCCCGATGCGTTTCCTACTGCGTTTTCCTACGTGTTGAAGGCGCGTTTTAACAACCATTTATCATAGGAAATCATATTACAGCTAATGCGATAAACTGTCCACCAACACAACGCACACCATCAGCAGCAGCAGCTGCCGGTTTTCCAATACCTTCTGCCAGTTTGGACGTCACAACCCTTGCCTATAAATGACGCGGATACGGCCGGGCCGTCATGCAATTTAAGCAGAGTCTAGAACATCTATTTGGTATTTAGCCGATTGAAGCTATCAAAGGTTTGACAGTATGCTCAGCTTGCTGCTAGCGGGACTTCTTCTGGTGGCGTCTGCGGCCGCTCAGAGTAAGTATAACTGATTGTCACTAACTTTTCCAAACTGACAATACTTTTTCAGGCAATCAATGAATGAGATTTCGTCCCCGAGTTTTCCATAGTCAACTGAATACCAAGATTGACAGATGTAGACACGGGGGTGTCAAATGATGTTTACACCTGGACGATTGATGTTGAAGAACCGATGCTGCAAATCAATGACAGGATCCGTGGGTTCTTAATTGTGAGTGGAAGAAACGCAAATAGTTGGTTATAATACCAGTAGTAGTCTGTACGCAAATCGGATCGGACGGCAGTTGGTTTTCGGTTAGGAACGACTGGAACCGAGCCACTTAAGAAAAGGGAATTCTCCCTCGTTCAAGATCTCTCAGCTCATTGAGCGCATCCCCATGTACGTCCGGAATTTCTTTCTTCGTAAGTCTTCGTGCAAAATCGTTGCTGAACTCTTCCAGATAACAATTTGCTGATTCAGATGTAACCACTTTAGCTCTCCTGTTGATAAGCCGGACACCGGCCAGTTCGGTCAGGCAGATTGCTTAAGTTCAGAATTCTCTAGACGTAGAATGGGAATGCAAAATTCTATATAATAAAAAGATGCAAGGTCACTAACTTAATCAATGCAAGAAATTCCCGGGCAATAATACAGAAACTTGCGGGCTCCATGTCTGTTTCAGATGGTCAGGTCTGTTTCCGATGCGCTGATGTGCAGAGAGTCATAATGTCATATTGTATTGACTGTGAAATATGCTACTCAGTATTTATTGACCTACTAATGCCTATTGGGTAAGATTACATGCAGCGGATCAGGGATTGAGCACTAGGCTTCCCAGCTGTACTGTTTACAGTTGAAACTTTATATTCACTCGTATGACTAATTTTGTAAATTTAAACGCGCAAAAGCAAGAATATCAGTAAAGTTTTGTTCGTTACATTCAGTCAAATTTAAAT
This sequence comes from Macrostomum lignano, assembly GCA_002269645.1. Taxonomy (NCBI): domain Eukaryota; kingdom Metazoa; phylum Platyhelminthes; family Macrostomidae; genus Macrostomum; species Macrostomum lignano. The sequence goes on along the minus strand of NIVC01001556.1, from coordinate 47,887 downwards.
TCGCGCCAAAAATGGACGCTGTCATATGAACATGGCTTTAATAAATTTAATAAACCAATAAGAAATTTAGTCAAGTACGCCGGGAGCGTTTCCTAAGCGAGTGAACCGAAGGCCTTAGAAACACACTGCGGCTGCCCATTTCCAAAGCGTGAGGGACCGTATATTTCACTCCGATTGACTGTGTTGCAGGCTGCGGCGTAAAGAAGATCTCTCACTACGAAGGCAACGGCTACATCGTCGGCGGTCGGGAGGCCCGGCCCGGCTCCTGGCCCTGGCAGGCGCAGCTGTTCTACGCCAACAGGCACTACTGCGGCGGCACCCTGCTCAACAATCGCTGGGTGCTGACCGCCGCCCACTGCGTGGAGGATAATCCGTCGCCCTCGCGTTACACCGTCGGACTTGGCAGCCATGTGAAGAACTCGCGCGATTCAACTCAGAAGAACTATGCTGTCGACCGGATTGTCATGCACTCGCGGTAAAAAAGTCGAGAATGTTTTTCTATAACGTATAAATTACAAAGTACGCTAATTTTTGCCATAAAGTAATTAACGGCCAGAAAACAAAGCAGCGAGCACTGTTCCCCGTTTCTTTTCTTCCACCCTCAGTTACAACTACCGCACTCTTGACTACGACTACGCTCTACTCCGTCTGTCGTCCTCAGTCAGTTACAACAATTACATCACCCCGGCCTGCATACCCTCATCGGAGCCCTCCGGTGGACAGTACTGCTACACCACCGGCTGGGGCGACACTCGCGGTGAGATGCTTTGACAATGCTTGCTTCAGGACCTGAGGTCACCTATAGGGGATTAATTAAGTATCTGAATGAACATCTTTTAGACGGCTTCATATCTTGACCAACTCAAGTTAGTTGCAGGGACGTAGGTAATGCTTGGGACACAGTGTGAAGGTGTCTCTATGGGGGAAGAGTTATCTCCGTTCCCCCTTGTGATGCCCCCAGTCGCCATGCAGCTCCCTGAAATTGGGACTTTCCCATACAAGTGTACAAGTAACCCGGCAGTAGTGCATGAGCTGATTAGAGGCTTTGGGGTTTGCACGATTCAGTAATAAATGCGTTTGGCCCGAGAAAAATGAGCTGATCTGCAGCATCAATGAACCTAAAATCTCCATCTTAAAATAGGCACCGGCTCTGCCAACGCCCTGAAGCAGGCGTACGTGCCCGTGATTGCTCGCAGCACCTGCAATTCGGTGAATTATCCGCGCCAGATCACGTCCCGCATGACCTGCGCCGGCTACCCCAACGGTGGAGTCGATGCCTGTCAGGTGAGCGCACTCTCCGACACTCGCAACTAAGAGTAGTAAACAATCCTCAAATAATAATTATCTTATTATTGGCACATCGCGTAAAAATCATTCGCTTACAGGGTGACAGCGGCGGCCCATTCGTGTGCTCCAGTGGCTCTGGTAGCAGCGCCGTCTGGTACGTCCATGGAGTCACCTCCTGGGGCTACGATTGTGCCCGTAAGTTTAACTTGTGTCTGTTCTTGATATATAAAATTTTGGTTCATTGATAGCTGCCTAAATATTGAAAAAAATCGAACATATTGAGTAGACTCGCTGGTATACTTATTGCGCAGACGTATTGGAGCATATTCAATGAATAGACTCATTTTGAGACTCATTAATGACTTATGGATAACGCAAAACGTGCTCCATTTTTTCATCTCAATGCAGGCCCCGGCAAGCCCGGAGTCTATGCCACCGTGGCCACCGTCCGTTCTTGGATCAACGGCATTATCAACTAGTTGCCAACGGATAGAGACGGACAATACTACTACTAATAGCCAGTAGTAGAGCTGGTTGCAGCGTTGTCTTGTCCTGGAAAAGGTTTAAAGATAAATAAATATATTGCGGAGATAGCGCGAAGAAATCGAAGTGTTTAACGGCAAATTTGACAGCTTGACCGATTTGATCATTGATTTACTACTCGTACTCATTTAAATCACTGAGAACAACAGGCAGGAAGTATGTTTCTAATGAAGTTCATTAAGCTTTAACTTAAGCTCAAGCTTAGATTCGTGCCATAAATAGAGCCTCGTGTGCTCTCTGTACAATACAAGATAAATTCCGTTTCAATTTTGGCTGGAAGGGGTAAAATTATTGTCTTCATGAGCTTGAATAGCAATTGAGCCTAGCAATAAATTCACAGCACTATCCATATTTACAGCGCTGTTCTGTAAACCATCTCATGCTCATTTAGAGTACAGCAGCTGCTCAAGGACTGCACCAGTCTATTTTCTTTTATTTTTAACATATTTTTACTAAGAACACTGTGCAGATACTATTTGAGAGTTCCAAATTTATGTCTTCGGGTTAATAATGTACCACTTTGGGCATTTCGAGCACTCATTGGGGTCCAAAAAACCTCTTGGAGCCCATGACGAAGCGGCATATATAATATATAGTTTGATGTCAGTAGTTAGAAAGTGAAATGAGGAAATTAAAAGTTTTTTCTTCTGTTTTTCAGCCTTTTCGCACCATGATAAATTGTTAAAGTAGTAGATCCGTGAAGCACTCAAATATCTACATAGTCGTAAGCCGGCTTGAGTCTGGTTCCTATCTACATGGCTCCTGAGCAGTTCGCCTGAGCAGTGAGAACGCTCACTCACAGAAGACAGACGTCTGGGCCTTTGGCTGTACCGTGTTTGGGATTCTGGCGATGCTGCCTCCGAATGGGAAGGTCAAGAGGTCAAGAGGGAGCTAGTCGGTCTTAGAGGTGCCCCAAAATTGTCTGACTGATTTCTACCTAATGACTACTGAAAAACATCGGGGCTGATCAGTTTATTCGAGCGTAGGCTGAAATTGTGTTCTTGATGTTTCATACTGTTTTAGCCAGGTGGTCAAGACATTTGCAGACAGGCATCAGACATCGAGTGTAAAAGGTATAGATGCATTCGATTTAATCGAAGCATAGGATCTTCTACAAAGTAGCAAGATATAAGATATCAACATGCAATTCAAGCGGTGACATCTCACTTCAAAGAGCTCAAGAATGTCCAAAAACAGAAACATAGTGCAATTCCTCAAGCCTGAGTTCTGATTGGATCTTCATGATTACCGAGCTCATCACTGGTCACAATCTCTACGATTGATGCGCAGTCGTCGGGAGCCGATGAGCTGATCGTGATGAATTTTACAAAGCAGGCGTGAGCTTTAGAGGGATTTTTCAATCATTTTTGAGAAAATTATCGAATATCTAAAGTTCTAAAGACAGATTAAAACTAGTTTAATTGTATAGCATAATTCATTAATAATTTTTTTGATTAGAAACAACAGAATACGCGTTCAGCGTCACAAGGTGCACCTCAGGGCTAGGTCGGGAAGGAACGCTACGCCACCGGCCGAATCCGAGGGCGCCGGCGTCAGCCAGCAGGCAGTCGACGAAACGCCGAGTGCGGGCCTGCCCCCGCCAGTAGGGTGCCTGCAGCGTCAGCAGCAGCACCTCCTGCACCGGCTCTGGGCAGTACAACTCGGCGCGGATGATGTGGCCTGCCAGCTGGAGTCGCCGACGGCGCAACAGGTCGCTGGGACGGGACAGGCCGGCGCGGTGATAAAAATTATTGTTGGTCACTCGCTCGTAGCTGATCTTGAAGGCGGCGCGCAGCAGGCCAGCGTGCCCTCACAGAACGAAATGCAGCCCAGTCTGAACAGCAACAGCAACTCCAATAGGCGATTCACCGCAGAGGATCCAAAGCAGAGTTTCTTGAGCCCGCTGCTGCCTGTCCGCATGGTGGCAAAGTTATTGACCTTCGGTTTTCCGCCTCGGACTTTATTCACGAGGGCGGGAGTCGTGCAGCTAATTTTTAATTAGCTACGTTTTTAAAGCAAAGCCTCGTTGTTAAACAACCTGCAGATTTGCCAGCCTCCTGAATTTCCACACAGTCACAGACCGGCCATCTAGCACAGGAACATTAACTTCTCAACAGTTATGCTCACCCATCGAGGCAAAATCAAGCTTATCGATTTAAAATAAACTTAACTTAGGACAAAGTTGAGCTCAAGCCAAAAATCGACATGTGGACCGGGTTTCTGTTGCACCGTGCTCGAGATGTTGAGCGCTAAGGCGCCCAACTCGGACATTGGTGCAGAAGGTACGAGCTATCACCGACCAGAGCCGGAAGAGCGAGCGAGTTGTCATGGAGCTAGCGGCTCCTGCACAGATTTCTGCGTAGGCCCGCGACTTTTGCTGCATAAAGACAGCAGATTCTGTTGAATTTTGTGTGGCCACCTGGACATCGCTTCTCTGGCACAGTTAGCTATAGATGGTGGCTCGAAAATTGGTTTCAAGTTTCGGCTTATTATCACTCTGTGTAAGGCAATCTCACTACTCTTTGACCATTGTCACTGTAAATTTGATTGACAGGTGCTATTATTGATAACAAAAGACTGATGAAGGTGACCTACTGGGCACAGTGATCATCTGAGGGGCGAGTGCCTGCATCATGTATCCAGAACAGGCTGTACTGGGTTTGGGAATTCGTATTGTTCACCACATGCACACTGCACTGCTTTCCTCTCCTCGGAAATGAAAATGTCGGGGAAAGAAAAGACGAAGAAGAACAGAACAAAAACTGGGGGTTGGGTTGGAATTTTATGCCCCCACCCCGCCCGCTGAGAATCAATAATTATTGGGCAGTTCAAGAGAAGCAGAAATCGATTTTATCGCCCCCACAACCCCGGAGGGGTTGCTGCGCGTGAGCGGTGAGCATTTCTTGACACAGCCGTGTTTCCCGTATTTCTAGTAGCAATCGGCCAAGCAACAGGAACAAGAAGAGTCCAACTCTGCTTGTGCAGGGCCAGCGGAATCGCGACATGCCTTCGGTGAAGCGCCAATTCGGCAATGCGTGCAGCAACTTCAAGCAGAATCCGCGCACTGCCAAGATCATCGCGGCGATGCAGGTAAGCTGCCATAGTTAAGCATTTGTTTGTTTCTAAACGGATTTTTCTTCTCTGAAAATTTGCCCCTGCCGTACGAGGAGTGCTGCAAGCGGTTCCGGACTGTGCTTTCTGTGAACGACAGGAATGTCCGAATGAGCTGAATTTTAGCCGCGACTCCTTGCACATCTGCTGTATTGAAGACTTCCGGATATTTCCCTTAGTGGCGTTTCTCTTCCGGCGTTTTATCTCCGGCGTTTCCCCTCCGGCGTTTCCATTACGTTGTGCAGTTTTACTTCATTGTCTATGGTGTCTATGGTACTCAAAGGACATCAGTGTCTGTGGTGTCTATGGTCCTTGAAGGACATCAGTGTCTATGGGTGTCTATGGTACTTAAAGGACATCAGTGTCTATGGTGTCTATGGTCCTTGAAGGACATCAGTGTCTATGGTATCTATGGTACTTAAAGGACATCAGTGTCTATGGGTGCCTATGGTACTTAAATGACATCAGTGTCTATGGGTGTCTATGGTACTTAAAGGACATCAGTGTCTATGGTGTCTATGGTACTTAAAGGACATCAGTGTCTATGGTGTCTATGGTACTTAAAGGACATCAGTGTCTGTGGTGCCTATGGTACTTAAAGGACATCAGTGTCTATGGGTGCCTATGATACTTAAAGGACATCAGTGTCTATGGGTGCCTATGGTACTTAAAGGACATCAGTGTCTGTGGTGTTTATGGTACTTGAAGGACATCAGTTTCTATGGGTGCCTATGATACTTAAAGGACATCAGTTTCTATGGGTGCCTATGATACTTAAAGGACATCAGTGTCTATGGTGTCTATGATACTTAAAGGACATCAGTGTCTGTGGTGTCTATGGTACTCAAATGACATCACTGTCTATGGGTGTCTATGATACTTAAAGGACATCAGTGTCTGTGGTGTCTATGGTACTTGAATGACATCATTGTCTATGGGTGCCTATGGTACTTAAAGGACATCAGTGTCTATGGGTGTCTATGGTACTTGAATGACATCATTGTCTATGGTGTCTATGGTACTTAAAGGAGATCAGTGTCTATGGGTGTCTATGGTACTCAAAGGACATCAGTGTCTATGGGTGTCTATGGTACTTAAATGACATCAGTGTCTATGGTGCCTATGGTACTTGAATGACATCATTGTCTATGGTGTCTATGGTACTTAAAGGAGATCAGTGTCTATGGGTGTCTATGGTACTCAAAGGACATCAGTGTCTATGGGTGTCTATGGTACTTAAATGACATCAGTGTCTATGGTGTCTATGGTCCTTGAAGGACATCAGTGTCTATGGTATCTATGGTACTTGAATGACATCATTGTCTATGGGTGCCTATGGTACTTGAATGAAATCATTGTCTATGGGTGCCTATGGTACTTAAAGGACATCAGTGTCTATGGGTGTCTATGGTACTTGAATGACATCATTGTCTATGGTGTCTATGGTACTTAAAGGAGATCAGTGTCTATGGGTGTCTATGGTACTCAAAGGACATCAGTGTCTATGGGTGTCTATGGTACTTAAATGACATCAGTGTCTATGGTGTCTATGGTACTCAAAGGACATCAGTGTCTATGGTGCCTATGGTACTTAAAGGACATCAGTGTCTATGGGTGTCTATGGTACTTAAATGAAATCAGTGTCTATGGTGTCTATGGTACTCAAAGGACATCAGTGTCTATGGTGCCTATGGTACTTAAAGGACATCAGTGTCTATGGTGTCTATGGTACTTGAATGACATCAGTGTCTATGGGTGTCTATGGTACTCAAAGGACATCAGTGTCTATGGGTGTCTATGGTACTTAAATGACATCAGTGTCTATGGTGTCTATGGTACTCAAAGGACATCAGTGTCTATGGTGTCTATGGTACTTAAAGGACATCAGTGTCTATGGTGCCTATGGTACTTAAAGGACATCAGTGTCTATGGGTGTCTATGGTACTCAAAGGACATCAGTGTCTATGGGTGTCTATGGTACTTAAAGGACATCATCGTCTATGGGTGCCTATGGTACTTAAAGGATATCAGTGTCTATGGTGTCTATGGTACTTGAATGACATCATTGTCTATGGTGTCTATGGTACTCAAAGGACATCAGTGTCTATGGGTGTCTATGGTACTCAAAGGACATCATTGTCTATGGGTGTCTATGGTACTCAAAGGACATCAGTGTCTATGGGTGTCTATGGTACTCAAAGGACATCAGTGTCTATGGGTGTCTATGGTACTCAAAGGACATCAGTGTCTATGGTGTCTATGGTACTTAAAGGACATCAGTGTCTATGGGTGTCTATGGTACTCAAAGGACATCAGTGTCTATGGGTGTCTATGGTACTTAAAGCACATCAGTGTCTATGGTGTCTATGGTACTTAAAGGACATCTGTGTCTATGGTGTCTATGGTACTTTAAGGACATCAGTGTCTATGGGTGTCAATGGTACTTAAAGGACATCAGTGTCTATGGTACCTCAAGGACTTCAAGGACTTCATTGTCTATAGTCCTTGAAGTACCTCATTGTCTATGATACTTCAAGGACTTCAAAGACTTCATTGTCAAAGGTACTTCAAGAAGTTCAAGGAGTTCATCGTCCATGGTACTTCAATGACTTCAAGAACTTCATTGTCTATGGTTCTTCAAGGAAGTGAAACCCTGCTTGATTCAATGCATTCTGCCAGAAGATCCGTTTAGAAAACACACCTCTTCTCGCGTTGCCCAATTCTCCAGCGTTGCTTTTCTAAAATTTACTAAACCAGAGTTTTAGAAGTTAGAGTTGAAGTTTGCGATTTGAAAACTTTTCCAAAATTTGTAGTTTTTTCTTTAAATTTCAGGACAGAAGAATCGAGGACGACAATGCGGAGGAGTTGCAGGACTACAATATGCCGCTGCTAAGGAAAGTGTTGAACCTTGTGTTCCTGATACTGGGCGTGTTCTTTCTTATTGTTGTCATCGTCTGCATCATCTATGCCAGCTATGGTGAGCATTTGCACTTTGAGAAGTTGCTATATCAGCCGGTTAGGTAGATGTAGCCCATAGCCTAGCCAGGTGTAGCTGACAGCCTAGATGTAGCTGATAGCCTAGATGTAGCTGTTAGATTATCCAGGTGTAGCTGATAGCCTATCCAGGTGTAGCTGATAGCTTAGCCAGGTGTAGCTGATAGCCTATCCAGGTGTAGCTGATAGCTTAGCCAGGTGTAGCTGATAGCCTATCCAGGTGTAGCTGATAGCTTAGCCAGGTGTAGCTGACAGCCTAGATGTAGCTGATAGCTTAGCCAGGTGTAGCTGATAGCCTAGCCAGGTGTATCTGACAGTCTAGATGTAGCTGATAGCCTAGGTGTAGCTGATAGCTTAGCCAGGTGTAGCTGATAGCTTAGCCAGGTGTAGCTGATAGCTTAGCCAGGTGTAGCTGATAGCTTAGCCAGGTGTAGCTGATAGCTTAGCCAGGTGTAGCTGAAAGCTTAGCCAGGTGTAGCTGATAGCTTAGCCAGGTGTAGCTGATAGCTTAGCCAGGTGTAGCTGATAGCTTAGCCAGGTGTAGCTGATAGCTTAGCCAGGTGTAGCTGATAGCTTAGCCAGGTGTAGCCACTAACTTTATCTGTCTCAGTTTTGCATTCACAATTGCAGCACCGCAGACTCTGTACTACGGGCCAAATAACAGTACCGCTCCCTGAACTGCTTCCGCCATATGCGCCATGTGTGACATGCAAGCTGTTACACTGCACTGCACTATTGAATTTTGGTGTGACTTTACTTTGTTTACACAATATATTTTTGCGTTGTAAATTTGAGAGTTTTATTTGTATTCTTGAAGTCTTCGAAAATCGTCTAAAACACAAAAGATTGAATCAATAACCGCAAACTTTTCTGTACTATGATTGGATGCATAGTTTTCTAAAGCATGTACTTCAAATTAGAATAGACGAAAGCAAAAGAAGGTTATGCAAGCTGCAAGAAATGAACAAAAAATTAATTTATTATAATATTTATTTACAAACATGGTCCTCTCTAAAAAGCGGTGGACCTGTTAGCGGTTTTGCTCAACAATTGATGGGGTTGCCCCGTACATGTCGACAAGAGCAACTGTGCTTTTTGTGGATACTTTGCTTGCTTGCCCTGATGCTGGCACCCATTTTACAGCCGGGTGAACTGAAGCCATGCAGAGTTAAGTGTCTTGCTCAAGGACACAAATTGTCCGGGTAGGGCAAGAATCGAACCACTTGGCTACAACCCTTAAGCTGATTGAGGGTGTGTGCGGCGACCCCCCAGTCCTTGGACTGAACAGCCGTACGCAGCCTTCAGATGCGCCTCGCAATAGCTGCGGCTGAGCTGTCGGTTGCACATCTGCCTTTGAGGCATTAGTATTATTATTATTATTATTATTATTACTGCTTGCTCAGGTAGAATTGTAACAACCTTTGTTTGAAAACTGGGAACAAAACTTGGAACAAAGCAGATACTTGATTATCTAATAATTCAGAAGTTGCAATATTCAGCAAAAGCAGATCCTTCTGGTTTAGTCGTCTCAGAAATCGGTTGTCATGGAAACGGTTTTGCTGGAAGCTGCGTTAGCCGCCGCCGGCCACGACGCCTCGAGATCCGGACGCCCAGCTCCGCCATGCTGATGCCGCTGCCCTGCTCCGCACCGCACTCAGGCTAGCCTGAGCGGGCGAGCTCCGCCTACGCAGTCTGGGGGAGGCTGGATTTGCCGACCGTTCTGGGAGCCTGCAATAAAAGGGTTAGTCAGTGTGCCAGTTAGCTTGCAGGGGGCTCTGGAGGGCGCTGTAGCAGATCAAGGGCAGTCAGAGCCTTTCCGCCGACCTCTGAGCACGCACACGTACACGTACAAGCAGGCTCGCAATCACACAGGATGTACAACGGCATAATCATAATATTAATTGATTACACCTGTCCTTGGGCAGATGTGCAACCCACAGCTCAGCCGCAGCTATTGCGCAGCGCATCTGAAGGCTGCGTACGGCTGTTCAGTCCAAAGACTGGGGGGCGCCACACACAGCCTCACTTACCCCAGCTAATGCTGGCGCCCATTTTACAGCTGGGTGAACTGAATCAATGCAGAGTTAAGTGTCTTGCTCAAGGACACAGATTGTTCTGAATGGGTCGAGAATCGAACCTCCGACCTTTCAGTCATGAGTCCGACGCTCTGACCACAACGGCATGCACACTAACTGTGCCTTGGGGAGTTGGCCCGTCGCATGACAAGCCCAGTGCACAAGCCCCAAACAAAATAGCCGCAAACGGAATCGAATCCAGCTGGCACTTTGGTGCGATGAGTCGGGTGCGCTACCGCTGAGCTGCTCTGCCTCTGCCATATGAGATTATTGTTGAGCATAAACATCAGTAAATCTGCTCCATAAGGTCTTTACATGCCGCATAACAAACGATTGTTCAATTAAATAACTGAAACAGATGGAAGGAGAGAGAGAGGAAGAGAAAGAGAGAGAAGAGAGAGAGAGAGAGAGAGAGAGAGAGAGAGAGAGAGAGAGAGAGAGAGAGAGGAAGAGAAAGAGAGAGAGAGAGAGAGAGAGAGAGAGAGAGAGAGAGAGAGAGAGAGAGAGAGAGAGAGAGAGAGAGAGAGAGAGAGAGAGAGAATCACGTGTCTAAGCGCACGAACTCCCAGTTCCGGACCGCCAGCCTGGGAGCAAACTTAGTAATCAATTATCGCGGCGGTCTCCTCTTCTTTTCATGCAGATTCTTCACTAAGTAGCGAGTAGTCTTTCGGGATTCCCTTCGTCGATTCTGAAGTCGGCCGCGTGGGAGCGTATGAGACCATCTTAGTGAATGTAACAATTCTTTTCTTCGGCGTTAATATACTCTTCAAGTTCGGAATCAATATCAAAGATGCGGCCTAATAATACAATCAAATCTATAGCAACGAGGTCCTCCAGAAAGGGCGTCTTCTTCTAGAAATATCAGAATCGGAGTCGTGTGCCCCTATCTGCTACTCTAGGGTACCACAAAGTAATGAACGTCTAAGAGTATCGGAATCGGTCCCAAGGATCCTATCCAATCCCTTAGGAATAGGGAGGCCTTCAATTCAAAGTTCAACAAAAATCAATAAACAAAATCGCCGATAACAACTCAGCTGTCAAAAATCAAAGAAAATGACGGCTCAGAAGGCGGCACGGATTTATCTCAGAGATGTCGTCCCGCTCCTCTCGAAAATTTCCAACTCCTTTGGGACTGCTCCGAGTTTGAGGTTTTTCAGGCTCCGCTTGTATTCATACACAATTTTTGCAAAAATCGGTTTATTCCGGTTTAATTTGATGGGGTGAAAAGGTCAAATCTTAGGAACTTGACGGAACCCTTTGACAGTTAAATAGAATTTGCTCGAATACGATAGGTGTGAGGACACCGTTTACCTTATCAGGGTCGTGATTCATTGTTTTACTTTTGCTGCGCGTGTTTGCGTTACTCTACTTACAGTAGCATTTTATGAATGAATGATACTCTACATACAGTCTGGATATTTGTCCAGAGAGAGGACCATTTAACTTTTATCTACAACCTTATCAGATATAATTTATCATGTAAATAGTTTTTATTCCGCAATTTTTGCGAGTCGACGCGGGCATTTTCGCGCCGCAAGGCTTTAAAGTCAATTTGAGTAGGCAGACCAGAGCAATCTTACCTTGCTAGAGATGAAAGATGTACTACTCAATAACTAGGGACGGGAAACTACAAAAGTTGGAGGCAGATCTATTAATAACTTAGTAACTTAACTTAACTCGAAAAGCATTACTTAGAAAAGGTTTTCTTACCTAGTCGCTGGGGCATTCTGCGATGCCATCAGGCAACTCGTCCCAGATCCGATCTCTCTGACTCAAGCTGCACTCATTCTCGAAGCTCATATCATGAGCCCTGTCAAACCCGAGTTCAAACAGCTCGCCAATGTGCACTCTTCACCAGACTGCCGTCATCCAGCAACCTCAGCATAATCCCGGCATTCGCAGAGATCCAGTCTCCAAACGTAAGCGAGTCAACAACAGCCTCTTCACTTTAAATGCAAGTCTGCCTGACTGCATGGGTAACGCCTGAGTCTTGCTGCTTCCTCTTATTGCTGAATTCGGGGATTCGAAACACCTTGCTGGCCCCCAAAGCGGGCTCCTGCAGCGCAGCATCCTTATCATCTGACCACAGGTTAATGAGCAATTCACCGGGGTTAAAAATGAAGCTGTGGGCAGCCGCTGAAGCTGTCTGACCTCCGCCTGTAGCAGGGCAGTTTCTTTGCGCAGCTTCAGCAGACGGAGCTGCTTCTCCGACTTCAGAAGCTCGACGTCCAGGCCGCCAGACTCCAGGCCGCCAGACTCCAGGCCGCCAGACTCCAGGCCGCCAGACTCCAGGCCGCCAGACTCCAGGCCGCCAGACTCCAGGCCGCCAACCGCCTCGTCCCATGCAAACCAAGTCTCCATTGCTAGGGTTGCAGATCTAGACACCAATGCTTGGGTTGCAAATCTATAGACACCAATGCTTGGTTTGTAGATCTATACACCAATGCAAGGGTTTTAGATCTACAAACCAAGCATTGAAAACAATTTCTTAAAGTTTTTAGTTTTTAGCGGTTATTGATTACTTCAATCTTTTTTGTTTTAGACGATTTTAGAAGACTTCAAGAATACAGACAAAAACACGCAAATTTGCAATGCAAAAAAATCTTCTATAAGCAATGAAAGTGACATAAAAATTTTATAGTGTAGTGCAGTGGAGCAGCTTGCATGTCACACATGGCGCATATGGCGGACGCAGTTCAGGGAGCGGTGCTGTTATTTGGCCCGTAGTACAGAGTCTGCGGTGCTGCAATTGTGAATGCAAAACTGAGACAGATAAAGTTAGTGGCTACACCTGGCTAAGCTATCAGCTACACCTGGCTAAGCTATCAGCTACACCTGGCTAAGCTATCAGCTACACCTGGCTAAGCTATCAGCTACACCTGGCTAAGCTATCAGCTACACCTGGCTAAGCTATCAGCTACACCTGGCTAAGCTTTCAGCTACACCTGGCTAAGCTATCAGCTACACCTGGCTAAGCTATCAGCTACACCTGGCTAAGCTATCAGCTACACCTGGCTAAGCTATCAGCTACACCTGGCTAAGCTATCAGCTACACCTGGCTAAGCTATTAGCTACACCTGGCTAATCTATCAGCTACACCTGGCTAATCTATCAGCTACACCTGGCTAAGCTATCAGCTACACCTGGCTAAGCTATCAGCTACACCTGGCTAAGCTATCAGCTACACCTGGCTAAGCTATCAGCTACACCTGGCTAAGCTATCAGCTACACCTGGCTAAGCTTTCAGCTACACCTGGCTAAGCTATCAGCTACACCTGGCTAAGCTATCAGCTACACCTGGCTAAGCTATCAGCTACACCTGGCTAAGCTATCAGCTACACCTGGCTAAGCTATCAGCTACACCTGGCTAAGCTATCAGCTACACCTGGCTAAGCTTTCAGCTACACCTGGCTAAGCTATCAGCTACACCTGGCTAAGCTATCAGCTACACCTGGCTAAGCTATCAGCTACACCTGGCTAAGCTATCAGCTACACCTGGCTAAGCTATCAGCTACACCTGGCTAAGCTATCAGCTACACCTGGCTAATCTATCAGCTACACCTGGCTAAGCTATCAGCTACACCTGGCTAAGCTATCAGCTACACCTGGCTAAGCTATCAGCTACACCTGGCTAAGCTATCAGCTACACCTGGCTAATCTATCAGCTACACCTGGCTAAGCTGTCAGCTACACCTGGCTAAGCTATCAGCTACACCTGGCTAAGCTATCAGCTACACCTGGCTAAGCTATCAGCTACACCTGGCTAAGCTATCAGCTACACCTGGCTAAGCTATTAGCTACACCTGGCTAATCTATCAGCTACACCTGGCTAATCTATCAGCTACACCTGGCTAAGCTATCAGCTACACCTGGCTAAGCTATCAGCTACACCTGGCTAAGCTATCAGCTACACCTGGCTAAGCTATCAGCTACACCTGGCTAAGCTATCAGCTACACCTGGCTAAGCTTTCAGCTACACCTGGCTAAGCTATCAGCTACACCTGGCTAAGCTATCAGCTACACCTGGCTAAGCTATCAGCTACACCTGGCTAAGCTATCAGCTACACCTGGCTAAGCTATCAGCTACACCTGGCTAAGCTATCAGCTACACCTGGCTAAGCTTTCAGCTACACCTGGCTAAGCTATCAGCTACACCTGGCTAAGCTATCAGCTACACCTGGCTAAGCTATCAGCTACACCTGGCTAAGCTATCAGCTACACCTGGCTAAGCTATCAGCTACACCTGGCTAAGCTATCAGCTACACCTGGCTAATCTATCAGCTACACCTGGCTAAGCTATCAGCTACACCTGGCTAAGCTATCAGCTACACCTGGCTAAGCTATCAGCTACACCTGGCTAAGCTATCAGCTACACCTGGCTAATCTATCAGCTACACCTGGCTAAGCTGTCAGCTACACCTGGCTAAGCTATCAGCTACACCTGGCTAAGCTATCAGCTACACCTGGCTAAGCTATCAGCTACACCTGGCTAAGCTATCAGCTACACCTGGCTAAGCTATCAGCTACACCTGGCTAAGCTATCAGCTACACCTGGCTAAGCTATCAGCTACACCTGGCTAAGCTATCAGCTACACCTGGCTAAGCTATCAGCTACACCTGGCTAAGCTATCAGCTACACCTGGCTAAGCTATCAGCTACACCTGGCTAAGCTATCAGCTACACCTGGCTAAGCTATCAGCTACACCTGGCTAAGCTATCAGCTACACCTGGCTAAGCTATCAGCTACACCTGGCTAAGCTATCAGCTACACCTGGCTAAGCTATCAGCTACACCTGGCTAAGCTATCAGCTACACCTGGCTAAGCTATCAGCTACACCTGGCTAAGCTATCAGCTACACCTGGCTAAGCTTTCAGCTACACCTGGCTAAGCTATCAGCTACACCTGGCTAAGCTATCAGCTACACCTGGCTAAGCTATCAGCTACACCTGGCTAAGCTATCAGCTACACCTGGCTAAGCTATCAGCTACACCTGGCTAAGCTATCAGCTACACCTGGCTAAGCTTTCAGCTACACCTGGCTAAGCTATCAGCTACACCTGGCTAAGCTATCAGCTACACCTGGCTAAGCTATCAGCTACACCTGGCTAAGCTATCAGCTACACCTGGCTAAGCTATCAGCTACACCTGGCTAAGCTATCAGCTACACCTGGCTAAGCTATCAGCTACACCTGGCTAAGCTATCAGCTACACCTGATGATTTTATAAGAACCGCTACGCTACCATAGAGCTCTGATTATATGCGTAGTTTTTTAAAAACATTTACTTTAAATTAGAAAAGACGAAAAGAAAACAAGTTATGCCTGCTTCAAGAAAAAAACAAAAATGTTTTTTGTTTTTTAATATTAAGTGCAATTTTTTAAAAGTAAAAGTGTCGTAGATACAGTTGCTAAGGTTACATAGCTGTTGTTTATACAGTTGCTATGGTTACATAGCTGCTATTTATACAGTTGCTATGGTTTCATGTCAGGACACAGAGTGACTGAGCGAGCGGTAGCGCCTCTGACTCTCGCGATGCCTGATTCGATTCCGTTCGCGGCGATAATTTTGAGAATTGTGCACAAAAAATAGCCCGCTGTACACCCTGTGAAAGAGCTCGAACCTGAGTTTTGTCGCAGTGAGATGACTCATTTCATGGACAACTGAAGCACAGATAATGAGCTACACTCGCAAATCGTTGAAATTTCGATTGTGACGGTTTTTGTCTTCACAATGCATTGACGAAATTCAAATATAAAGTTCTTAGCGATAACAAGGTAGATAATTTAACCTACTCAAATCACGAATCGCTTATGAAGCAAGAAGACAATGTTTTGTTTCGAGGTTGACTGAGTTATAAACTTTGCTTGCTTGCTCTGGTAGCATTTTAACGAATTTAATTTAAAAATTTAGTTTTAAAAATGGGAATCAGACTTGGAAAAAAGCAGACTTAATTCACTAGCAATTCAGAAGTTGCAATGGCGCCAATCCGATTTGAAGAAAAATCTGATCATTCTGTTTTTATCGTCCATGCAGCATTCAAATTAAAATTGGTTGTCATGGGAACGGCTTTTATGAAAGCTGCGTTAGCCGCCGCCGCCGGCTGCGGCGCTCCGAGATCCGGACGCCCAGCTCCGCCATGCTGATGCCGCTGCCCCGCTCCACTGCCGGCGCCGACAACGCGCCAGGCGCCTGAGCGGGTGAGCTGCGCCGACGCAATGCGGAACCAATGGGGTGATGCAGCTTGTGGAGGCTGGATTTGCCGACCGGTCTAGGAGCCTGCAATACAAGTGTTAGTAAGTGTGCTAAAGAAGCTGCTGCAGCCTAGTGGTTTGATCGTCGGACTCACGACTGAAAGGTCAGGGGTTCGATTCCCGACCCACTCGGAAAAATTTGTGTCCTTGAGCAAGACACTTAACTCTGCATTGCTTCAGTTAACTAGCTGTAAAATGGGTGCCAGCATTAGCTGGGGTTATTGAGAGTACTTATTATTTCACTAGTTAGTAAATTTTACTTTTCATTGACAGGAATGTGGTCTACAGTCTGGATAATTTGTCGATAGGTGAAACTTTTTTTATTTTTAGTACAACGAGTGTTTCTTGCATGACGGAGCTTTGAAATCGATTTGAGTGGGCAGACTGACAGACCAGAGCAATCTTGTCTAGCTGGAGACGAAAGGTTCAATTTACTAAAGGAATTTTTGCGCGCACCGTCTCTACAGGAAACAGATTACACTGAAAGATGGAAGAAGCCGTCTTGTTGTTGGTCTCGGCAAGAAATGGGACAAACGGCCGTCTGTCCATATCTCAACTTCTCTCAGCTTCGGGACATCTGCCTATACAAAATAAAGCATGCGCTCTGTCAGAACTTTCAGCAATTTTTTAGCTGCTCCTGTCTCTGCAGTGTGCTTTTCTAGCTCAGATTTTCTCGATCGACTTTGTCTATGGCCAAACCCCATTCAGCGCTGCGCAAGACAGCAATTGCCTTTGCGAAATTCAACTGTATTTTGAAATTCTCCTTAACATCCTTCCTGTCATTTGGAATTCAAAAGTTCAGAAGGTGAGATATTGGGAATTTGCAGTGCTAAAAACTGAAAACTTCCTGTCTCACTGATGTCTTTTTGGTAGCAGAAAACTGCACGATTTGACAGTCCATGAGCAATTCTTATGGGAGTCAAATATCAGATAAGACTTTATTCCGCGTCTAACTACTATAAGTAGGCGCAAAGATCATTTATTTGTGCGAATAAAGTGACTCACGCATCGCAGAGTGCTGAAGAAATTGGCTCTATAGCTGCTGCTGAATGCGCAGTAAATCCACGGATTCACGCAGCAGTTGCTGATCGCCAGCCACTGAATCACCGGCAGCCAGGGTTCGAGTCGGCGGAAAAATTCACCCAGAGATTGGACGAAGTAGAGAACGGCAACTAAGTGCAACGGCAGCCAGGACAGGGCGAATATGGCGACCACGGTGGCCAGCATTTTCACTAGGCGGCTCATCTGACGGCGGCCTTGCGCTCCGCTGGATCTGCAGTTGGAGAGAAGACAGACAGTCTAATGGCAGCACAAATGGCGATATTATAGCCCAAGACTGTCTAGCGGAGGCTGCAAGTGGCACTGCAGATGGCTTGTCTGAATTCTAAACTGTCTACCGGAGGTTGCAAGTGGCACTGCAGATGGCTTGTCTGAATTCTAAACTGTCTAGCCGAGGTTGCAAGTTGGCAGGCTGCACCCGTCCTCTATAGACATTTTCCGTTGTTGACGGCAGTTCCTCAGATAGGCATCACATGGTAAGCTCGGGGCAGCTGAACCTCGAATCAGACAAGCTCGGGGCGCCCGTAATAATTGCAGCAATTGATTACTCCTTAGTCAACAGCGCCTAGGCTATAATTTTTCCGAAATTCCTAGCCGGAGTTTTGGTTTCCCTTGGCCGACAACCCTTAGTCGTCGGTTAAGTTTTTTAGCTTTTGAAACCCTTTCCCTCAGCTCGCACTACGAGCGTATCTATCTTGATGAATAAATCAGGCGCTTGCATTTCTAGAAAGTAAATATCGCGTCCGGCTTATTGATGGCTATAAGCCGCCTGGTCGCCTTGGCTGATTACTGCTATCAGTTTAGGCAAGACTGACTGGCTGGATCAAGCCGTCTGTTTTCTAGGCCGAGAGTGCTGGTTCAACATCAACCTCTACAGGAAAAAAGAAAATGAAAATTTTATCACGAAACTAATGAGATGAATAAGCCGCATGGCTGTCTGTGTTGGACAGCACGTCATCTCTCAGTGAAGAGTGCAAGCTCTAACGTTGTTGGTGCAGAGATGCTCTTGTCAATAACTTTTGGAGCAGGACATCCA
Source organism: Macrostomum lignano (assembly GCA_002269645.1). Classification (NCBI taxonomy): domain Eukaryota; kingdom Metazoa; phylum Platyhelminthes; family Macrostomidae; genus Macrostomum; species Macrostomum lignano. The sequence continues at coordinate 29,531 of NIVC01001556.1, read as the reverse complement.
TCACGAGGCACAATATTGGGGTTCGAATAGCTTTTAACGAAACCATATTCTTGGTTGACAAATTGTCTGAAGCTCGGGAGAAACATGTTTTTATTTTTCTAGTTGTTAATCACTGGTACGATAAAGGAGTACAATGTGTCGGGAGTGAAACGAGACTGGACTGCTTGCTGCAGTCGATAGTTGCCGAAAGTTATAACGAAAAAAGAATAGCGATCAGTATATTTATTGACTGAATTCAGCTGAGTCAGGGTGGTGGCTAAAGTCGCACCATGCACACTTGATATTGTTTGCGCAAGGGGAGAGCTAGCAGAGTCACGCGGCGCAGCCGCTAACAACCACTCCATGCACATGATAGCAGGCGATGCCTACACTTTTCTCCTCAGGCGCTGCCTCAACAACAGCAGTCTTCACCACGTTCCCGATGCTGCGGTTGACACTGGCTCCGTAGGACTCCGGCTGCAACGGACAGAAGAGCCGATAAGAAAGCTGCGAAAGTCGTCGGAGTTAAAGTTCTGTCCGTTGTCCGTGATGACCTCAGCAGGGATGCCGTGCCTATTGAACAGCCGTCTCAGATGCGGTGTCACGTTGCTAGCCGTCGTTAACTGCATGATGTCGACTTCCGGGTACTTAGAGTGACCAGCAGCATCTGACCTTGCACCGGGCCGTAGAAGTCCATGCTGAGCAGTTGCCAAGGACCGTCTGGTATCTCCGTCGGCTTCAGGTGCACGTGCGTTGCCGCTGCTTGGCAATAGACACAGCACTTGACGAAGAATTCGCAGTCGCTGCGCATCTTTGGCCACCAGACTTGGTGGTTTGCAGTCAGTCGCTTCAGGGTTCTGTCCGCACCGAGGTGTAACGTGTGGACCAGCTGCAGAATCGGTCTCCGCAGCGACTCAGGGACGACGATGAGATCTCCATGGAGCAGAATTCCGTCTCTCTCGGAGAGTTCGCTGCTATTGGACTTAAGTGCGCGTTGCACCGGGTCGAGCATGTTCCAGCTGCCGGTTTTGATCGCGCTGAGCGCAGCCTGGATCTCCGTGTCAGTCCTTACAGACTTTCGGATCTGTTAAAGGCTGAATCCCTTTGGCAAGGCACATGCTGATACAACACTGACGAATGCCGCATCGATGACGTCGCCGACGTTTGGCCTGGGCTGCGACAGCGGCTGGTGTCTCAGCAGGGGTGGGCAGGTCCCGGCCGGTACAATGGAGTGAAACGGAGGTGCTGGATGCGGAGGGCCATCCGCTCGATGAGCGGTGGCGGGCTGGACTCCGGCTTGAAGAGAGCGGCACGAGAGCTCGATGGTCCGTCTCCCCGGTGAAGTTCGAGTCGCCTGCCAGGTAATGCTCGAACTTCAGGCAGGCGAACTTGATGACAAGCGCCTCCCACTTGATCTGAGCATAGCGCTGCTCCACCGGCGACAGAGCTCGGCTGGCGTAGGCCACGGTTCGGCTGCTGCCGTCTGGCTGCTTCTGGGTGAGGATGGCGCCGAGACCGATGGGAGCTATGCGTCCACCAGAAGCTCCGTGCAACGTTTGCGGTCGAAGAATGCCAGCGTGTCGGCTCCGGCGATGACCTTCTTGATTGTGTTGAATGCCTCAGTATGGCTAGCGGTCCATTCCCATGGCTGGCCTTTCTTGGGCACATGGCATCCGATGCCTTCGAAGACAGCTTTGTGCCGGAGTAGGATGTCCTGAAGCTGTGGTGACGGATGCGCCGAGTCGACTTACGGCTTCCGTCGCACTGAAATCCGGGCGCTGAATTTTGAGAACTCTAAGTCTGAATGCGGGATCGCGACCGAGTATTGTAAGACCATCGCCATCCATGATGTGGAAGGGGACGACGGTGCTGGGTGCTCCGACATGGTCGGCGATTCCGAAGATGTTGACTGGTGCAGAGCAACCGTAAGCCCTGACTTCCGACAATGGAGCTTGCAGATGAGGCCGATTGAGCGTCTTGAAAGTGCGGCTGCTAATTATGCGAACCGAGATCAGAGCCGAGTCTGTTGCTGATCTGCTAACGCTGCGTCGAGCGCGCTATGTCACTTCCGCTCAGCTGTCCGTCACTGGTCTGCCCGTCGCTGCTTTGCTGCTCATGACTACGCTAGCTACCTGGGCGTCGGTGGTCTTCTCCAACTCAGCAGCCTGCTCTTCCGCAGCTTCGAATGCTCTTGCCTTTCGCAGGGCAACGTCCAGCGTGATGTCTGCTTCTTGGAGTAGCCGTCTGCGCAGTGTGTCGAAGGTGCATTTCGCAAAAATCTGGTCCTAGTTGAGCGAGTCCTGCAGGTTGTTGAATTCGCAGTCTGCTGTACCAGGCCTCGATTTTCTCACCGGATCGTTGGACGCACAGAGGAAATTGGTATCTCGAGAAAACGATGTTTTTCATGTTGTCGCAATTGCGCTTCAGTCCTTCGAAGATGCTGGCCAGTGTGTGCTCCTTCTGTTCGCCTTCACCCTGAGGCTTTGGCAGCTCGCGAACGATGTTCAAGACCTTTCCGGCAGTGTAGCAGAGCAGCTTGCACTTCTGGTTCTCATTTGCAACTCCGGACGCCTCCATAAAGTCTGCGAAACGTGATACGCGCCAACGCTCGCCAGCATTGTGCGGGTCGTCTGAGATGACAAATGGTTGAGGGAGAATTAGAGCCATGTAATTTGTGGCCCATGCTCCCGTTGGATGCGGTTTGCTTGCGATGCCACCGTAGGGAGTGAAACGAGACTAGACTGCTTGTTGTAGTCGATAGTTGCCGAAAGCTTGCAGGCGAGAATATTAGCGACCAGTATATTTATCGACTGAATTAAGCTGAATCAGGGCGGTGGCTAAAGTCGCACCATGCACACTTGATATTGTTCGCGCAAGGGGAGAGCTAGCAGAGTCACGCGGCGCAGCCGCTAACAACCACCTCACGCACACAATACCAGGCGCTGCTTACACAATATAACAGGATTTTACCGGGTTATTATTTCAAAATCTTTTACCCGACATCAAACACACACGAAAGTGCCAGGGCTTGAGGTACAACCCAAATGCGAAGGATGTCGATCTAGATCTAAATATAGATCTAAACACCAATGTCAGGGTTGTAGATCTGGACAGTAATGCAACCGTAGATTTTTAGATCTGGACACAAATGCAAGGGTTGTAGATCTGGACACCAATGCAAGGGTTGTAGATCTGGACACCAATGCAAGGGTTGTAGATCTGGACACCAATGCAAGGGTTGTGGATCTGGACACAAATGCAAGGGTTGTGGATCTGGACACAAATGCAAGGGTTGTGGATCTGGACACAAATGCAAGGGTTGTGGATCTGGACACAAATGTTAGGCTTGTAGATCTGGACACCAATGCGTGGATCTGGACACAAATGTTAGGCTTGTAGATCTGGACACCAATGCGTGGATCTGGACACAAATGCAAGGGTTGTGGATCTGGACACAAATGTTAGGGTTGTAGATCTGGACACCAATGCAAGGGTTGTGGATCTGGACACAAATGCAAGGGTTGTGGATCTGGACACAAATGTTAGGGTTGTAGATCTGGACACCAATGCAAGGGTTGTAGATCTAGATCTCAAGGCTCAAGTTTGACGGTTGTGTTTTCAGGCCAAAATGATGAAATTGTGCTCCCAAATTCAAGCGACGTGAAATTTTCAGCTGATTTTAACACTAGTTTTTCTTAACGCCTTAGCAAAGACAAACGCTCACTTTCTCAGATAGAGCTCCCGTTTCACAGCTGACTTGCTGCTAAGCTTGTGCGCCACCAAGCCATAGCAGATTGTTATGAAGAGAAGCGGCGCTACGTACAGCAGAGCGAAAATCACGCCGTACTGGAAGGCCCGGTTGTTCCGAGGCTTCATCGTGTTGAGACACACCAGCTGGCTGCGGTTGGCCGGGCTGATGGTCACTAAATCGTAGTTGACGGCCCAGGGCAGCAGTAGCAGCAGCACGTAGGTCCACAGGCCGGCCAAGAAGCCGAAAGTCTGCGCCTTCGTGAAGCGACGCCGCAGGGGCCGGCAGACAGCCAGGTATCTGGGGGAATTCGGCAACATTTGTTCAAGGATTCAGTTGGAATCGTTTAATTGAGCACAGAGTCGGACAAGCGATGGCTTGTTTCATACGAGCGTTATTGGTAAGAATGTTGTAAAATGCATAAAGTTTCGCAGAATTATTTATTCTACAATGTATTGCCAAACACTGCAGTCAATATCATAACAATAACACCAGCTTCGGGTCCATCTAATATGACTGAAAATACTATGCCATTCGCGCTGCCAAGGAGTGAGAGCATCAACAGAGATATATTATGCATCACCATCGGCTCTAAAGCTGAACTTGCAGCAAAAATCCTGTTTTAGATCAAGCATAAATCCAACGTTATTATCAAAGTCTTAGGGCTTAAAATAACAAATGTGGCTGGTAAAACGGCAGAAATACGAGCTAAATTTATTACTAACAGTCTGTTTTCTCCAGAAGATAGAAGTGTAATACCTACGCACGTATTGTATCGGCATTAATATCAATGGTAAGTTCTCT
>NIVC01001556.1:0-20000 GCA_002269645.1 Macrostomum lignano | reverse complement strand
GAATATGGTTACGCAGTCTAAATCAAGTCTGGTGCTACACTTCCACACCGCATTTTCAATACTGCGACGCAATTCAAGTTGGAGTTACAATTCAGTTATGATGCAATCTATTTCAGAATCAGAATTCAACCAGTCAGTTTTTTCTCTAGCATTCTTACAATGCATTTCAAGTCGAAAAGTTTGCTTGACCTTTGCAAAAAAGCATGTTTTTCGAATATTTAATGCCTTTAGCATCGAAGAATTTCTTAGCCAAGACACATGTACCGTCACAGGAAAATTTCTGATCGAACAGTGCAAGTCTCATGAAAATCGGTTAAGCCGTTTTTTCTCTAATCTATCACATCAAATTTTTAGTATATAGGAGATAGATAGATAGATAGATAGATAGTAGATAGCGAGAAAGAGCGAGCGAAGCGAGCTCTTTCGAGCTTGCTTGCCGCAGCCAATCAAGCTGAAAGCACTCACACAAGATCACCGGAAACGATTAAGGCAGCTGGAAAAGCGCTTTTATCCAGAGGAACTACCTGCTGGAACCAGCCATGCCGAACGAAAATCAGACTACTCAAGTAGTGCAAAAGAGTGCGAGCAACTACCGAGAAATCTAATTTTCGTAACCGCTCCGGTGCAGGTCCTGGCAATAGATGGTAGATAGCGAGAAAGAGCGAGCGAAGCGAGCTCTTTCGAGCTTGCTTGCTGCAGCCAATCAAGCTGAAAGCACGCACACAAGATCACCGGAAACGATTAAGGCAGCTGGAAAAAGATAGATAGATAGATAGATAGATAGATAGATAGATAGATAGATAGATAGATAGATAGATAGATAGATAGATAGATAGATAGATAGATAGATAGATAGATAGATAGATAGATAGATAGATAGATAGATAGATAGATAGATAGATAGATAGATAGATAGATATATAGATAGATAGATAGATAGATAGATAGATAGATAGATAGATAGATAGATAGATAGATAGATAGATAGATAGATAGATAGATACATACATAGATAGATAGATAGACAGATAGATAGATAGATAGATAGATAGATAGATAGATAGATAGATAGATAGATAGATAGATAGATAGATAGATAGATAGATAGATAGATAGATAGATAGATAGATAGATAGATAGATAGATAGATAGATAGATAGATAGATAGATAGATAGATAGATAGATAGATAGATAGATAGATAGATAGATAGATAGATAGATAGATAGATAGATAGATAGATAGATAGATAGATAGATAGATAGATAGATAGATAGATAGATAGATAGATAGATAGGTAGATAGATAGATAGATAGATAGATAGATAGATAGATAGATAGATATATCGATTGATGGAAGATAGATAGACTGACTGATTGATTGGTTGATTGATTGATTGATTGATTGATTGATTGATGGATTTATTTATTTATTTATTTATTTATTTATTTATTTATTTATTCATTCATTCATTCATTCATTCATTTATCTATTTATTGAAGGATGGTTTGATTGATTGATTGATTGATTGATTGATTGATTGATTGATTGATTGATTGATTGATTGATTGATTGAGATAGTAATAGATTCTGTTTAACCTCAAAACCTAATATGCTTTCAGATACCTTGATTTAAAAAACTAGGATTTAAATTTAGGCACTGTGTTGAAATGGGTGAATCATTCCTACAATACATCATTTATAAATACAAAATACATAGCGATGAAGTAGTCGTTACTTTCGTTAGAGTCTTTGCTTTTGTTTAGTTTAGTGCTAAAAAAACAAAATGCGCTGACGTCACAATGGCTTTTTAAAATCCTGTAAATCATTAACATTTTTCGTTATCAACGATAGGAACATCGATGTACACAGAAAGTGGCGTGCTTTTAACTCGTATCTTTCGGCAGCATTTTTATCGCAAGGCGTAGTCGAGAAAGACTTTTCGTAGCGCAGTATCACGTTTAAAGCTAGGTATTAATTTTTTAACAGCTATTTTATTTAAAATATATTAGACTTTGTATCCGGAAATTCATTGATTCACATTGGCTTCACAATTATTTATCTCTTAATCTTATGTTACGGCAGCATACTAGCGACGCTGACGCGCCTTAAATCTAGATTAATTTTTTTCGGGTAAAATTTTAGCTTTACTAGCTGCTGTAATTTTAATTTAAACTTATAGAAATGGAGCCAAATAATGATCAAGAGCCTCTCGCAAAAGGATTTGCTCGACGTGGTGCTTTGCGTCAAAAGAATGTACACGAGGTTAAAAACCACAAGTTTGTTGCGCGGTTTTTTAAGCAACCCACATTTTGTGGCCATTGCACCGATTTTATATGGTGAGTTAACTCCATTTTTTTGTAAGTATTTATATTTTATGAAATAATTTATGCCTATATCTAATTGTTAAAGTTGCATTACAACAAGCATTTTCTTCATTAGTCTTTCTTTAAACTTAAAGCATGCAATATTGAGCAAAAATGCCTAATCACATAAATTTTCTGCATCCATATCTAAATATTGCGGTGTTTACTATTCTGTACTATATTTATTCATTTAAATTTAAAAATAACATGATTCCCTTTAGTAGATAAATTACAAGAGATTTTTTAGTGCCACAAATGAATTTTAAAATTGCACTTTTATTGTTTAACTATAAATGCTAACTAAATTTTGTTTGATATTTTTTATCATTCATTTAGGAATTTTTAATATAGACATAGTTATATGCATTACATTAGACATAGATATATTTTAGTTTAAGCATACAAGAATAGATAGTAAATCTTAGCTTTATCATCTTGTGAAGCAAATTTTTAAATAGTTATCAACATGAAAAAATAACTCTTGTATTTTGCATTTGTCACAAAGTGCAGCATTTTATTAGTTTAGTTAAGCATAACTCACTTATCAGTGTCACTGCCAATAATAATTTAGTCTTATTTTGTCAATGCTGTTTAGATTGAATGAAAGGATACAAAATGTACCATTGAATGTACAGAAGCACACTGGTGTTGATGCTTCCTAGAGGCTGGTGGGCTCAGCAGCTTTCAAGTCTCGCTATGTTGAATTGCAGGCGCGTGCCCGCTTCTGTTTGTTCTTGATTAGTTTGAAATTGCAGCTGGCCCTCCTGTCCCCAGCCCCCCATGGCCTCATGGCCCGTCTTCTCCTCTGTGCCACGTCGGTTTTATTTATCTGTGTTTCTAGCGCGCGAATCATATATCAGATATTACTTCGTATGTATTTCTTCATAGGCAGGCAACAGTGCAGTGCAAAGCCAGTTCAACTGACCGGTAGATGGACATTGTATGGCATAGAAACAGGGGTGGCTCCTCCTCCCTACCATCTCGCGAATGACCTCTAGCGGGCGGGCCAAATGCCAAAGTACTGCAGCACCCCAAGCCAGCCCAGGGTTTGAACTCGGTTGGTCCCGGGCTGTTTTGCGGCTCCGCAGGCCCAGACGCTCTCGGGCAGCAGTGTGTACTATCACTATAGCATGGGCCGACTAAAATTAGTGGCTGACTGCAGCGAAAAATCGCGAGTGTATGAGCGAGGAACTGCATTGAGGGGTGCAGAGTGGGAGGGCAGGAATAACAGACAGTTGGGAATAATAGCCTCGGTTCGCAACCGACTGCGTAGGTCTGGCATTTATCCTCTCTCCCTCATCCTGCCTACCCCCACCCTCTCTTCCCCGTCCCCCGTCGGTTAGAAACCCGCTATTTTGCTGCAGTAGAATTGTTTCAGGGGTCTAGTCCGCTATGTCGCCTAGGATGGGACTTTAAGAAGGAGACGAACGACACAGAGAGACAGGGAGGAAAAATGGATAGAGCTAGTAGTGAGGCTCTTCCTAGCTCGAGTGTGCTCACGCAAGGCCTCGCCACTCGTTGATGAAATTTGACTAGCCTGTTAAATATTATTTTGTTTTTCTATTCCGATGGATCCATCAGCTTAGCCCCGTTCCGCTTAGTTACCATGCTAATTTATATGGTTGTGAGCTCAACCAACTTTCGCTCAAGGGCGTAACCACACTCGTATGCAAATTTATGTGTTTCAGTTTATCCAGTTGTGTTTAGACAGTCGCCATGAACACATTTCAATCGCAGTTTATGAAACACTGTTTTTCTCACTTGTTTTTAGGGGCTTCGGCAAGCAAGGATTTCAATGCAAAAGTAAGTTTAATCGAGAATTTTGTTCTACGAGTACATAAGAGTAATACACGGCTGAAAGCTTGAAGTGTACTTGGAGTTTGGGAGAAAAACTGTTTGCCTTCATTTTTCATCCCACAGTCTGTTCATTCGCCGTTCACAAGCGCTGCCATGAGCTCGTGACATTCGCCTGCCCTGGTGCCGACCGGGGCCCCGACTCTGACGTGAGTGAATCTTACCTGATCAGCCACTGACTGTCACCTAATCTTAATTACCCGACGAGATCAAACTTGCCATGTATATTTTCCCTCGAGTTCATATCATTTTAAAATGTCTCTTTAGTCTTAGCAATGCAGTAAAAATGACTAATTTAGCGTCTGCATGCGTGTCTCTGTCCTTTTAGCGGAGGTTTTAGCAGGAGTCCCCACAACAACTACGCCTTTCGATTGTATCCACCGGGCCATCTGTCTCTCTTCCCACATTTTCAATTTCCTTTTTCCTCCTTGTCTTGTCCATGTAAGGCTGCATAGAGAGAAGCCTGCTGTTTTATTTAAGGCAGCTGTCTGCCTCGTCTGCTGCTGTCCCGTTTGAGAAGCACCTGCTTGATTGACAGGTCGAGGCGGTTCATCGAGAGCTCGGTACTGCTTCTAAGGGTTGAATATGTAGGGGCGATTCCGTTTTTCGAGTATGAATCCTTCTTTATCAGAGCACACTGTACTGCCATTATCAGTCTGAAGCTCTAAATTAAAAGTACCTGAGCACAATGAATTACAGTGCATTATTTTAAGTTCTCCTGTAAAAAATAAATTCACGAACAGATCGTAGTGAGACTCCAAGGTCAAAGTGAAATTCGGAGAGGTCTTAGAGCGACTAATCATGAATTATGAGTTAGTGAGATTCGAAAGTAAAAATATTGAATTCAAAATTAATAAACGTCGAGATCATCGGTGAATCATCAATAAAACAATGAGAATGATTAGGTTACAGCAGCTCAGCAGTGAACGCTTGTGTGCACGAAAATGGGCCGGAGGGTGTCGTGCGATTCTCAACCATGAGGGCCAACCCCTAAGGCACAGAGAGTGTACATGCCTGACGATTAGAAAGTCAGGACCGCTGTACACCCTGTGAGAGCGTGTGCATGAGTGCGTGACTGCATACAGTATTTGCGCGCTGCCATGTGCTCAGGAGTCAGCGGAATGGGCAGAATTGCCTTATTGCTGATCGCTGAATTTAGGACGATGCCGCTGTGTCGTTGTGGAACATGCGTTGCGCCAGGTAGCTCAAAAGACTCGTGCGAATAATGAACTAATACTTATTAATGAGAGTCATCAAGTCCTTAGTAAGAGTAATCGAGATAATAGAAAAAAGCATCATTAAGGTCATATTGGGAATCATTGCTATCATAGTATGGTTCCGCACTCGTAATTAAAAATAGCTTTTAGACAAAGCCTGACGGAAAATTCACGAGTTAATGAAACGCTCGCCCCAATTACAGTATCAGAACAGTCACAGGTTCAGGGTGATCAGCTATACGAGTCCAACATTCTGCGACCACTGCGGCTCACTGCTCTACGGCCTGTTCCACCAGGGCCTCAAGTGCGAGAGTAAGTCTTAGTTTTTGGAGGTGGGTATTTAGGAGGTCCCGAGCTCGAATAATTAAAAGTCGCGCTCGCCGCAAACAATTTCTTCAAGGCTGCGACATGAACGTGCACAAGCGCTGCGAGAAGAACGTCCCAGGCCTGTGCGGCATTGATCACACCGAGCGACGTGGCCGAATCCAATTGAAATTAAAAAGCGATGTTAATCGGCTACACGTTGAGAGTGAGTTCAGAGTTTTTGTTTTTTCTTTTAGTAATGGAAGACTGATGGATTTGGCTAGCCCTAAATGTACTTGAATTACAGCTGTTTAGCAACCGGAAGCAGTATGATAAGGGCAAAATAGTTTTTGTAATTATACCAACCGGAAGTGGCGGATAGCAGAAAATATTGAATAAATGCAGACACTTGGCAACAGTAAATAAAGGAAAAATGTAATTTGGGATTCAGGCACAGACACTTTCTATTAACTTTTGAATTATATTTAAGACAAAAAGTCAGTATAGCTTTTTCAGCCCGTTTCGGCTTACGCGCATTTAATTTAATCCAAGATACGTTTGCCAATGTAACAAAGCTTTTGTCTATGGTAGCAAGGCTGACACAGCGGCATTTACTTGTAACTTAATTGTTTCGGAGGAGCAAGTTCAGCCCCAGAATTGTGGACCATATGCTAGGCTGTCGAAAAAATGCCATTGGCTTGTGATGGAAGCACTCTAACATACATGCGCGCGCAACCTTGGGAGTCGCTCGGTCGTTTCTATTGGCAAACACACATGTAAGTCGCTATTGGCTGAGAGCAGTCACGGGACTTCTATTCCGTCCAATAGCGACTTACATGTGTGTGTTGCCGATAGAAACGGCCGAGTGAGTCCCTAGGTTGCGCCCAAGCATGACACTACAGAGTGAACATCCAAAGGACATTGCAAGGCAGCTGAATGTAAAATAATGCTACTCGATGCAGTTGAGACGAAGCCTTTGTTGACCTTGCAGAAAATGCAGCAGAAACTGAAGGAACAGTTCCAGTTGGTTATCAGATTTCGACTATCAGCAGAGCTTTGGAAAAGCGACTGGAAATTGTCGGTAGAGACGCTGGCATTCCAGCGGTACGCAACAACTTGTAGACGGTTGCGAGAAGGCAAGAGTTTGCCGAATTGCTCACGACTGTTTGGACCAAATTGATGCTTGTTTGGACCAAGTCAAATGCCGCTGTGCCAACCTTGCTGCTATATACAAAAGCTCCAATACATTGGCAAACGTATCTTGGATTGAATTCAATGCGCGTAAGCCCCAATGGGCTGCAAAAAAACTACGTTATTACCTTTGGGACTGCTGCTGTGTGTTTGCTAAAAGGCAGATATTTCTGTTCGCCTACCTTCAGTTGCGTTTCAGGCGTGGGGTGTAAATTATCGTGTGGCATCAGCCGTTATGGAGATAAGAGGAGGGATACGGGCTTCTCACCTACTCGTTGGTTTTACATCAGATAAAATACCTCTAATGGCAAATATTATCTACATAGTCGAGAAGACTTAGTCTTGGATAGTGCGCTCAAGGCTCTCTCAGTCGTATATTGATCTTCGCTGGAATCCCATTATCTCATTTTAGTCCTCGTTTTCCCCACATTTCCCACTGTTCGATTCTCGATCTCGCAACTTGTTAGGCTTAATGGGATTGGATGCAATCCCAGGCCATACTGAGGCTAGTCTCGCCATAAAGTTTGAGATGCAGGTAGCATAGTAGACGAAAAATTTCAACACTCAGCTTTGAGAAATAGCTCATAGAAATAGCCTGAGTATTAGTTACCTAGGGTTGCTAAAGCAGTACAACTGAAAGAGAAATGAGGAAAATGGGCTTGCAAGCCGAGCTGTTTTTTTATCTGCTCGATTTATTAACGCCAACTCCTTTCCACTGAGTCCCGCATCGATTCAGTCGGCTGAACGCTTCCCAGCTTCCCGTCAACCCCCTCCGTACTGGTGCTGCGACGGCTTTTAACCGTTCTCTGTTTGCCGAAGCGTTTCTAGCCTGTATCCCACTCAGCTATGAGTAGTATTATTACCTGTCGCGCGAGACTCTGCTTAAGTAAATTTTGTTGGCCTTTGTTCCAGCGTATCGCGTAGTTATTTTTTTAATAGAAATTTTTATCTTTGATTAGATTTACCTGCGTTTTTTGCGGGCTGGTGCGGGAGTTTAATTTAGTTAATAAGAGAATTCAGATACAGCTTGATTGCAAGCCTCCCAGATCCTCAGACTGAGCTGTCACCAGCCTCCCAGATCCTCAGACTGAGCTGTCACCAGTCTCCTAGATCCTCAAGCTGAGCTGTCACCACACTCCTAGATCCTCAGCCTGAGCTGTCACCAGCCTCACAGATCCTCAGCCTGAGCTGTCACCAGCCTCCCAGATCCTCAGACTGAGCTGTCACCAGCCTCCCAGATCCTCAGACTGAGCTGTCACCAGTCTCCTAGATCCTCAAGCTGAGCTGTCACCACACTCCTAGATCCTCAGCCTGAGCTGTCACCAGCCTCACAGATCCTCAGCCTGAGCTGTCACCAGCCTCCCAGATCCTCAGACTGAGCTGTCACCAGTCTCCTAGATCCTCAAGCTGAGCTGTCACCACACTCCTAGATCCTCAGCCTGAGCTGTCACCAGCCTCACAGATCCTCAGCCTGAGCTGTCACCAGCCTCACAGATCCTCAGCCTGAGCTGTCACCAGCCTCACAGATCCTCAGCCTGAGCTGTCACCAGTCTCCTAGATCCTCAAGCTGAGCTGTCACCACACTCCTAGATCCTCAGCCTGAGCTGTCACCAGCCTCACAGATCCTCAGCCTGAGCTGTCACCAGCCTCACAGATCCTCAGCCTGAGCTGTCACCAGCCTCACAGATCCTCAGCCTGAGCTGTCACCAGCCTCCCAGATCCTTAGCCTGAGCTGTCACCAGCCTCACAGATCCTCAGCCTGAGCTGTCACCAGCCTCCTAGATCCTTAGCCTGAGCTGTCACCAGCTTTCCAGATCCTTCGAATGGGCCGTAATCGCCCTCACAGATCATCAGTTGTTGGACAACCATCACCACTCCTAAACAATGAATGAAAAAATTTAACTGTGTTGCTCGTCTCTTGGCTTCCACCCTTGTAGTTGTGGAGGCCAAGAACCTGGTTCCCATGGACCCAAACGGCCTGGCCGACCCGTACGTGAAGCTGAAGCTGCTACCAGACGACTCTAATACGAAGAAGAAGACCAAAGTTATCAAGGCCACGCTCAACCCGGTGTGGAACGAGAAGTTTGTCTTGTGAGTTTGGATGAAGAATCAACAGGGGTCAGAGCTTCAGTCTAAGAGTCAAAGGGGGTCAGAGCCTCCGCCTAAGAATTATCAGAGTTGGAGCCCAGCTTAAGAGTCAGAGACCTAAAGATTAAGGGGTTTGTCAAAGGTTTACGGAACAAGAAGTAAACCTAAAGATCAAATGGGAGGTGGCATCTTAATTTAGGAGTAAATTCGAAGAAAGGTAACCCAGTTTGTCAAATGAATCCAGATTGCAATTTTCCACTCTAGCATAGTCAGGAAAGTTGATTCTTATTAAAACTCCTAGACTGGTGACGACGTGTCATCAGTCAACGTTTATTATCTTCAAGTCTTAAGTTCTAGCTCAGCTTCCTTATGCATGCAAGGTCCTGTTAGATGCAGAGTCATTACGGCATAGGGTTGCACTCTTAGCTAATTCGGGAGGGGTGATTTTAATGCGACAAGAAAGCTGCGTTCACCTGTGCCTTGAAGTGCTTCGGCATGCCGGTCGATTGAGTCGACTGGACTCAGCTTTCTGAGACTCAATTAGTGCCAGAGACAGACAGTCTGCTGACACAGGCCATCGCTCCGAGTAATTCGAGACGATTTTCTTTAACATGCGCTAGATGCCTACAGACAAGAAAGATATTTCGTGGTTGCTATACGAGTAGCAAGCTTTTTATGTCGAAAGAATAAATTTCAAAAGCGGCAGTGTGGGCCGCACAGCTGTACCGCTATGAGCCACTGTCTGACAGCTTTCCTCTGAGACAGGCCGGGCTGTTGTACTTTTCGAAAACTCGCCCAGTGTCCATCATCGTTGCCCAGAATTTTTCTTGAGGGCAGTTTTCTTTCTGCGAAGCTGCACTGAATTTCCATTGCAAATTTGTTCTCTAAAAGCTGCTTGCCTACTTATTCTAGTGCGATTGAACGGTATAAAATTTAAATATTTTAGTGGGGAGTTAGAAACAGTTTACCATAGCAACTGATGCGCGCGATCCGTATTTGCAACTGATCAGGCTTTAAGCTGTCCGAATTTGATTGCGCAATGTTGGTAAGCACTGCTCAGAAGGAGGGCTCAATATCTAAGTATAATTCCGAGTAACTAACTATTCGCTATAGTAAAAATACTCCGCTCCTCTGTTCATTTGCACTCGAAGTGAAGTGTGAATTGAAGCTTATTCACGCAGACTTTATTTTACTTGACCTTTATATGTAGAAATGATTTGCTAATATCTTTAATGTATCTGTACAAATCGAATTACTGGCTTTGACAGAAAGGCAAAATTATCAACCCTGTTTAGCTGAATTGCACTGCAACTGCACTCCAGCTGCTTTGTCTTAATTCATAAAGGCGCTTTTATCAATGACGGGTAATTCAAATTATTGCATTCCATTTAATTAGTTTTATAATTAGATTTTTTCAATTTAGAGATTTAAGATTTACGAGTGGATTTTGAAGTGGAAATCGATGTTTGATCCCACTAAATATTGTGCCAGTATTGACGGACCACCGAATTCTTCTTCCTCCAGCGACCTACGCAAAGAGGACTTCAGCAAGCGTCTATCAATCGAGGTGTGGGACTGGGATCGCACATCGCGCAACGATTTCATGGGCGCACTGAGCTTTGGCATCAGCGAGATAGTTAAAGCGCCCGCTGTTGGCTGGTTCAAGATGCTGAACCAGGAGGAGGGCGAGTTCTATAACATACCCTGTCCAGACGAGATCACGGCCAACGTGCAGGAGATGCGCACCAAGTTTGAGGTGAGTGGCTGCACTATTGTGTACTAAATTGCTAGCGAACGTGTGTGAGCACGGCACAGACACAAGCCCAATGTAGTCTAGAGTGACACATTAGTGTGATTACTTTTTTTGGATTTTAACTATTAATAACAAGGGTATATATGATAGTTAAATTCGAAAACAAAGATAATTAACGCCTGTCTGAAAGCTACGCGTTTTAGCTATGAGTTTGAAAAATATACAGGAGTCAAGAGTCCCATGTTGGTATTCACTTCCCTATTAGTGCTATCATCACTTATAGCACTAATTACTTAAGTGCTAACTCAAATCTAAGTGCTAACTCAATCATTCTAATCACTTAGTGCTAACTCAACGCAAACAAAAAATACAAAGATAGTAGTTGCTTCTAATTAATAGTCATCTCTTCAGTTCGAAATGCAGTTTTATTTTGTTTTTAAATTAAATCCAAGGATTTTTAGCTTAAGAGGGAGCTGACAGCTAGCCCTTATTTCAGTAGCTGAAAAACTAAATGCATACAAGTGATACAAGCTTTTAAGAAACCCTTATTACAAGCGTATCTAAAAAAGAAAATTATACTAGGCATTCGGTTGCAAATGCCTCGTCATCTAAAAAGTGTATTTTTCATTCTAAAAAATATTTGTTTATTGTTGCCGGTGAAATTACAAGTGCTGATTTCGATGTCGCTTGTACAACTCCGTCTATGCAGTCACGCATTGGAAAGCCCGACAGAACGGTATCGGCCGGATGTTTGCATTGGCTATTTTTTTGCCATTATACAATAGATCATACTAATTCTTTCATTATCTTTTCCTATTTTTGGTTCTCTATATTATTCTCTATATTATTTCACTACAACTTCCGATGCATTTTACAAACAGAAACATTCGGCTGTATGAAGTTTGCATCTCTACAAACAAAATTCTTTATTAGCTTTTAATTTAAAGCTGGGGCCTCTAGTTCTTAACTTTGAAAAACATGAGCTTGGTGATTGAGTAGCTTTTCAACTATCATTGATTCGCATTCCAGTCACAGTGTGCAATTCATGAAGGTTTTAAACTTTCTAACTCATTTATTTATTCAGCTATGAAAAAATATCATATATTATTTAATATGCGAGTAAAACTAGTTTTTTATCCAAGCTTCTTTCTCTAATTTGTTTCGGCATGCCAAAAATCAATAGTCTGTTTGATTATTATAACAACTGCACCATTGACATGTCCTGCCTACTCTTTAAACAAAGGATTTCACTCACTGGTCTATCCATTTGTGGGGAAACTGACGTCTTATGGTTTCTCAATAATCTCAATAAACTCAATAATTGTTATTCATCGTAAAGCATTGTTATTTTCCCTTATGACATGTAGATTTACGTTCTTAACGCCATTCACAGGGGTACGATTTCGTATGCGTATGAGTTCTTGACTTTCCCTCAGTTGAAATAGTCAGTCTACAAGCGAAATAGACTTTTATCTAGTCTAGAGTTGGCAAAGGCTTTATACAAAGACAGTTAATTATTAATCTTTGGTTTTAAAAATCCTTTTTTAAGTGTAAGTTCGTTTTTCATCACTACTGTATCAGAACGTCTCGGTATGCTTGTTCATTCTTTTTTACAAACGCATTTATTTATTGTTTATTGATCATTCTCGATCTTTCTCTATGTGAAGCATTCATATTTGGATCCAAGGTCATGGAAACATATATTTAATTCCCTTCCCTATGCACTTATCGTTATGGTTGGCAGAGTAATGGCAAGCTGGCTATGGTCAATCCTTTACTATGCATGCCATTCGATTCTAATTACGTTCGTAGAGTCAACGGACACAAGCACAGAGTCTACGGGTATATTACCCAGATGTGTCACCCCAGCATTCGCTAAATGTATTTAGCGGCCGTCTCTGAGGCCCCGAAAACCCCGCGGTTTGGGCCACAGACACTAGCAGCAGAAGCTACAGTATATGGTCTGAACCCCGGCGTTGTCGCCCTGCGGCCAAGCGGCTGGAATGGCTCATCTCAGTAATATAGAATCGGTGGACATAAGTATTGCTTTTGTTGTGCTAAGTTAGAATGGGTTATATTCAAAGTTGAGATCTCATAGAGCATAGGTTAGGTTGGACGGTTGGACCATAGACTCGACTGATTTCGAAATGCTTGCTTGTCTTTCTGAGTTTCTCAGTCAGAAAGTTCATACTGTCTAGTGTCTACGTAATACTCTACAATGTAGGCCGTCATTTTATTGCTTAAATTGAATATGATTTGGCGCTTAGCATGCACGATTTACCAGGAGGTATTGGGCCGCTATTGACATGCACCCGTCATGTCCTTATTGCCTTAAGATGTTCTATTTGTCTGTTTGCCATTCTCTCTCTATAACATCTCGAGAAATCCTGAGAAAGCCAGCAGATGCTCCAGTTACATAGCTGGGCGCGGGTTTCCGCACCGCAGAGAAAAATTTGATACTTCGGCCCGCCTTCACCATTTCTTATCGCCTGTGTCTAAGCCTCCCTCCCTTGCTTCATCATTTCTGCGAGTTGGCTCGATGCAAAAAATGTTGAACTCATTGATCTGCACTCTGTGGCGGCTCCTGGCTGTATCGATCGCTTTGACAGTTAGTTTTGGCCATTTCCTTGGGCTCGCTATCTACTATATTAATATATGTGTGCTTGAGAGATATTGATAAGGAGGGAAAGAGAGCCAGAGTTGAGGTAAGCCATGCGTACTCATCGCTCGATGCTCTGTATAATGCATGACCCTCCTGGCATTGGCCTTTTAGCCTTCCCCTAGTGGATTCGAATCACTCTGCGTGAGAATTTGCGTAGCTGATTCCCAGCTTATGCTTCCTCGGGCGCTTTTTGGGAAGCCCAACCTTATCTGGGGGATTATAGGATACGCTGCACGACACCAGGATCGAACAGCTTCTAAATTACCTCGTAGCTCGTACCTTGTCGCTCCCTTGAAATGAGGATATGATACCTTCAAGTTTGTGCTCACGAGTTCTTGGTTTAAATGTAATTGAGTTTTACAAGATAGGCTATGTAAGTGCACGACAGACGCATTTAGCTCGTATGTCAAACGGCGGAAAAATTTATTGTTATGGAAAATAATTAAGGACTTCGTATAAATGAATCCACGGGCTTTAGCTAATACAATACTTAGGTTTTAGAGCAATAGTTCAGTAGTCAAGTGGAGACTAGTTCAGGGGTTGACCCTGAAGTAGTGAGAGCTGTAGTAAAAAGCAGGGTACAGGCGGCCTGTCAGATCTTTTCAAATTTTCCACGCATCCAAGAATTCCATTGGGAGAGCCGACCTGCATCTGTTTGTCTCTGAAAAATGCACGAGCCTTTTCTCTCTGTTTTTTCTCTCTCTCTCTCTCTCTCTTCTCTCGCTCATCGCTCTCATTCCATTTCTATCGGTTTCGCAGCCTCGCTGACGGTCTTCCCACTGCAAATCAGCTCCATCCCCTGCATCCCTCTCTCTGCTTCGTGTCTCTCCCGCCGAGCCTCGAACCCTCTCTCAGTGTTCCTTCTCCATTTTTCCTCACTCCCAGTTGGTTCCAGCAGTCTGCATAACCGTTGTTGTTGCCGGAACCTGCTGAGCTAGACTGGTGCAGGGAATTGAGTGAGAATGCTCGCTGCTCGATAGCTAAAGCTACATCGGAAACAGCCCCAGCCTCCATTCTTGTCTCTCCCCCTCCAACATCACCCACTCCTCGCTCCCACCGCGGGGAACTGATGGCATGTTGCCCCGTCTCTTCTTTTGCATAACTGATGAGGTCTTGCCCTCCTCCTCAATTTTCCGTTCTCTCCCACGAATCCCCCGTGGTACCGAGCTCCGACTGAGTCCTCCGCTCGAGTCCCGTCATTTTCTGAGGTGGTCTGGTTGAGAATTATGCCGGCCAACATTTCTGCCTATGCTCCTAGTGATTCTTATTCGCACCTACTTCTCACTTCTCTTGTGAATGCTGATGATGAAAGATGGTGAAATTTGAGAAATCGCAGCTGGCAGGCAGCATGGAGCAGTGGGTAGAAGCTGACGGTTTGGGAAATGGCAGCTGACAGACAGATGGGCATTGAATTCGAAAAAATCTAAGAAAAAAGATTAACATCCTTGGGTTTGGTTTTTTAGCACTCTCTGCTGTCTCCTCAGTGACTAATTGACGAATGGAAGGTGGTTTTATTTTGCTTTCAAAATTTTGGCTGCTAGGAGCGTAAACCAATTTGAAAACTTTAATCGTCAGACCAACATAAGTTTTTAATGAAGCCAATTTTGTTCTCTTGCCTCTTGGTTTTCTCACGTCGAGCTTAACAAGTTTATGCTGCGACTTTGTTACATTGCAACTCCCCGGCTCCTCGGCTCCTTCAGAAGGCGCGAGCGGAGGAGGACCGAGGTGCTCGGTCGCATCAGCGCCCCCAGCAGCCGCTGCAGCAGCAGCAAACGCAGCAGAACGTGCCCTGCAGCTCCGATTTCAATTTTCTAATGGTTCTGGGCAAGGGTAGCTTTGGAAAGGTAAGTGACTGCTGCGATGATATGATGGTGTGTGACCCTTACAGAGCACTTCACGGCCAGTCCTCATTTATTCCAACTTTCTTTTTAAAGGTTCTGCTATCCGAGTTTAAAGGCACTAATGAGCTGTACGCTGTCAAGATCCTGAAAAAGGATGTCATCATACAGGATGATGACATTGAGTGCACCATGATTGAGAAGCGAGTCCTAGCGCTGCCAGAAAAGCCGCCATTTCTAGTGCAGCTGCACTCCTGCTTTCAGACTATGGTTAGTGCCGGTGCTGGGGGGTCCTGGGTAGCGGGTTAGTCTGGGGTAGCAGGTAGAGGAGGGGAGAGTCTGGGGTAGCAGGGAGAAGGGAGGGTCTGGGGTAGCAGGTAGAGGGGAGAGTTTGGGGTAGCAGGGAGAGGGGAGGGTCTGGGGTAGCATGGAGAAGGGAGGGTCTGGGGTAGCAGGGAGAAGGGAGGGTCTGGGGTAGCAGGTAGAGGGGAGAGTTTGGGGTAGCAGGGAGAGGGGAGGGTCTGGGGTAGCATGGAGAAGGGAGGGTCTGGGGTAGCACGGAGAAGGGAGGGTCTGGGGTAGCACGGAGAGGGGAGAGTCTGGGGTAGCAGGGAGAGGGAAGAGTCTGGGGTAGCAGGGAGAAGGGAGGGTCTGGGGTAGCACGGAGAGGGGAGGGTTTGGGGTAGCAGGGAGAGGGGAGAGTCTGGGGTAGCAGAAGTTTACATGTACACACAGTGTTGCATCAACGCTTATCGCTGGTATTGCATTATAAATAAGTCTATTATGCTTGGCCAACAACAGGATCGCTTGTACTTTGTAATGGAATTCGTCAACGGGGGCGACTTGATGTACCGAATTCAGCACGAGGGCCGCTTCAAAGAGCCCGTGGCCGCGTGAGTTCTCCGTGTGTGTTTAAGTCGGAAGTTTTGAAGCTTCATAACAATTTTTCTACAAGTACAAGCTAAATGTACATTCTGCTTGTATCTGTCAACGGTTTTGAGACTTCTAATTCATTAAGAACGAACGACTTCGTCTTCTGCAGACCCTTCTCGAGGGATTTTACGCTCAATTTGTACCCTTGGGGGTTTTCGCTTTTCTCAACCCGCGTTTTCCTGGACGGTCTCTTTGAATTTTTAATTCCAGCTTCTCTGTTCGTCATCGAGATAGGGTTTTGCGCGGGAGAGATGCTCTACGAGCGCGTATAGTGCCATTCGTTTGCTTAAAAAAGCCTGCGAGTATGCCAGTACGCAGGGCTTGTATGCACAGCTCCTCTACCTTTTGCTCCCTGCTTATTCCTCCTCACTTCCCACGCAGTCAGTCCGTTCCCACACCTGTTGCTCAATTAATAAAACGGATTTACGGCGCTAGCTCGGCCCTGCAAACCCACACCCCGCATTCGTTTGCGTTTGTCTTCGTCGCAACGAATAAAAATAGATGAAGAGTGAGCTTGCGTGAGATCTCTGCTGCGGGCTGAGATTCGTGCGGAAATTGGTGAATTATTCACGCTAAACCAGCTGCGCGGCCCCAGATTATGAATGAGGCGCTCATCCCGGTTTTCGACATCTTGAAAGCTTCATTCTATTTTAAGGGGTTGCAGATTATGATAAGGACTGTGGCAGAAGGCTATGAAGGTAGAAAAAACTCGCAATGATCTTTGGCATTCACGGCGTCTGTTTAAAATTAGGAGGGACTAATGGCTGCTGATTCCGATGCCTACGAGCGGATGCTTCAGTGGCACAGGGAAATGCGTCTTCTTGATTGAAGAACGCAATAAAAATCTTCTTTTACCGACAGAGTCGCAAAAGCAGTGTTTTCTAACCGTTAACCTTTTCGCGCCGGAGCTTAGAAATACAAAAACTCCGTTCCTGCCGACATGGTCAGCAGGGCTGGCCATAGACTATAGCTGGAATCTTAATGCGCCGCTGTGCAAAGCCTTTCTAGCCGAGAAGGGAGCATTTTTACTCGGCTTGGACAAATCTTGGGTCGAAAAAAGCAGTTTCAAAGTGCATTTCATTTAATGCTCTCTAGATAGATTATACAGTGTGTGCACTCGATGTCTAGCAATAGACACTGCAGTTCACTTTAAAATCTGCAACAGGCCTTTTTGAAAGAGAAAGCACTGCACCTCCTTAATACGAGTAGTGCATCAGTAATTATTGAAAATATTGAAAGTAAAAATTGAAAAGTAAATTAGCTACAACCATGGAAATGTTGCATACATCGGATTCTGAGACTGATGATGTCATCACAGAGAATGCTGAAACCGAGTCGCTGCATTCCATTGCAGATAAGTAGGACGTTTTTTCCCATTTTTCGTATGATCAGCGCTGCTGACCATGCTCGGAAGGAACGGCTACTGTGCAGCACATAAATTTTCTTTACCATAGACTCCAAAAAATTACCAGCAGTAAAGGCTGTTGGTTAAGGGGCCCGTAGCTTAGCGGTCTAACGCAGGCTCTGGTGTGCCTGCCAGCGACCCAGGCTCGATTCCAAGTGCAGTCACATTAATTTGGGGCTGAATTGGAATCTCGGCTTGGCTCTGCTCTGCAATTAACGACCTTGAGAGCCAACCCCCCAAGGCGCAGTGAAGTGTACATACCTAACGATAAAATAAAGTTAGGGCCGCTGTACACTCCTGTGTGAGTGTGTGCCTGCGTACGTATCCGCGCGCTTGTATGCCTGCTCAGGGGAGTCGGCGGAATGGGCAGCAATGCCTCTCGCCGATTGTGTGCCTGTCGCTTAAAGTGCGCCAGGGTGCACACAACCCCCTGCCTCTAATAAAAAAAGAAAAGGCTGTTGGTTCATGGTCATCTCTGCTGACCATCCGGCAGCTTAACGTTAAGGCACTAAAATGTCAAGCCAACGATTCAAAATGCAAAGTTAGAGGGTTAGCTTCAACTCAAAATTTCAACTATGAATTATACTTGTTAACTAAAAAAACAAATGTAAAATTTTTAGTTTTTATTCGGCAGAAATCTCTATTGGACTGTTTTATCTGCACAGCAAAGGCATTATTTACCGGTGAGTGGCTGTTAAGGTGTTGATTTT
Source organism: Macrostomum lignano (assembly GCA_002269645.1). NCBI lineage: Eukaryota > Metazoa > Platyhelminthes > Macrostomidae > Macrostomum > Macrostomum lignano. The sequence continues at coordinate 1,680 of NIVC01001556.1, read as the reverse complement.
GTGCGTAAATTTTACTTTTATTATATTGGATTTGTACTCCTTGAGGTAGAAGCTGTACTCTTGAAGATAGGATCTATGCTCCTTGAGATAGCGGGTTATACTCTCTGAGATAAGAGCTGTACTCCTTGAGATAGCGGGTTGTACTCTCTGAGATAAGAGCTGTACTCCTTGAGGTATCGGGTTGTACTCTCTTAGATAGGAGCTGTACTCTCTGAGATAGGAGCTGTACTCTCTGAGATAGGAGCTGTACTCTCTGAGATAGAAACTGTACTCTCTGAGATAGGAGCTGTACTCTCTGAGATAGGAGCTGTACTCTCTAGATAGGAGCTGTACTCTCTGAGATAGGAGCTGTACTTTCTGAGATAGGAGCTGTACTCTCTGAGATAGGAGCTGTACTTTCTGAGATAGGAGCTGTACTTTCTGAGATAGAAGTTGTACGTATTTTGAGATATGAAGTTACTACGAGCGTAAAAGCATACTAAGGAGCTGATTATCGTGTAAATAAATCTAATTTATATGATTTTTTCGTGCCATTTCATGGTGCTAATCTATGCCGCACAATTGAATTAAACAAACAATTATTGTCCTTGGCAGCGACCTAAAGCTTGACAATGTCCTTCTGGATAGCGAGGGCCACATAAAAATAGCGGACTTTGGCATGTGCAAAGAGAACATTCTGGATGGCAACACCACCAGGACTTTCTGCGGCACGCCCGACTACATAGCGCCTGAGGTGAGCTAGTTTCACTTTCTAGATCGATAGCTCATTGGGGCTGAGTGAAAAACAATGCATGGATCAAGGGACGCTAATATAGCTGGCCAGATTTGCCATCCAAATATCGCCTTGCAATCAGAGCGAGTTCTTTTCGCTTAAATCATTGCAAAGTTATGTTCGCGGCATCTGTTACTGCGACGTATCGGGCACAAAAAATCGTCATATCTTGTGTTAGCCGCTTGGTATTTGAACGTTGGGCGAGCCAATTTTCACGCAGTCTCGGTTGCACCATTGCAGAATGAAAAAAATGAGACAACTGGACTGGCGTAAATTCCTTTAACAAATGCTTCACTCCAGTAATGAGAGTGGACAGTTTAGTCCAGATGGACCATGGACAAAAGATGTCTACTCATTCTGGGGACGAGATTCCATCCAAATTCCATCCAATAAAGAGAGATAGTTTCTGCTTACAACAACAGATTTTAAGTCAGGTTTTGTCTATGGTCAAAAGCCAAACTCCCGACGGGGGAAAAATTAGCTTGAAATTTAACTCGTATGTTTGCGCTCGATATTCTCGGGTGGGAGTTGCCAACACCCCCACAGTGCCAGCACTGTACACAAGCTGTGCACAGGCCTTGGATGAGCCGCGCAATTGCAGCGGCTTTGCCGTTCGCTGCCACATTTTGAGGCCACCTTGCAGTCGATCGGGCGCAATGGGCACAATATGGGCCAGTTTGAATTGCGACACAATTAGTTGTTGACAACTATTTAATGCATTGAATTATAAAATGAAAACAAAGTCTTACAAATAGCTTGTTTCGAGATCAGTGATAAGATAGAAGAGATCACAGATAAAAGAGTGACTTGGCGCTAAAGTCGAAGAGTGTGCTTACAATGGATTTTCTCCGCAACTAGATGGCGCAGAGAAAGTATTCTGCATCTTAGTTTTTAAACCGGTTGATTCC
>NIVC01001555.1:2500-10000 GCA_002269645.1 Macrostomum lignano | reverse complement strand
AGATAGATAGATAGATAGATAGATAGATAGATAGATAGATAGATAGATAGATAGATAGATAGATAGATAGATAGATAGATAGATAGATAGATAGATAGATAGATAGATAGATAGATAGATAGATAGATAGATAGATAGATAGATAGATAGATAGATAGATAGATAGATAGATAGATAGATAGATAGATAGATAGATAGATAGATAGATAGATAGATAGATAGATAGATAGATAGATAGATAGATAGATAGATAGATAGATAGATAGATAGATAGATAGATAGATAGATAGATAGATAGATAGATAGATAGATAGATAGATAGATAGATAGATAGATAGATAGATAGATAGATAGATAGATAGATAGATAGATAGATAGATAGATAGATAGATAGATAGATAGATAGATAGATAGATAGATAGATAGATAGATAGATAGATAGATAGATAGATAGATAGATAGATAGATAGATAGATAGATAGATAGATAGATAGATAGATAGATAGATAGATAGATAGATAGATAGATAGATAGATAGATAGATAGATAGATAGATAGATAGATAGATAGATAGATAGATAGATAGATAGATAGATAGATAGATAGATAGATAGATAGATAGATAGATAGATAGATAGATAGATAGATAGATAGATAGATAGATAGATAGATAGATAGATAGATAGATAGATAGATAGATAGATAGATAGATAGATAGATAGATAGATAGATAGATAGATAGATAGATAGATAGATAGATAGATAGATAGATAGATAGATAGATAAATAGATAGATAGATAGATAGATAGATAGATAGATAGATAGATAGATAGATAGATAGATAGATAGATAGATAAATAGATAAATAGATAGATAGATAGATAGATCGATAGATAGATAGATAGATAGATAGATAGATAGATAGATAAATAGATATGCAAAAGGCAGCTTCAAACTGCAAACCACACACACGGAAATATTGAAGAACGTTAGTTGTCGAATATTCAGAAACCGATATTTCGGCCTAGACTGGGCCTTCGTCAGGTTTATTTATTCGGGTTTAAAAACAAATATATTGGCTGTGATAGATAGATAGATAGATAGATAGATAGATAGATAGATAGATAGATAGATAGATAGATAGATAGATAGATAGATAGATAGATAGATAGATAGATAGATAGATAGATAGATAGATAGATAGATAGATAGATAGATAGATAGATAGATAGATAGATAGATAGATAGATAGATAGATAGATAGATAGATAGATAGATAGATAGATAGATAGATAGATAGATAGATAGATAGATAGATAGATAGATAGATAGATAGATAGATAGATAGATAGATAGATAGATAGATAGATAGATAGATAGATAGATAGATAGATAGATAGATAGATAGATAGATAGATGATAGATAGATAGATAGATAGATAGATAGATAGATAGATAGATAGATAGATAGATAGATAGATAGATAGATAGATAGATAGATAGATAGATAGATAGATAGATAGATAGATAGATAGATAGATAGATAGATAGATAGATAGATAGATAGATAGATAGATAGATAGATAGATAGATAGATAGATAGATAGATAGATAGATAGATAGATAGATAGATAGATAGATAGATAGATAGATAGATAGGTAGATAGATAGATAGATAGATAGATAGATAGATAGATAGATAGATAGATAGATAGATAGATAGATAGATAGATAGATAGATAGATAGATAGATAGATAGATAGATAGATAGATAGATAGATAGATAGATAGATAGATAGATAGATAGATAGATAGATAGATAGATAGATAGATAGATAGATAGATAGATAGATAGATAGATAGATAGATAGATAGATAGATAGATAGATAGATAGATAGATAGATAGATAGATAGATAGATAGATAGATAGATAGATAGATAGATAGATAGATAGATAGATAGATAGATAGATAGATAGATAGATAGATAGATAGATAGATAGATAGATAGATAGATAGATAGATAGATAGATAGATAGATAGATAGATAGATAGATAGATAGATAGATAGATAGATAGATAGATAGATAGATAGATAGATAGATAGATAGATAGATAGATAGATAGATAGATAGATAGATAGATAGATAGATAGATAGATAGATAGATAGATAGATAGATAGATAGATAGATAGATAGATAGATAGATAGATAGATAGATAGATAGATAGATAGATAGATAGATAGATAGATAGATAGATAGATAGATAGATAGATAGATAGATAGATAGATAGATAGATAGATAGATAGATAGATAGATAGATAGATAGATAGATAGATAGATAGATAGATAGATAGATAGATAGATAGATAGATAGATAGATAGATAGATAGATAGATAGATAGATAGATAGATAGATAGATAGATAGATAGATAGATAGATAGATAGATAGATAGATAGATAGATAGATAGATAGATAGATAGATAGATAGATAGATAGATAGATAGATAGATAGATAGATAGATAGATAGATAGATAGATAGATAGATAGATAGATAGATAGATAGATAGATAGATAGATAGATAGATAGATAGATAGATAGATAGATAGATAGATAGATAGATAGATAGATAGATAGATAGATAGATAGATAGATAGATAGATAGATAGATAGATAGATAGATAGATAGATAGATAGATAGATAGATAGATAGATAGATAGATAGATAGATAGATAGATAGATAGATAGATAGATAGATAGATAGATAGATAGATAGATAGATAGATAGATAGATAGATAGATAGATAGATAGATAGATAGATAGATAGATAGATAGATAGATAGATAGATAGATAGATAGATAGATAGATAGATAGATAGATAGATAGATAGATAGATAGTAGATAGATAGATAGATAGATAGATAGATAGATAGGTAGATAGATAGATAGATAGATAAGATAGATAGATAGATAGATAGATAGATAGATAGATAGATAGATAGATAGATAGATAGATAGATAGATAGATAGATAGATAGATAGATAGATAGATAGATAGATAGATAGATAGATAGATAGATAGATATAGATAGATAGATAGATAGATAGATAGATAGATAGATAGATAGATAGATAGATAGATAGATAGATAGATAGATAGATAGATAGATAGATAGATAGATAGATAGATAGATAGATAGATAGATAGATAGATAGATAGATAGATAGATAGATAGATAGATAGATAGATAGATAGATAGATAGATAGATAGACAGATAGATAGATAGATAGATAGATAGATAGATAGATAGATGATAGATAGATAGATAGATAGATAGATAGATAGATAGATAGATAGATAGATAGATAGATAGATAGATAGATAGGTAGATAGATAGATAGATAGATAGATAGATAGATAGGTAGATAGATAGATAGATAGATAGATAGATAGATAGATAGATAGATAGATAGTAGATAGATAGATAGATAGATAGATAGATAGATAGATAGATAGATAGATAGATAGATAGACAGATAGATAGACAGATAGATAGATAGATAGATAGATAGATAGATAGATAGATAGATAGATAGATAGACAGATAGATAGATAGATAGATAGATAGATAATGCGAAATGAAACCACGCACACAGTTGAAGCAAATTCACAATTTCTTTAATTCTAAGAAAATAACCGAATTTTCGACCTAAACAGGGTCTTCGTCAGGGTATATTGTAAATAAAAAACTGTGAAAAAAGGGCAAATTAAAACAGAGTTAAATATTTATAGTGAGTATAGAAAGACGCGAATAAAATAAAATAATCAATATGGTTTGGCGGGCACGATGCAACGCGTGTGTACATCTGTACATCTAGTGCTCAACTGAAAAGAGGTTTGAGTTTCGGGCCTGACCATTAGTTACGGCGGGCAGATTGGATGGACATAGAATGTCCTTTAATGAGCGTGAGCGAGTATAGGCAGCCACCGTATCCAGCTCTGCAGCGTGGTTCGAAATGGCCGTGCGAATTTGATGAACAATTCGCCCAGAGTGGTCCGTGAAAGGGATCACTATTGGGATGCAGGCGTCTTTTTCAGTGATGACGGTGTTTAAGCCTGCTGGAGTCTGGGTCTGTAGTAAAGCGATGAGCTTCTGCTCCATATTCCTCCGCCTGCGTTGAGCACCCTCTTTAGTGGTCAGGCACTCAGTACTGAGGTACCACAGACCCATAAAGCGGAGGTCCTGAATACTGTGGTTTGGTGACCGAAAGTGCCTGGAGATTGGGGTGTCCTTAGCCAGTCTGATGTCGCTCAGGTGAGCCTGAAGTCTGACTTTAAGAGCGCCTCCAGTCTCACCTACGTAGATACAGCGGTCATTGCAAGTCTTGCACAGAATGGCATACACCACATTCCTGGAGTCACAGCGGACTTTTTGACAAATTTTGTAAATCATTTTTGTAGCGCTGGACCCTAAACAAACTTGGCCAAATGCCCGTGCTCTCTGCAAGGACGGCAGCTTAGATTGCCACAATCCTGGAAGCCGAACTCCACCGACCATCAATGTAGAGGCCCAGCTGGATGAGGGCAGATTTTTTAGAATCCCTGATTAAGCGGACAGAATATCCTTGTTTCTTCAGGATGCTTGTTAAGCTGCTGCTGGCCTCATCGAAGTCTTCTTTAAATGTGCAACGGCGAGCGTAACGGAGGAACTGAGATTTCAGTATACCTTTGAAAGTGTGCTTTGGGTGAAAAGACCCCGGATTTAAAAGCTGGCGTGAATCGGTGGGTTTGAAGTAGATTGAGCACGAAAGTCTCTTGTTGTTGCCTTCGTCAGTCAGACTGACACAGCAGTCCAGGAAGTGAACCTTCTCTTTGCTGTATTGCATCGTGAGTCGGATGTTGCAATCGAACTCATTCAGATGCTTGTGCATCTCCTTTAGTTCGTCTTCAGTGCCGACGAAGACCATAAAAATGTCGTCAATGTAGCGCTTGAAGAAACGAGGGGTAAACGGAGCAGTTTCTAAAGCTTTGGATTCCCAGGCAGACATAAATATGTTGGCGTAGGATGGCGCAAAGGCCTTTCCCATGCTTGTGCCTTTGATTTGAAGGTAGCGCGTGTCGTTGAAAACAAAATCATTTTTGTTCAAGTTAATGTCCAGGAGCGCAAGAAGATGGTTATCTGGCCTTGAGGTTTGGGGAAATGTTTGAAAGGCATCTCTAATGGCGTCCATCCCCTTATCAGTGGGAATATTGGTGTACAGGGATTCAACATCCATTGTAACCAGAAAGACATTTTCGTCTTTTTCAAAAATCAAATCATTAATAGCCGCTTGAAAGTGGTCCGTGTCTCGGATGAAGGAGTCTTGTTCCTTAGCGATCGGCTGTAGGAAGAGATCGATAAATTTGGCGCTCATGTAGCTTTCCGAGCTGCAGTCCGAGACAATGGGTCTCCCAGGAGGCACTCCAGGAGTAGGCCATTCTTCGGATCCTTATGGATTTTTGGCAAAAGGTAAAAAATTCGATCTCTTGGAATAGTTGGCGGAATCAGTTGCGAGTATTGATGATTAGTAATTATCTTTTCTTCTTTAAGATCTTGAAAAATGGCTTTGATAATGGCACTGGTCTGGGCGCTCATTGCAGTGTCAAGGGGTTGGTAGAAGGTCCTGTTGGAGAGCTGCCTGTTAGCTTCCAGTATGTAATCTGTTCGATTCAAAACGACCATATTGCTGCCTTGTCGGCAGGTTTAATGACGATACTGCTATTGTCTCGAAGAGTCTTCAGTGCCATTCTCTGCTGCTCCTGAAGGTTTGGCTTGTTGTGTATGATTCTTGGAATTCTAATCCTGTCAAGGCTTTCAAAAAGGTCTCTGTGAGAGCGCCACTTGTCCAAGTTGATGTTGGGGATCGAAGCTCGGCCAGTATAAGGGATGCGCGGGGTGAAAGCACACGTGCGACGCTGAAGCAGGGAGTTAAGAACTATTCTCTGCTTGAAAACCTTGATGGAGTCAGAAAGGACGCTGGACCCCATAACAATTGGGGCTGGCACAAAGTTCTTCCCCATTCCTAAAATTTCGGTTTCGCAGTCAGAAAGACGATAATTCGATAAGTTCAAGACTTGGTTGCTAGCCGCATTCCTAAAACCTACAAGTTTTTTTGTACTTTGCCATAGACAATCCTGAAGACCTCCAAGGCCGATTGGTCAGATAGTGTGACCTTGTCTGACAGGAAGGTCAAACCCTGTCTGGGTAGTGACATGTGCCCCTTCTGGTTGAGATTCTGGGCATGGCGGTTCAATTTTTCCACATTGCTTCGGACGCTGTCCGTTGCCTCGGCATCCACCACTGAGTCAAGTGTGTAGATGTTTGCCTCTGGAAAGGCCTTGCGACAATGATTCACGATTGTCGTGAGCTGTTTGTCGAGGACACCTTCAAATTGTCTCGACAGGTCATGACCACAAGGGAAGAGAATGACCGCTTTGACAGCTGAGCTAGGGCTTTTCAACTGCTCACGCAGCACCCTGATTAGGTTCTCAGCGCGTAGATTCGGAAAAATTTCAAATTGTACATCTGGGTGCGCTTGCCCGGGCTCAGAGAGACTCTCATCGCCGATCGCGATCGTTGACTTTTCGATAGGGGTCAGTTTCCAGTCTTTCTTAAGTCCCTATGGACGTTAATCTGGCTTGGTTGAGCAAGTGCCGATCGAGGAGGGGTCAGCTCAAGACTGTCCCTATTGCTGTCACTGGCAAGCCTGGGTGGCTCAGCGCAAGCAAATCTACTCTGTAAAAATGCAACGTTGTCGTGGGTGTCGCAAAAGACACGAAGAGTCAGCTTGGCTGGCATCGATGTTGTTGCTATTAGCAGCAGCTGGGGATGTCTGGTCACAGACCACCCCCGTGTCAAGCCCTGGTCACAGGCGACTTGACTCTGCTGTTGACGACTCGAAGTCAAGATGGCAGGTATTGAAATAGCTGATTCGTTTTGATCAGCAGCAAATGGAGTTTGCAGGTGGAGGTGTCTGGTCACAGACCACCCCCGTGTCCAGCCCTGCTGGTCACAGGCAACTGGACCCTGCATTTGCGAATTGAGCCCTTCAGGCGGCTCTTCTGTCGGAAAAAATCGGCGGGCAAGCTTTGTTGTCCTCGTCCGTATGGCTTAGCATGCTCGGTTCCTCGTTAAAGCCTCGCCAGTCGGGAGATTCTTCCATGCCCGTTTGAAGGGCTGGAGGGACGATTCCCTGCTGTTGCTCCCTCCCCTGCTCAGTTGTCACAGGGCTGGCGGCTTGGTGGGGTTGATTCGAACCCACCAACCCCAGACAAGAGGTTTTGAAAACGGGAACCCCCATAGAGCTGGTGGTTTGGTTGCTTACAATCACAGTATCAAAGAAGAGATATCCTACCCTTTGTTAGCAGTAAATTCAGGTAACCTTCAGCTCGATGGACATTTTTTTCAGCCGGTATTGTCAGCAGATCAGGGCTGCAGCTGAATCTTCT
>NIVC01001554.1:0-210297 GCA_002269645.1 Macrostomum lignano | reverse complement strand
ACTCTGCTTGAAAGTCTGCTTGAGCAGCACCGGTTCCAGGCTGGGGTCCAGCTCCTCTCCGACATTCTCTAGTAGCAGCGGGTTGCCGTAGCTGATGGCCATCTCCATCTGGCGCATGTAGTTCGAGTCGCTCAGTTTGATCACGGCGAAGCCTGGCGTCGACTTGTATGTGTTCTTGATCCACTTGTTGGCCTGGCCTTGCGGATCGATCATGAGCGGCCTAAACGTGTCGATAGAAAGCTTATGTTAAATCACGTGACAGCAGAATCAATTGAGTTCCTTTGGTGAAGACCAGGGAGTAGCGGCATCCATCGATGGACCGGGGAGTTGCGGCATCCCATCGATGGACTGGGGGAGTTGCGGAATCCCATCGATGGACTGGGGGAGTTGCGGAATCCTATCGATGGACTGGGGGAGTTGCGGAATCCCATCAATGGACTGGGGGAGTTGCGGCATCCCATCGATGGACTGGGGAGTTGCGGAATCCCATCGATGGACTGGGGGAGTTGCGGAATCCCATCGATGGACTGGGGGAGTTGCGGAATCCTATCGATGGACTGGGGGAGTTGCGGAATCCTATCGATGGACTGGGGGAGTTGCGGAATCCTATCGATGGACTGGGGGAGTTGCGGAATCCTATCGATGGACTGGGGGAGTTGCGGAATCCCATCAATGGACTGGGGGAGTTGCGGCATCCCATCGAAGCAACGCTTTTACGCAAAAACCAACGAATTTGTGCGTCTTTGCACTGTCGAGACTCAAAATGGTATATTACAATCGATTGCTTAGCACTCACGCAGCGCCTGGAGTTGGACACAATGACCGAATTGTCAATGGAGAACGCGTCTCTCGGCAGGCCGGCAATGTTCCAGGCCTGGATCTGCACGGGATCGCCCAGACAGACGGTCAGGGAGAAATTATCCGAACAGGGAATATTCTTTTCTTTGCACAGCTTCACCCACTCGTTGGTGGTCTGGGACCTGGTAGATCATGGTGAATGGGCCCAGGTAGGCAATAACACCTGCGGATATGAGCACATCGCCAAGCAGGTTGTCGTAGATGCTCTGCAGGTTCTTGGCCGCCTGATCCCAGCGGTCCTTCTCCCCTCCAAGGCCGCCGATAGCTTCTTGGCTCTGTCCAGCTTCTTGGCGCAGAGATCGACCTCCGTCTCTAGGCGCGCCTTCTCATTCTGCGCGTCCTCCAGCCGCTGCTTCAGCTGGGCCAGCTTGTCCTGCACGGCGCGCAACTCGCCCTGCTTCTGCGCCAGAATCTCCATGTTGCTCTTCAGCTCGACTCGGCCTCGGCCAGCTTGGCCTTCTTCGGGGCCACCACCTTGGCGACGCGATCGTAGACCTCCATGGCGAGGATCCACTTGCACAGACCTTCAGCTGCGGACGATGCACGTGACACCTTGCTGGGCTCGAACTCGGGATTTGGTATGTACTCCTTGCGGATCTTTGTCATCACCGCGACGGGTATGTTGTCTTTGTCATACTCTTTCAGATAATTCAGGAAATTCATGTCGTTGATCAGCTTCTTGGACGGGCCCCAGTAATCGAGCACCTTTTTGGGTCCGCCTGCCGGGTCTTGAATCTTGTCGGGCGGCACCTGGCGCATTACGCACACGGCGGCCATCACGATCTTTACGCCTTCGGGAGGATTCTGCATCGTTTTCACGATGGTGATATCACTGGGCTTCAGGGTATTCAGCGCCTCCAGGGCGGCCTCAAGAGCTGGCAGGGCCTCAGCCAGGTCCGCTTCGCATTCATCCTTTAACGCACGCGAGGAGGCCGCCTTCTCGTTAACCATCGCCTCCTCCTTGGTCACCTTGTCCTCCTGCTCGGCAACTACAACCGATTCGTGCTCGATAACTTTCATAAGCTCAATGTTCTCAGCGCTGGCCTGCACCAGCTGCGGCTGCAGAGCCTCCAGCTTCTCCTGCATGTCCTTCACTTGCTCACCAGCGAAGGCCAGCTTGTCCAGACCATTGACGTAGCGCCGCTTTTGGCGCATCGTTTCCTCCTGTTTGGCATTGATGAGGCCTCGGAAGCTGAGGATAAGCTCTAAATAGGAGGTGGGCGTCACGTATGTCTTACGTCCCATCTCCGTCAAAAACTTTTCTGACAGCAGTCGAATGCTGGTGTGGAAATTCTGCACAATCTTCACCACGTCGGTCCTGTGGTCATCCTCCATATCGACTGACTCGAAGGACTTCATGGCCACGCGTTCCAGAGCATCTGGTGGCCAGGGCTGGAACCAGTCAATTGTGCAGCAGTTGATCAGGCTGGGAAACTTCCGTAGCCGATTCCTGAATGCGTCGCCAATAGGCGAGAAGGCGATCACAATGTGCAGGTTCTCTCGCACCCGATTCACGAAGAATGCGTACAGGGCGATTGGAGAGAAGTCGGCGTTCTTGTCGCCAGCTTGGGCAAATGGCCGCACGGTCTCCATGATCTCAACCTTCTCGTCGTTGGGGAAAAGGTTGGGAATTTCTCCCGTGTTTAGCAGATTGTCAATGTCCTCCAGGAAGGTTTCCTCTTTGATCTGCGTGTCGGCCATCAGGAAGACGGTTTTCTTTCCTTCAGCACCGGCTTTCTTCATCATCTTCTTGACGTCCTCGCGCCACTCGGTCATGCCGTAATTCTTTGAGATTTCCGGCTGGCAGATGATGTAGCCAGCCATTGAGGTGGCCAGCCGCGTTAGCGACTGTCTACCAGAGCCGCCGACGCCGACAAGAAGGGCGTGACCTCCTGGCGTCCTGAGGATGCGGCAGATTCTTGATAGATGCTCTAGTACGTAGCGGAAGATGACCAGGTGCATCTTGTTCTTTTGAATGTTGTTGTACTCGTCCAGAGCCTGCTCGACAATCGGGTACAAATCGTCAATGCTCTTTGCTTCTTCGTACACCCGCTCATCAGGCTCAAGATCCGGGTTCATGAAGTCGCCAAAGATCAACGATCTGACGTCTTCCTCGCTGACTGACCCCTGCCCAGTACCGCCACCGGCCAGATGCTCAAACACGGACTCGAAGCTGTCCTTGAAGTGGTTCTTTACTGAGTCCTGCAGCAGCTTGAATAGCCATTTCCTGTCCGTGTCGTCTGTTAGACGATCGTAAAAGACGCGCATCACCTCGTGGCACCACAGGCGAGTGAAGACGCGTTTCTCTGTCACCTGCTCGCGCTTAATCAGACAGACACCCAGGATGATTCGGCTGAAGTCGCGCAGGTTGAACACGTAGTGACTCTTAGCCGGCGTTGGCAGGAGATTCTTGATAGCTGCCTTGTAGACCTCCATGGTCGAGTGCACGATGGTACTGCCGATGGCGAGGAAGTCCGATGTGAAGCCTTGCGTCTTCATGTACGTATTCATCAGAGCTGTGAAAATGCGAATCATTGTGTCATCGTTAAATGGCGTCATTGAGACGATGTTGAAGTGTCGCATGAAGCGCGGCGTGATGTCGTTGCGGCCGCCACCCGGTGGTCCCATGGCGGCGATGAAGTAAACATCCTGAAGGATGATCTTGGAAGTGTCCTTCAAGTCGTACCAGTTGCCGTGGTCAAAGTACTGGCGAAGCAGCTCAATGGGCGGCTGGGCTCCATACACCTCCTTCTGCGGCATATTGATGTCGTCAATGAAAATGACAGCCTGCTTGTTGATCGGCGGTCCGAAGATTCCCTTGCGGCGCCTGTCCAGCTTTGACATGATGACGGTCTGCGTCTGATTGGCGCTTGTCTGAGCACTGAAATTCACGAAATGAGGCACAAATTTGTCCTTTGACAGCTCGTTCATCATCTTGTCCTGGACGTAGACGGATTTTCCCGTGCCGGTAGGGCCGACAAACATGAGCGGCCGTGATTTCTCAATGCAGAGATCCATGATGAACTTGTAGCGTGCGGTGTCCATGGTGGGCACCAGGATCTCGCGGATCTTCTTGCCGGCAAACAGATCCGAGCCGCGAATCAGATCGTTCCAGTGGCGCCACTGGCCTCTGGCCTTGGTCTGCAATGGCAACAAAGGCAGTGCTTGCTCTACTTCCGACTAAGTCAGATTTCTGCTGCTGACCCTATGAAAATGCGTGTGAATTCTTGAAATAAAGCATTTTCATAAAAAAAGATAAAAAAATCTTTCCTCTTTGTTACTGGCTGAAAAAACACATTTATACGAAATTTGACACAAATAAAATCGTGATTCTAGCCACTGTGACTGTGCCACTTTGGTCATGACAATTAACTTACAACAAGGTTGAGCCTATTAAACTGGAAGTTTGCACATGATAGAAGAAATTGTTTGTTAGCTTGCGTTATGCTTTGTTAGACAGACTGGCAGAATTGAAGCTTAGTTGTAGCAAGTGCATACCTCGTACATGTAGTCATAGACCATTCCATTTTCTGGGAACACGGTCTCAATCTTGCCTATCTCCTTTGGTATCGGGTTAGCCTCATTGCGACCACTGATGAGTTCGCGGAAGAACTTGTCGAATTTTTCTCGACTGTCGACGTCCAGAATGCCGCCGATGGACCACGGGATGGCAAAGAGCCAGGCAGCTACAATCCACGTCTTCAGGTGCTTGTTGTCCTTGGCGTTCTCGGCGTTGACGTGCTCGTCCATGAGCATGTCGATGAAGAACATGCATGACCGCACCAGATTAGTCTGGCTGCTGTTGATGTACTCTCGGCAGCTCTTGCGCACAAAGTCCAGGCAAGGATCAATGGCCCACTCCATGAGGTGCGACATCACTTCTTGGCTGCCGTCCTTGATCAGCACCTCGGGGAAGCTTTCGATCCAGGACTTGACCAACGGGCGCCAGCCCAGAGTGCTGGGCTCGAGGTAAATCATGCCACACCGGCTGACAGTGGCCGGGGACGCCTGCGACAGGTCCATGGTCTCGAAGATGAGACTCATGACCTTGCTCATCTGGATGATTTCTCCAGACATCAGACACAGCTTCTTGTTGTCGTCTGCAATTAAACAAAAATATTGACAGTGCCGTTGAATATTTCACATTTTATTGATAAATTGTGCTATCTATTTAATCCAAGCTCACCCAGAACAGTGTTCATGGACTCAATCCACAGCGTATCGATGGGCCCATCGAAAATGACCCACTTCCGGTCGGGTGTGTCGTTAGAAGCGAATTCTCGGAACGTGTTGGCTGTGATACCGTCGGTCCACTCGTGCGACACCGGGTCGAACTGGCCAAAAAGCTGGCCCATTGTGATGGCTTTGGGATTGATGGTCCGGTACATGACCTTCTCGTAGTCTTCCGAGTAGCCGGCCTCGTTCAAATTGGTCATCGTCTCGGCCAGAACATGAAGCACACTCGTCTTTCCACCGAACGGTTCGCCCACCAGCATGAAGCTAAAATAGGAAAGCATTTATTGTGTACTGTTTGCTCATACGATAAACAATCAGCAAAAGCATTCACTCGGCAACTCACCCGTGACGTACGATCATCATTTCGTAGGTCTGGATGATTTTCTCGGTAAAGAAGTCAACACTCTGCAGTTTGTGAGCCTCGCATACGCGACGAATTTCGTCGAGGAAGATCCTGTAGTCCGCTTCGGGCCTCTTAACTCCCGGAAACAAGTCGCTGATGATGCCCTCAAACAGTGGAATATCGTGCGACAAGAATTTTGGCAAGTTCACATCCAGGATGGAGCGTAGCAGCAGGATGTTCTCATCGTCATCTGGAAACTTCAGCTTGAGATTTCCGGCAGCTGAGAGCACAGCCTTGACGGCACGCATTCCGTAGTCGTAGTGGCTCTGCGAACTGAGCAGCTCGGAGCTCAGTCGGTAAGTGGTAACAATCTTCACGGCCAGGTTTCGAGCGTCCATGAAGCCGAACGAGTAAAGAGAGATCTCTCCGATCATGGCATAGTCTGGCACCATCATAGCCACCGGCCGGAACAGCACCTTCAGGTTGTCGGGCAGCTCGGAGCGGCCGGCATATCCGGGGTTCATGGTGATGCACACGTAGCAGTTGGGGTTGAGCTTGAGCAGGGTTCCCTCGAAGTCGAACTCAGAGGCTTTGCTTCGCACGGCGATGATGATGCTGAGAATCTGCTGCGCCACCACAGACAATACTTCGAGCTCGATTCGATTGAACTCGTCGAAGCAGGCCCAGGCGCCGCTGGATGCCAGGCCCTTGAAGAACTTCCCCATGGCAATGTAGTCCAGGCCGTCCGAGCAGTTAAAAACAACACACTGTACAGCCAGAGCCTTCGCCAAATCCTTTGTTGTTTCCGTCTTGCCCGTACCGGCTGGACCCTCGGGAGCGCCATTCAAATTGAGGTGGTACGCGCCGATCAGAGTGCGATAGCACCTGTCTGTAAGCGGCGTGATGACAAGACGCGGCGAGTTGCCCAGGTACTCGTAGGCGTACCGAACTTTGGCGTTGGTCAGGCGGATGAACACGTTCTCGTCCTCCCAGTAGTAGCGCATCTGCGCCAGCCAATTGAAGTCGTTTTCATCGGACACGCCCTTCTTCACCATGTCTTCCACCACGTCCCGGGAGTGCACATCGATAACGACCAGCGCACCCAGAGTGATGCGCTGCTGCGCGTTCAGCTTGCCACGAACCAGCACAACGATGTCAGATAGCTGGTCGGACAGCTTCTTGTAGTAGTCCTTAAGACCCTGGACACCGGCGCTTAGCGAGTCGTGCACCTCGGCTGTCCAGTAGATCTGGGAGACACACAGGACTACCTGTCCAGGCCAGTCACAGACCCACTTCTTTCGGGCCTCAATAGCATAGGCCTATAAAGAGAAAACGGTTGAGGTGACCTTGCAGTTAATGAAGATTGATTAATCAGCGCACACAAAAACATTTTATGGTTTGCATGCGAAGGGAAGGAAATATGTGATTTTAAATACTGTTATTGATTGAGTCATTTAACCGACAAAATTATTAGTACGAGTAGAATTTCGTGATTAAAAACAAAAATAGACAGTGACTTGACAATTGATACACTATGAAACAGCAAGGATTGATTTTGGCGTCTCGGGATGGCACTGGTCAAACATTCAATTTCAAACTTCAGTTCACCAACAACTGAACAAAAACAAGCACGACAAATTGAGAAATTACATGCGTCGTGTCCGCTGACAAGAGCGACGGATATTTCTGAAACGTTGGCATTCAGTGCGACAATAACTGCATCTCATCGTATTGTATAAAAAGTACCGATCGAACTGTACATCGTGACAGCCTAATAGTTTACCATGCTTAGTGACATATATCGGACGCAACGAATTAAATTTACTCGTACTAGCAAATATGACCAGAGAAAATGCTTAAGCTATTGATGCTATTGTGTGCCCAATAAAATTAAATAAACAATTTTAAAGCTTAAAAACGTATCAGCTCATCGGCGGGACTAGACGCAAACATGATGTTGTTGATTCGTTTGTCACACAAGTCCTAAAAAACGATTTTACGATGGTTGAGTTGTTGCCGCTCTGACGGAATCTATTATACGAGAATGATCAAACGCTACGAATGGAAGGGAGATTTGCTCAATTTTTTGTTTAAATAAACTCTAAAAATGGATTAGCTGAGGGAGAGAGAAACAGGACTTACGTCGTAGGACGCAGCGATAACATCGCGCATGGACATCAACATGACGTCCTGCACCTGAAGGAGCCACTTTTCAACCGCTCCTCGCGCCTCAGACGTGCTGATGGTCTGGCTAAACTTGATCTTCTCTCCTTCGCTCGAATACATCCCGTGAATGTCCAGCGCACTATCGAACTCCAACTTCGCGATGCCCTCAAAGCACTTCTTAAGATGCGGCTGGACGCGCAGCGGGTCCTTTGTCTCGGACAGAATCTCCAACATCTCATCGTTCGACAGGAAGAAAAACCGAGGGAAGAAAAGACGCTTCTTTTCCAGGTAGGAGTTCAGACCCTTCTGGATCTTGTCCAGCAGATCGTTGGAGTCTTTCAGTTTCTCCAGGAGGCCGGGCATGTCGGTGGCCTTCAGCAGCTTGGGGTCCTTGGCAGTGTTCTTCATGATGTCGCGCCAGTTGCGATCCACAGTTTGGAACAGGCGGCCCTGTTCCGGCATCTGCTGCATGATGTCCTCAGAGCTGAAGATCGGCTCTAGGTACAGCCAGTTCGCCTGCACCTTCAGCCACTCGTCGATGGTCTCCTGAATGCGCAGCAGGCGCTCTTCCCACTCTCGGATTTCCTTTTCAAATGGCCGGATGAACGGCGAGCCACGCATCGTCTGCGTGCGCATGATCTGGTCGTCGAGCTGGGTTTGAATATCGTCAACACTGGACAGAATGTTGATGCCGGTCTCGCGGTAGGGGATCAGGGAGAAGCTGATTGGCTCCCAGTCTTCGATCATCTTCTTCATGCCTGAAATGCCGGTATGTGGAATGCGTGTAATAACCACGAACTAGAAATTTGATAGAAGCCAAATCTGAACTCACCCTTCTCAAGGCTGTGCTCTTTGTAGCGGCAGCGGATATCTGGCCGAACTCCTCCATGAAGGCGTCCAGCTTGAGCCCGAGCACCTTGATTAAAGTTGTTCCAGAATCCGGGGTGATGTCGAATCCGCAGATGCTGGACATTTTTTCCCAGTGACGCTGCCGGATGCCCGGGTTGCACAGAATTTCGATGACGTTGATCTTCTCCTTGAACTCGCGGATCTTCTCCGTTAGAGTGTTGCAAATGTCCAGTGCAGCGGGCGGCTTAACTTCCTCTTCATCATCTTTTTCCTCCTCGCCACCCTCACCTTGAGTGTCTTCCTCCAGCTTCTTTCTCTTCTTCTTCTCGCGCTCCCGCTCTTCCTTTTCGGCCTGCATCTTCTTCAGCCGGTTGTTGAACACCTTGGAGACGCGGAAAATTTCGCGGCTAATTTCATCCACCTCTTCGGCAATGCGCTCGGCATCCAGGGCGAGGAATTCACCTTTCAGCCACCTGAAGAGAGAGATAAAACATTACGCTAAAGTAGTTCCATGGTTCGATAAACACTATTTCATGCACTTACTGGTTCTCCTTATTCAAGTATCGGAATGTGTTCTTAAAGATGCTAAGGAACGGCTGCATCAGGTTAGTCAAGTCGTCGATATCTGGGAATGGCGTCACAGGGTACTTGTACAGCTGCTCCTCCTTGTTGATCCACTCGGAGTCGGCCCGAGCGGTGTCCAGGCGCTGCTGAACTTTGTTGACGTCCTGCACGTACTGGCTCATGATCTCGAGATCCATCTCGCCGTAGTCGTTGAATTCGTCCACTCGGTTGCGGATGCGCTGCAACTCGGCAATTAGCTTCTCCTTGCGCTCAATCAGAAGCTTCTCACCTTGAGTCTTGGACTCCTCTTGCAGCTGGAAGAGTTATTTGATTGAAGCAAAGTAACTCAATGCGTACTTTAATTTATCATATTCAGCAGCTACTTACCGTCTCGTTTTCATCGAAGATTGGCGAGATCCTCTTCGGCCAAGTCAGGACTTCACTGTTCAGCTGGAGATCGTCGTCGTTGAAGATCCAGACGTCCAGCAAGTACTGCAGGCGGTTTTGTGATTCCTTGATCTTCTCATTCAGCGTCACCATGCCAGTGCTACGAGCTTGCTCCATGAATTTAATCATCTCCATGAGCTCCTCGCTGGTCTCCGGTTTCTTCTGAGCTCTGGCCTTGACGTAGTCGAACTGCTGGCAGATTTTTGTGTTCTCAGCACGGTGGTCACGCACCACCCGCTCCAGCAGGCGGTCGGCGTAGCCCTGAGCCACTTCGGCGAGGCCGTTCTTCAGCTCCTCGACGTTCAGCCGGATGAGATCGTAGAACTCTATGGTTGGATTACGCCGAATGGCGTACGAGATGGCGCGATACTCTTCGATCAGCTCGCAGTACTCGGCGAACGTGTGTTCCTCGGTTAGGAACTTCTCTACTCGAGAGTTGGCCGTACCGTCGACCAGGTAATCGTACCGCTCGTGGTACGACCTGAGGCTGTTCTCTACGCTTTCAAAGTAGCGCGCGGCAGCGGATTTTAGTTTGGCTTTGGCCAACTGCACGATGTGCTCCGCCAGCTCCGTCGGGACGTTCACATTCGGCGTGGCTGACAGCTGCGAGCTCACTGTGGGAATCGAGCTTAGGCTCTTGTTCACCTCGTCTACAACCGAGAGTAGGAGGTCCTCGTACACCGCGTACTCTGGATCGACGCTCATTTGGCGATCTTGGAAGGACAGGAACATGTTGAGCTGCGGCAGCCGGAAGCGCTGTTCCTCATCAAAGAGGAGAACCCACGCGTTGACGGTTTCCTCTTTGAGCAGCTTGAGCTGGTTTGACATGAGAGTAGTTACACAGCTGTAGAACGGCTCCTGAAGGTCCACACGAAGCACTGAAGTTGTGCGTTCAGAGAATATCTTCATCACCTCCCGGTACCAGTGGCCGAGTAATCGCTCTTCCATCTTTTCGCAGTCGTAGGTAACATTTGTGCGCAATGTCTCAAACTCCATGGGGCTTTCGGCCTTGTACTCAGCCAAGTCCAGAATTATCTGCTGGCCGAGCTCGCGCTGGCACAGCTCCAGCAGCTTTGGCATTTGTGGATACAGAATCATCAGCCGGTAAGCAATTTCTCGCTTATTCGCTACGAAACTCTCGTGCCACTCCTTTGAGAAATCGAGTCCTCTGAAAATTTTATTGAGTTTGAAATCGTTTGAAATGAAGCGGCTAGGCTTACTTAAATTCTCTCAGTGATCAGTTAAATTAAAGTCGATGACCTACACTGGTTCCTCTGACGGTTCCACTAGATCATCGTCCTCCAGGCCAGGGACATCAGGCTTCTTCAGAGACAGTTGAACTAAAATCGATGTTTCGTCTCTTAAAATTTGATAATCTGCATTGAAAGCAACCCCTTTCAAGCAGGTTTTCTAGTTTAAAAATTTTGAATTACTCACCAAGAGATTTCTTCATGCTTGTGTCGAAGTTCTGATTTACTTCAGCCAGCACTTCGTTCAGAAAATCGTCCTTGCCTTCGCGGAGATGTTCGGCAATCTTGTGCTTTATGTTGACCAGCCATTCCGGCGACATGGGCGGAATCGGGCTGCTTTCAACGCACTTTCGTAGGAATTCGTAGTTTAATCGCACTTTTCTGTCATCGCTCATCATCTGAAAAGTAGTTTTTTGCCTAGCTAAAGTTCTATAAGCAAGACAAGTATTTGCGCCAAATAAGCAAGACAAGTAGTAAGGCGCACCTCCTGTGGATACTCCGGCGGAGTTGGTTTCGACAGATCTTTGTTGTCATACTTCATTTCGTGCTGTGTTTTCAGCGCCCTCTCGATTCTAATTAAAAATGAGATTAGAGAAAAAATATAATTTTTCATATATGAAAATTTGGATACTCCAAATTTTTTTAGTATAAATTTTTGATATTTACTGCAAATTGCGTTCAGAGAAAGAATGTTGCAGTATGTACAAAATATACCCTGTTAATATAGAGTAAATTCACAGTTTTGGAATCAAATATTTTGGTGAAATCCAACGTACCATTATTAAGGCCACATCCAATGTTTTAGGTTGTAAGTAAAATACTACTTATAACCAATTAAGCATATATAGATGTCTAAGTTTCTAAATACATACATGTAAAATTGACAGTTAAATAAATAGCGCAAAAACTGAAATGCAGATCAACGATCTAAACAGAAAAGGATCAAAGTATCGATTAAACACTAAAATTTATCAACTGGGGCACCGAAAGTCAAGCTTTAACCACCAAATAATGTCACTTACAAGAATTGTTGCAACTGATCTCTTTTCTTGTCGGCCAGGCGGTAGTTATGCAAATTAAGAGCGGCGAATTCACCCTCTTCAGCTCCGGATTTGCTTTTCGCATCATGCTTTCCATTAGATCGTTTCTCCCCCGCGATTGGGGGGAGTTTTTCGTTGCTGCTCATGGCACCATATACAAAAATCCAAGAAAAAAAGACGGTGATGTAAAATCTTACAGAAATGTTACTAAAATCTCACAGAAAATTGAAATTAAATTTACTTCGTGCTCGCTAGCTACGACTAAGTTATAACAAATTTTCAACATTTGTTCTTAGTTTATCGTGTTATGTATAACTTTTCGCGCAAAAGATGTTTATAAAGTTTTTAAAACAAAAAATAAACCTCAAAATTTTCGTTTGTTTATGAATTTAAAACGCACAACCACGCCGCTGCGATGATCGAATAATCATTCGTAGCATGCGAGTCTGTTTGGCGCATATTTCTTAGTTTGAACTAAATTTACCAATTTTCACAGCGATCCTGTGGTAATAAACCTATTTGTCCTGCTAGGTTGATATAGTCATTTTTTAGACTAGAAATTCTTCTGTAGTCCGGAGTTAATTGCTGTGTTCTTGTTCTTGGTCTTGACTTGTTATATAGGGCCTAGGCAAAATAAATATCCTAGGAGTAGGCCTAAGGACCTAGCCATTCCTATTATTTATAAAATAATTATGACTACACTATCGCCTAGTCCTTTCAACACTATGAGCTCGCCTTGGATGAAATCTAGTGCCTATTATGTTAGTCCAACATCTATTCCAGCTATTAATCCAACAGCTACGTGGAATAATAAAGTAAACTCTTTTGTTCTAGAAAACAAACAAACACTACTAAAAAGTGCGGTGATTTTGTGTGTTCTTACAGCCCTTGTGCTGTTGTTCTTTGTTGCCAAGTCTGTCATGTAAGTTGTAAAATATTGTTCTTATATGTTGGCAACATTGTTTGATTGATTTTTAGTTTTGGAGTACTTATTAATTTTAGAAATGGCAACTATGTCTATGAGGTTAAAGCTTATAGGCACATCTGCCATGTATGATATACATGTAAGCACACATGGTACAGGGAACAGTTGCTTTAATTTTTGGCAATAAAGAGACTGCCACTGTTTCCAATGTTGAATGGATTCTATAAGCCTAATAGAGACACAGCCACCCTCTAGGCCTATGTTTTCCATAGTCAGGAAGGTGTCCTTTTTGCTTGAAAATTCTAGCCCTTCATAGTTCATTTCGTATGCATGTTTGGCATGCTTAAATCTTAAAAAAAAATTTTGGCATGGGCCTTTTGTATACAAAATAAAAATACATTTGGGATTTGGCATATAAAAAAGTGATATACAAAGCTATTCAAAAATAAGTGCAAGTTTCTGTAACAAATATAAAACATTTCAAAGAAAAAGGTTGCAGTTAAGAGATGATAGATAATGGGAGTGCAAATGAAAAAAGAATAATTATTAATTAGATATAATAATATAATGATTTAAAGAATTTAAGTATCAGAACTTTGCACAACACAAGTATATAACTACAAATTATTTATAAAGGAAAAATAGAAACAACACTTATTTTGTTATAATGTATATATAAATATCAAATATAATGATAGAAAATAGGTCTATTATTGTTGCAGTACAAAAGCTAAGTCATAATTTTAAACTTTTGTT
The DNA here is from genome assembly GCA_002269645.1 of Macrostomum lignano. Classification (NCBI taxonomy): domain Eukaryota; kingdom Metazoa; phylum Platyhelminthes; family Macrostomidae; genus Macrostomum; species Macrostomum lignano. The sequence continues at coordinate 196,863 of NIVC01001554.1, read as the reverse complement.
ATAAATAATAGTCATTTCCATGTATTGGTTTCCCGACAGACATTCAGACAGACATTTAGAAATCGTTTAGTAAATGTTTAACAAAATTTGCTATTTAGTATGCAAGACGGTGTAAATTTTCAGACATTTTTACGCATGTCTCTGCTTTAAAAAGACACCTCAGACACACACAAAGACGCTTCACAAGCTGAGACATTCCCTAGCAACTTTTGTTACGACGTTTCCCAATATACCGAATACTGTATATAGTAGTTTTTTGAGAAGCCGCTACATCGTCCCACTTTGGTCTTTCTACATGAAATTTGCACAGCTGTTTTACGCATGTCTCTGCTTTAAAAAGACAACTCAGACACACACAAAAACGCTTCACAAACTGAGATATGCCCTAGCAACTGTTGTTACGACGTTTCCCAATATACCGAATACTGTATATAGTAGTTTTTTGAGAAGCCGCTACATCGTCCCACTTTGGTCTTTCTACATGAAATTTGCACAGTTGTTTTACGCATGTCTCTGCTTTAAAAAGACACCTTAGACACACACAAAAACGCTTCACAAGCTGAGACATTCCCTAGCAACTGTTGTTACGACGTTTTCTTAGAATACCAAATGTATTATTATTACAATATTATTAAGACTATTATTGAAATTAGTACTATTAATAATGATATAATAAGATTATTACGATCGTATTACTGTATTTCTTTTATTACTATATACTAATATTACTGTTCTATTATTAACAGTAGAACAGGGAATCCCCCATCCCAGCTGACATTTTTTGATGCGTCGACACGGAGCAACGTGGGCGCACGAAATTCAAGAACACGGGCTTACTTTTTGCTACGCACCTTCTCGAACAAGAATCAAGTCGTCGCCAGCCCTCTGGACCGTCGAGATATTCGATGATTCTGCCTGCAGATGGTTGGATTTTCCCATAAGCGCCAGTGTATTACACCCTGTGTGCCAATAAGCACTGCGCCTCAGTGCAGCCTTGCCAAGTCTCCAAATTTCGTCAGCACGTCGACCACATGTGTCTGCATCAGATTTATTTGACCTTGTTGGTCACTAGCCTTCACCCAGGCGGAGCTTCTGGACCTTCAACAAGTTGAAACAGGTGTCTACATGTATGGACACGCTGTTCAAATTTCTCAGCTAGTTTCGCTAATCAAGCCTCGATATGAGTGGGCAAGCCTCAACTGCTGGACATCCTCAGCTAGTCTCTCGAGCATTTAGTCTTCACCCGGACGCCGTCGGCACCTTCAATGGACTACACCAGCTGACTATGGACACTCTGATGCAAATATGCTAGATTTTTTATCAAGCTTTAATAATTGCCAAACCTTAACTGCTAGGCATCCTTAACAAGTTTCTCAAGCATTCTGTCGTCATTCTGCCGTCATCGGCACCTTCAAAGAGACGAAACCATGACCATGGACACCCAGAAGTATGATTTTTTTGAAACAAATAGTAACTTTTAAGACAGAAGACTTGATATTTAGTATCAATATATTGTAACTTTATCTTCATTATACACAGAAAATTTGGTAGTTTTTAGTGCTTTCTTCTTTTCGTGAACATTCTGTTCAATTTAGTTTAATTAACAAATTACCTCATCATGTTTACATAATTGTCGGGTGATAATAGACTGTTTGGGACTCTAGCTGAGAATAAACTGGAGTTACAGATTGCGCATTATTGAAGCTTGATAAGAAAAACCTGACATAGTTGCAAAAGGATGTCCATAGTCATCTGATGCCACCTGTTGAAGGTGCCGACGGTGTCGGAGTGGTGACGGAATGCTAGAGAGACTAGCTGAGGGTGTCCAAAAGTTGAGGCTTGCTCACTGTCGAGGCTTGATTGGCGAAACTCGAGAAATTTGCATCAGGGTGGTCACAGTCACCTGGTGTCATCTGTTAAAGATGCCTAGCGTCGGGGTGATGACTGATGACTAAATGCTTGGGAGATTAGCTGAGGATACCTAGCAGTTGAGGCTTGCCTGCACTGTAAAGGTTTGAATATCGAAACTAGAGAAATTCGTATGAGGATGTCCATAGTCACCTGGTGCCACCTGTTGAAGGTCCCGACGGCATCGGGGTGGTTATTGAAGGCTCGAGATTCTAGCTGAGAATGTCCGGCAGTTAAGTTTTGCCCATTATTGAAGCTCGATAAGAAAAATCTGGCGTACATGTATTTGCATCAGAGTGTCCATAGTCAGCTGGTGTAGTCCGTTGAAGGTGCCGACGGCGTCCAGGTGATGAATGAATGCTCGACAGACTAGCTGAGAATTCCCCGCGGTTGAGGCTTGCCCATTTTCAAGGCTTGATCAGCGAAACTAGAAAAATTCTTATCAGGCTAGCTGTTCATATATAGTCACATGGCGTAATCTGTTAAAGGTGCCGACGACGGCATCCAGATGATGACAGAGTGCTCGAGGAGACAGCTGAGGATACCTAGCAGTTGAGGTTTGCCCATTGTTGAGGCTTGATCAGTGATCAGCAATGTCTAGGCTGAACTACGTACAATATACGTATTCGGTATATAGGGAAACGTCGTAACAACAGTTGCTAGGGAATGTCTCAGCTTGTGAAGCATTTTCGTGTGTGTCTGAGGTGTTTTTTTAAAGCAGAGACATGCGTAAAACAACTGTGCAAATTTCATGCAGCAAGACCAAAGTGGGACAATGTAGCGGCTTCTCAAAAAACTACTATATACAGTATTCGGTATATTGGGAAACGTCGTAACAATAGTTGCTAGGGCATATCTCAGTTTGTGAAGCATTTTTGTGTGTGTCTGAGTTGTCTTTTTAAAGCAGAGACATGCGTAAAACAGCTGTGCAAATTTCATGTAGAAAGACCAAAGTGGGACGATGTAGCGGCTTCTCAAAAAACTACTATATACAGTATTTGGTATATTGGGAAACGTCGTAACAACAGTTGCTAGGGAATGTCTCAGCTTGTGAAGCGTCTTTGTGTGTGTCTGAGGTGTATTTTTAAAGCAGAGACATGCGTAAAACAGCTGTGCAAATTTCATGCAGCAAGACCAAAGTGGGACGATGTAGCGGCTTCTCAAAAAACTACTATATACAGTATTCGGTATATTGGGAAACGTCGTAACAACAGTTGCTAGGGAATGTCTCAGCTTGTGAAGCATTTTTGTGTGTGTCTGAGGTGTCTTTTTAAAGCAGAGACATGCGTAAAACAGCTGTGCAAATTTCATGCAGCAAGACCAAAGTGGGACGATGTAGCGGCTTCTCAAAAAACTACTATATACAGTATTCGGTATATTGGGAAACGTCGTAACAACAGTTGCTAGGGAATGTCTCAGTTTGTGAAGCGTCTTTGTGTGTGTCTGAGGTGTCTTTTTAAAGCAGAGACATGCGTAAAAATGTCTGAAAATTTACACCATCTTGCGTACTAAATAGCAAATTTTGTTAAACATTTACTAAACGATTTCTGAATGTCTGTCTGAATGTCTGTCGGGAAACCAATACATGTCATTTCCAATTTTTAGCATATTTGGCATATATAGAGATTTCTTCCCAAATTTAATTCTGGTATATACATGCCACCTTCTTGACTATGGTATGTCTTTAAATATAAAATCATCAATGATATAGCTGCTAATACTATGTAGACTCCATTAACATGGCTGCTGTTTCTACTGAGAAACATTCTATATTGTTTAAGATATATGGCCACCATGTCTATTATAAGCTCTAATATTATAGGCAAAGGCACAATGGTCTAGCCATGTTTATATTGTAGTATGGACTTAATTACTATTAGAGGCATAATCATTGTTAATATGCTTTTTTTATTTTAGACATAGCCAACATGTCTTTAAATATGGCATTTTAGTTTATAGGCCTAGCCTTTTATATAGATTATTCTTTTATATAAAGCTTTAGTTCTAGTAATAAACTAGCAATCTTCGCCCCCCATTGGGGGACATCTGGATAGAATCTCTGTTCTCTACAAGTAACAAAAAGACAGCCAAATAAAGCCTTCACAAAGACAACAGAAGAACTGCTCAAATAAAGTGTAATGCAAAAAGAAATCACCCCCCAGATAGCAAGCATCCCCCAGATAGAAAGCATCCCCCAGATAGCAAACATCCCCCAAAAAGCAAGCATCCCCCAGATAGCAAGCATCCCCCAAATAGCAAGCATATCCCCCAGATAGCAAGCATCCCCAAATAGCAAGCATCTACCAGACAATAAGTAGCTAGTGCAACAATTTCCTTAGCTCTATAGTGGCTCCTTTAAAATTGGCATGACGCTTACTTTTACGTTTGAAATTGTGTATCTTTTATGTTTGACATGGCGGCTCTTTAATGTTTGACATGGTGGCTCTTTAATGTTCAACATGGTGGTTCTTTTACGTTTGACATGGTGGCTCTTTAATGTTCGACATGGTGGCTCTTTAATGTTCGACATGGTGGCTCTTTATTGTTCGAAATTGTGGCTCTTTAATGTTCTACATGGTGGCTCTTTAATGCTCTACATTGTGGCTCTTTAATGCTCTACATTGTGGCTCTTTAATGTTCTACATATTGTGGCTCTTTAATCTTCGACATGGTGGCTCTTTAATGTTTGACATTGTGGCTCTTTAATGTTCTAAATATTGTAGCTCTTTAATGTTCGACATGGTGGCTCTTTAATGTTCTACATTGTGGCTCTTTATTGTTTGACATTATGGCTTTTTAATGTTTGACATCATGGCTCTTTAATGTTCTACATTGTGGCTCTTTAATGTTCTACATTGTGGCTCTTTAATGTTCTACATTGTGGCTCTTTAATGTTCTACATTGTGGCTCTTTAATGTTCGACAGGGTGGCTCTTTATTGTTTGACATGATGGCTCTTTAATGTTTGACATGGTGGCTCTTTAATGTTAGACATGGTGGCTCTTTAATGTTGGACATGGTGGCTCTTTATTGTTCGAAATTGTGGCTCTTTAATGTTCTACATATTGTGGCTCTTTAATCTTCGACATGGTGGCTCTTTAATGTTCTACATTGTGGCTCTTTATTGTTTGACATGATGGCTTTTTAATGTTTGACATCATGGCTCTTTAATGTTCTACATTGTGGCTCTTTAATGTTCTACATTGTGGCTCTTTAATGTTCTACATTGTGGCTCTTTAATGTTCTACATTGTGGCTCTTTAACATTCAACAGGGTGGCTCTTAATGTTTGACATGGAGTCACGTATGTGTTAGACATGGGGTCATGTATATATTTGGCATGGAGTCACATATATGCTTTACATGGTGGGGTCATGTATATATTTGGCATGGAGTCACATATATGCTTTACATGGTGGCTCTTTAATGTTTGACATGTTGGCTCTTTAATGTGTGACATAGTGGCTCTTTAATGTGTGACATAGTGGCTCTTTAATGTTCAACATAGAGTCATGTATATATTTGGCATGGAGTCACGTATATGTTTGACATGGTGGCTCTTTAATGTTTGACATAGTGGCTCTTTAATGTTTGACATAATGGCTCTTTAATGTTTGACATGGTGGCTCTTTTATGTTTGACATGATGGCTCTTTAATGTTCGACATGGTGGCTGTTTAATGTTTGTTATGGAGTCATATGTATATGTTTTACATGGTGACTCTTTTATGTGTGACATGGAGTCACGTATATATTTGACATGGAGTCACGTATATGTTTGACATGGTGGCTCTTTAATGTGTGACATAGTGGCTCTTTAATGTTTGACATGGAGTCATGTATATATTTGGCATGGAGTCACATATATGTTTGACATGGTAGCTCTTTAATGTTTGACATAGTGGCTCTTTAATGTTTGACATAGTGGCTCTTTAATGTTTGACATAATGGCTCTTTATTGTTTGACATGGTGGCTCTTTTATGTTTGACATGATGGCTCTTTAATGTTTGACATGGTGGCTGTTTAATGTTTGTTATGGAGTCATATGTATATGTTTTACATGGTGGCTCTTTTATGTGTGACATGGAGTCACGTATATATTTGACATGGAGTCACATATGTTTGACATGGTGGCTCTTTAGTGTTCGATATGGTGGCTCTTTAATGTTTGACATGGTGGCTCTTTAATGTTTGACATAGTGGCTCTCAATTTTTTACTTGGTGGCTCTTTAATGTTTGACATGGAGTCACGTATGTGTTTGACATGGAGTCACGTATATATTTGGCATGGAGTCACGTAAATGCTTTACATGGTGGCTCTTTATGTTCGACAAAGAGTCATAAATATATGTTTTACATGGTGGCTCTTTTATGTTTGACATGGAGTCACGTATATGTTTGACATGGTGGCTTTTTAATGTTTGACATGGTGGCTCTTTAATGTTTGACATGGTGGCTCTTTTATGCTTGACATGGTGGCTCTTTTATGTTCGACATGGTGGCTCTTTAATGTTCAACATGGTTGCTCTTCTATGTTTGACATTGTGCTTCTTTTATGTGTAGCAGTTTTGTGTTTTTAATGTGTTTTAATAAAAAAATCTTTTGCACTACTAAGATTCGAACCCAGGTCACTACATTAGCATCCCAGTCTGTTCGCATCTGGGCTATCTCTTTTCATTTGGAGAACATGAATTGTGGCCCTTATAATTCAATTCTTACAGCAAGTCAATTGGAGTAGAAAGTTATGACATAATCAATTTCTCAGTCAGCCAGTATCAGTCTCAATTCAAGTTAGCAATATGGTTACGCAATTTCAATCAAGTCTTGTGTGCATTTCTGTGGCACTGTTTTCAACTTGTTGTGATGCAATCTTTATCACAATCGTTATTCAGCCAGTCAGTTTTTTCTCTAGCATTCTTACAATGCATTTCAAGTCAAAAATTTGGCTTGACCTTTGCAAAAAAGCATGTTTTTCGAATATTTAATCCCTTTAACATTGAGCAATTTCTTAGCCAAGATGCATGTACCGTCCCAGGAAAATTTCTGATCGAATGGTGCAAGTTTGAAGAAAATCGGTTGAGCCATTTTTTCTGAAATCTATCGCATAGCTAGTTAGTTACAGACATTTCATTTTTAGTATATAGGAGGAAGGATGTAATTCTATTTCAAGACAATAATGAATAAGCTTTAACATTAATATATTTTAACTTATTATAGTTTAGCCCATGCCTATATTTTATATAACTTACACTTTATATCTAATGCAATTAAAGGATGCCATACTTTATGGTGCATGACCAAGATAGTCATAGTTTTAAATGGTAATAGATTAGAACATAGGCCACTCTATGCAAACTATTAAAAATTTGAACCTACAAAAGCTATAAAAATTATTTAAGCCAACCATAGACACTTTAGCTGTTTTTTAGCTGTGGGAAATAGATATTCTTTTCTGTCATGGTAAGGAAAAATATGCAGTTGTTAGCCATTTATATGCATGAGCTGTACTGAATAGAAAATTAATGATAAGGGTTTTAAACTTGCTCAGTTGCTATATGAGAGGCTGCAGCACCTATGTTTTATTGAAAGAACATATGGTTTGGAAGTTAACTGTTCTAGCAATGAGATAGCCTATATTGTTATAGAGACAATAATAGTAAGAACTGACATAGGTGACATTAGCTTTGCAATTAGCAGCAATAGAATTGACAAGCCAAACAAAAGATCAACCATCTACAGTGTAAGATGTTGTGTCATGCCAATATAGACTCAATACATAAATATATATAACAAATATGGATTATTGTACAATGCATTTAATGCTTAAGCTACTGAACTTAAACTATATAGAGACAGTGATCTCTAAAACTTTCAAGAGATACATTGGGTCTAATGGGCTCACCCAAGAAACCTAAGTGGTCCATTTAGGGAATATACAATTTATAGATTAGAATAGGTATATATTTCCTTTTTAATTTTTGTACAATAAATAATATCAAATATAGGAGACACAATGGGTATGCCTCTATCAATTTAGATTTTCTCTTTCTTTCTATGAGTAACACATAATCAAAGCCAAAGTACCTTAGTAACCTGCACCATTCGTTCAAATTTTTAGATCTGCACCTGATTATAAATAATTGATTTAAAATCTATTATTGCAAAGTTGTTTATAAATTATACATATAGACACAATAGATATTAAGTTGCAAATTAATAGTAAAGAGAGATTATATAATAGCAGTAGATCAAGTAGATATGATCATAGAACAATAAATTCTTCATCAAGGTAGATCAACCATTTTCCAATATGGCTAGATTTAGATGAAATTGACATTGCAAAGATGTTTTATCCTACTAAATGCTTCTAGTGTGGTGTTGATATATTTAAATAAATCTGGGTTGATACTCTATATATTAATGATAAATTTAAGTATTGTTTTTAACAAAATTGCATAATATTTATAATATTTCTTTGTATTGCACATGGTTCAACAAACTTTTTAGAACACTTTTTATAAATGTTAAATAAAGCTTTGTAGGAATAGTTTTAATTCTTGCCAGTTGAGGTCTCTAAAATGCTAGTTTGTACCTGGTTCTATAATCTAATTGTTGTCAGTCAGGACAGTAGTGCATAACTTGCTTACAATTGCCAACAGGCTGCGGCGCCGGGCTAGCAAGTCTCGTCGCTACGGATTGGTTGACGCCGACAAGCTGGAGATGCAGCGACTTGATGAAGACGACGCAGACGACGAAGTGACCGTCTTCGATGCCAACGGAGGAGGCGGCGGCGGCAGGCTGGGCCGGTCGTTGGTTCGCAATTGAATATTCAGTATATATGCGCTACTGCCCTACTTTAAGTAGCGAGCGCAGGGAGCGCGTTTGTTGTTTTTATTATTCATTTTCGGAGGTCAACTTGAATGTGAGAAAATTCGACATTGAATTCTAATTAACCCGATTGAGTCTCATTAATTTTATCTTTCATTTGTGTAAATCTGGTCATAAAATTGACTAGTTTCACTTGCTGGTAGAGTACTACCAACTTTATTTATATCCATTGTCTCAATATTTTTCCACATTTTAAGCTAAATTATGAAATATTAGAGTCCTGCTTTGACATGTTTGTTATTTAAGCGGAATTTTAAGTTTAAATAGATTTAATCTAATACTTTTCTTTCAATTTTAGAGTAGCTCGTACGTTTAGCTTCGTATAAGTCTGTTAAGGCAAAGGGAAATTAATTTTTTGTATGCATAGAGTTGAATTAGCACTAGATTGCCACCTGAATTTTCATTTACTCGTTTCTGACTTGCCTTTATGGAGTCCGCAGTGCTGTCTCTGAATAATCGGCCTTATGGAGTCCATAGTGCTGTCTCTGAATAATCGGCCTTATGGAGTCCGCAGTGCTGTCTCTGAATAATCGGCCTTATGGAGTCCACAGTGCTGTCTCTGAATAATCAGCCTTATGAGGTCCGCAGTGCTGTCTCTGAAAAATCAGCCTTATGGAGTCCGCAGTGCTGTCTCTGAAAAATCAGCCTTATGGAGTCCACAGTGCTGTCTCTGAATAATCGGCCTTATGGAGTCCATAGTGCTGTCTCTGAATAATCGGCCTTATGGAGTCCGCAGTGCTGTCTCTGAATAATCAGCCTTATGGAGTCCGCAGTGCTGTCTCTGAATAATCAGCCTTATGGAGTCCGCAGTGCTGTCTCTGAATCACCACTAAAGTCTTCTGAATGATTATTTCACAAAACTATTCCAAGTTAAAAAATAAATCTAATTTATTGAGCTTGTAGCCAATCCGATCAAGATTCAAATAGTTGATGCTCATTTTCACTTCATGTTTCTGTTGTGAGCTGTCTTCCGCATTATTAGTTTTCTTTCTGCTCATTTTCATTTTATCGAACAAAAAATAATGCTGCCGTGCAAATAAAATTGTCTGAATTGTTGATGTTTTTTTGCTTTGTTTCATTTTGCTGTTTTTGTCTGACAACATTTCCAATTGATTGATTGGCCCTGCCGACTTGCCGACCACAAAACTTAATTTTGTGTCATCGATTTTTGCGCGCTTCAGCATTCTGTGTCATGAAACATTTATTATAATAGCGTCTGCCAATTCTATTTCAAGCTGTGTGTATTTATTGCCTCCAGGCGCTACATAAATCTGTGTTATTTCAGCATTAAATGCGACATATTTTGCTTGTCTGGATAGCAAATTCGATGCATTGCTTTGCTCTTTACTACTAGTAGGCAGGTAGGCTAGGTTTGACGCTTTAGCTGCCTTATCGATCAGCCTTCGTTACGCTTAGCCATTAGGTAGAATCGCCCTCTGATCCCCAAATCCTTGAATAATCACCGCTTAGCCATTGAGAATCGCCCTGTAATCCTCAAATCTTTGAATAATTGCCGCTTAGTCATTGAGAATCGCCCTCTGATCCCAAATCCTAGGATAATCGCCAATTAGCTATTGAGAATCGCCCTCTGATCCCAAATCCTAGGATAATCGCCAATTAGCCATTGATAATCGCCCTCTGATCACAAATCCTTGAACAATCGCTGCTTAGTCATTGAGAATCGCTGCTTAGCCATTGAGAATCGCCCTCTGATCCCAAATCCTTGAATAATCGCCGCTTAGCCATTAAGAATCGCCATGTAATCCTCAAATCTTTGAATAATTGCCGCTTAGTCATTGAGAATCGCCCTCTGATCCCAAATCCTAGGATAATCGCCAATTAGCCATTAAATCGTCCTCTGATCCCAAATCCTTGAATAATCGAAGCTTAGATTTATTGCATGCTTGCTTATCAAAGCAGCAAACATGCCAAAGAAGAAGACCGGCCAGCGAAAGAAATCCGAGAAGCAGCGCGAACGCCAGCGCGCAATCCGTGACCGGGACACGCCGCTATTCGAGCACCCGTGCAACGCCAGCATGGAATGCGACAGCTGCGGCCGGCGCCAAAAAGTGCGCGCCTTCTGCTATTTCTGCGCCTCCCTGCCACGCCTGCCGGCCTGCGCCGCCTGCGGCAAACAGAAATGCCTGTCTAAGACGGGCGACTGCGTGATAAAACACGGCGCCAACCACGTTAGCGGCCTGGCTATGGTTGGCGCAATATGCGACTTCTGCGAAGCCTGGGTCTGTCACGGCCGCAAATGCCTGGCTACTCACGCCTGCGCCTGTCCGCTGCGCGACGCCGAATGCGCCGAGTGCCAGCGCGGAGTTTGGGAGCACGGCGGCCGGGTCTTCCTGTGTTCATTCTGCGGCCGGCACCTGTGCGAGGATGACCAGTTTGAGCACCAGGCCTCCTGTCAGAGATTGGACTCTGAGTCATACAAGTGTGAGTTTTGACTGCAAATTTGCTGCAACCGTTTACCTTTCATGACAACCGGGCCTTCTAATCTACACGAGAACTGGGCCTTCTAATCTACACGAGAACTGGGCCTTCTAATCTACACGAGAACTGGGCCTTCTAATCTACACGAGAACTGGGCCTTCTAATCTACATAAGAACTGGGCCTTCTAATCTACATGAGAATCGGGCATTCTAATCTGCATGAGAATCGGGCATTCTAATCTACATGAGAATCGGGCATTCTAATCTACATGAGAATCGGGCATTCTAATCTACATGAGAATCGGGCATTCTAATCTACATGAGAAACCGGCATTCTAATCTATATGAGAATCGGGCATTCTAATCTACATGAGAAACCGGCATTCTAATCTACATGAGAATCGGGCAGTCTAATCTATATGAGAATCGGGCATTCTAATCTACATGAGAATCGGGCAGTCTAATCTATATGAGAATCGGGCATTCTAATCTACATGAGAACCGGGCATTCTAATCTATATGAGAACTGAGCCTTCTAATCTACATGAGAACTGGGCATTCTAATCTACATGAGAATCGGGCATTCTAATCTACATGAGAATCGGGCATTCTAATCTACATGAGAACTGAGCCTTCTAATCTACATGAGAATCGGGCATTCTAATCTATATGAGAATCGGGCAGTCTAATCTATATGAGAATCGGGCATTCTAATCTACATGAGAACCGGGCATTCTAATCTATTTGAGAACTGAGCCTTCTAATATACATGAGAACCGGGCATTCTAATCTACATGAGAATCGGGCAGTCTAATCTATGAGAATCGGGCCTTCTAATCTACATGCGAACCAGGCCTTCTAATCTACATGCGAACCAGGCGTTCTAATCTACATGAGAATTGCCTCTTCTCTTAACCTACATCATGAAAATCGCCCCTACCTCATGAGCATTAGTCCTGACACTTTTATCACAAATCGCACTCTTAGAAATCATAATGAAGTATTTTCATCTTATAAATCGACTTTACTGTATTAATTCTTCGATTTCTACTATTCAGTAGTAAAGGGAACGATCGAAATACTTTTCTTACTGCTCAAATTAAAACGATGTCATCGTTATTGTTATGCCAGTGCTATACTATCTTAATATCGATTTTATCTGATTTAATTCCAGCATTGACCTCCTCTAAGATTTGTCCATCTGTCTGCGCAATTCCTAACAGGATGTTCAATGCGAAGTCTTTACTATTTAATTGTGACGCATAGCAATACACAGTAAGCGCCTGTGCGTGACCTGAATCATTATCTACTGTCTGGGTGGACATTGCATTGATTGCACGCTGAGAGGCAGGCTTGTAGGCTGCCTGATTTCCGTCACTCCCCCAAGCTTTCTGGAAGCCTTTCACACAATTTTTATACCGCGGATTGTTCGGTCGGGTTAGGTTTGGGGATCAAACAGAACCTGCTGGCAAATTATGTTATCCCAGGAATACTAAAGCAGCTTGATTGTTTAATTCTGTTTTTATTAACACAAATCGGCTATTAGTGAACCTTCAGCCCGCATCTGGTTAGTAACCAGTAACCAGTAGTAACCAGTAGTGCTTACTGGCTTGTGTAATGATACTGGCTTGTGTAATGATACTGGCTTGTGTAGTGCTTACTGGCTTGTGTAATGATACTGGCTTGTGATGATACTGGCTTGTGTAATGACACTGGCTTGTGTAATGATACTGGCTTGTGTAATGACACTGGCTTGTGTAATGGTACGTACTGGCTTGTAATGACACTGGCTTGTAATGATACTGGCTTGTGTAGTGCTTACTGGCTTGTGTAATGATACTGGCTTGTGTAATGATACTGGCTTGTGTAGTGCTTACTGGCTTGTGTAATGATACTGGCTTGTGCAATGATACTGGCTTGTGATGATACTGGCTTGTGTAATGACACTGGCTTGTGATGATACTGGCTTGTGTAATGACACTGGCATGTGTAATGATACTGGCTTGTGTAATGACACTGGCTTGTGATGATACTGGCTTGTGTAATGACACTGGCATGTGTAATGATACTGGCTTGTGTAATGATACTGGCTTGTGTAATGACACTGGCTTGTGTATTGCTTACTGGCTTGTGTAATGCTTACTGGTTTGTGTAATGATACTGGCTTGTGTAATGCTTACTGGTTTGTGTAGTGCTTACTGGTTTGTGTAATGCTTACTGGTTTGTGTAATGCTTACTGGTTTGTGTAATGCTTACTGGTTTGTGTAATGATACTGGCTTGTGTAATGCTTACTGGTTTGTGTAGTGCTTACTGGTTTGTGTAATGCTTACTGGTTTGTGTAATGCTTACTGGTTTGTGTAATGCTTACTGGTTTGTGTAATGCTTACTGGTTTGTGTAATGCTTACTGGTTTGTGTAATGCTTACTGGTTTGTGTAATGCTTACTGGTTTGTGTAATGCTTACTGGTTTGTGTAATGCTTACTGGTTTGTGTAATGCTTACTGGTTTGTGTAATGCTTACTGGTTTGTGTAATGCTTACTGGTTTGTGTAATGCTTACTGGTTTGTGTAATGATACTGGCTTGTGTAATGCTTACTGGTTTGTGTAGTGCTTACTGGTTTGTGTAATGCTTACTGGTTTGTGTAATGCTTACTGGTTTGTGTAATGCTTACTGGTTTGTGTAATGCTTACTGGTTTGTGTAATGCTTACTGGTTTGTGTAATGCTTACTGGTTTGTGTAATGCTTACTGGTTTGTGTAATGCTTACTGGTTTGTGTAATGCTTACTGGTTTGTGTAATGCTTACTGGTTTGTGTAATGCTTACTGGTTTGTGTAATGCTTACTGGTTTGTGTAATGCTTACTGGTTTGTGTAATGCTTACTGGTTTGTGTAATGCTTACTGGTTTGTGTAATGCTTACTGACTGTGTAAATTCTTCAAAATTTTGATATCTGTAGAAAAACCATGCTCACTGAAATTAATAATCGCTAATTTGAATTACTTCCTTATTGATCTTTTCTTTCCATGATTAATTTTAATGCTTTCAAGTCTGAGCACGCAGAGGATGGAATCATGATGTCATTTAGCAGTAATGGTTATTGTGATTTATAAATAGCTAGATCTGATATCCTGGATAGGATTTGCTATATATTATCGCACATTATAATTACACTCCAGAAAGTGAGCGATAGACTGGGCGGTGAGGGTTGGGAGAGATTTCCCCCTGTCAGTTTAGCTTTTATAAGACTTCGCCGCGGTCGTTTGCTTTCTAAAATTTTCTCAAAACTCATTTCTGCGCTCTGGCGGCCCAGTTCAAGGCTCGGTCAGTCTTTTCACTGTCATTCGCATCCTGGCCTAAAACTGGCTCGCCTCCTTGTCTGGCTCTGCGCTATAATTATCCAAATCCTGTCTGTTATCCGCTGCTCTCGCTGATCACTGTCGCCCAAATCTGTTTTAACGCTTCGTTTGACTTTGACTTCTTGTTTTGTGTCAGCTCGGGTGTTGGGGTAGGCTTTGAATGTGAAAACTCTGTCTAATAATCATAGTAATGATAAGCTGCAGGAGGATTCGCTCAATTGATGCATGTTTGCCTTTATCTTTGACACACGTATAGGCAAATATTCTTCAGATGCGATGCGACTCAAGCTTATGCAACAGTTGATCGAACTCGTCTGTTTAGCGGAGATGAAAACTCTTTAAGGAATATTCAGAGAGAAGATCGAGTATCAGTTTAATTATTTATAAGAAAAAATTCCTATTATGTAGCGGCTGCCCTGTCCTGTAGAATCAGAGGCTGTAGCGGCTGCCCTGTCCTGTAGAATCTGAGGCTGTAGCGGCTGCCCTGTCCTGTAGAATCTGAGGCTGTAGCGGCTGCCCTGTCCTGTAGAATCTGAGGCTGTAGCGGCTGCCCTGTCCTGTAGAATCTGGGGCTGTAGCGGCTGCCCTGTCCTGTAGAATCTGAGGCTGTAGCGGCTGCCCTGTCCTGTAGAATCTGAGGCTGTAGCGGCTGCCCTGTCCTGGGAAATCTGAGGCTGTAGCGGCTGCCCTGTCCTGTAGAATCTGAGGCTGTAGCGGCTGCCCTGTCCTGGGAAATCTGAGGCTGTAGCGGCTGCCCTGTCCTGGAGAATCTGAGGCTGTAGCGGCTGCCCTGTCCTGAAGAAAATCTGAGGCTGTAGCGGCTGCCCTGTCCTGTAGAATCTGAGGCTGTAGCGGCTGCCCTGTCCTGTAGAATCTGAGGCTGTAGCGGCTGCCCTCTCCTGTAGAATCTGAGGCTGTAGCGGCTGCCCTGTCCTGTAGAATCTGAGGCTGTAGCGGCTGCCCTGTCCTGTAGAATCTGAGGCTGTAGCGGCTGCCCTGTCCTGGGGAATCTGAGGCTGTAGCGGCTGCCCTGTCCTGTAGAATCTGAGGCTGTAGCGGCTGCCCTGTCCTGTAGAATCTGAGGCTGTAGCGGCTGCCCTGTCCTGGGGAATCTGAGGCTGTAGCGGCTGCCCTGTCCTGTAGAATCTGAGGCTGTAGCGGCTGCCCTGTCCTGTAGAATCTGAGGCTGTAGCGGCTGCCCTGTCCTGTAGAATCTGAGGCTGTAGCGGCTGCCCTGTCCTGTAGAATCTGAGGCTGTAGCGGCTGCCCTGTCCTGTAGAATCTGAGGCTGTAGCGGCTGCCCTGTCCTGTAGAATCTGAAGCTGTAGCGGCTGCCCTGTCCTGGAGAATCTGAGGCTGTAGCGGCTGCCCTGTCCTGTAGAATCTGAGGCTGTAGCGGCTGCCCTGTCCTGGGGAATCTGAGGCTGTAGCGGCTGCCCTGTCCTGTAGAATCTGAGGCTGTAGCGGCTGCCCTGTCCTGGGGAATCTGAGGCTGTAGCGGCTGCCCTGTCCTGTAGAATCTGAGGCTGTAGCGGCTGCCCTGTCCTGGGGAATCTGAGGCTGTAGCGGCTGCCCTGTCCTGTAGAATCTGAGGCTGTAGCGGCTGCCCTGTCCTGTAGAATCTGAGGCTGTAGCGGCTGCCCTGTCCTGTAGAATCTGAGGCTGTAGCGGCTGCCCTGTCCTGTAGAATCTGAGGCTGTAGCGGCTGCCCTGTCCTGTAGAATCTGAGGCTGTAGCGGCTGCCCTGTCCTGTAGAATCAGAGGCTGTAGCGGCTGCCCTGTCCTGGGGAATCTGAGGCTGTAGCGGCTGCCCTGTCCTGGAGAATCTGAGGCTGTAGCGGCTGCCCTGTCCTGTAGAATCTGAGGCTGTAGCGGCTGCCCTGTCTTGGGGAATCTGAGGCTGTAGCGGCTGCCCTGTCCTGTAGAATCTGAGGCTGTAGCGGCTGCCCTGTCCTGAAGAATCAGAGGCTGTAGCGGCTGCCCTGTCCTGGAGAATCTGAGGCTGTAGCGGCTGCCCTGTCCTGTAGAATCTGAGGCTGTAGCGGCTGCCCTGTCCTGGGGAATCTGAGGCTGTAGCGGCTGCCCTGTCCTGTAGAATCTGAGGCTGTAGCGGCTGCCCTGTCCTGGGGAATCAGAGGCTGTAGCGGCTGCCCTGTCCTGTAGAATCTGAGGCTGTAGCGGCTGCCCTGTCCTGTAGAATCTGAGGCTGTAGCGGCTGCCCTGTCCTGTAGAATCTGAGGCTGTAGCGGCTGCCCTGTCCTGTAGAATCTGAGGCTGTAGCGGCTGAACTGTCCTGTAGAATCTGAGGCTGTAGCGGCTGCCCTGTCCTATAGAATCTGAGGCTGTAGCGGCTGCCCTGTCCTGTAGAATCTGAGGCTGTAGCGGCTGCCCTGTCCTGTAGAATCTGAGGCTGTAGCGGCTGCCCTGTCCTGGGGAATCTGAGGCTGTAGCGGCTGAACTGTCCTGTAGAATCTGAGGCTGTAGCGGCTGAACTGTCCTGTAGAATCTGAGGCTGTAGCGGCTGCCCTGTCCTGTAGAATCTGAGGCTGTAGCGGCTGCCCTGTCCTGTAGAATCTGAGGCTGTAGCGGCTGCCCTGTCCTGGGGAATCTAAAGCTGTAGCGGCTGCCCTGTCCTGTAGAATCTGAGGCTGTAGCGGCTGCCCTGTCCTGGGGAATCTGAGGCTGTAGCGGCTGCCCTGTCCTGGGGAATCAGAGGCTGTAGCGGCTGCCCTGTCCTGTAGAATCTGAGGCTGTAGCGGCTGCCCTGTCCTGTAGAATCTGAGGCTGTAGCGGCTGCCCTGTCCTGTAGAATCTGAGGCTGTAGCGGCTGCCCTGTCCTGGGGAATCTGAGGCTGTAGCGGCTGCCCTGTCCTGTAGAATCTGAGGCTGTAGCGGCTGCCATGTCCTGGGGAATCTGAGGCTGTAGCGGCTGCCCTGTCCTGTAGAATCTGAGGCTGTAGCGGCTTCCCTGTCCTGTAGAATCTGAGGCTGTAGCGGCTGCCCTGTCCTGTAGAATCTGAGGCTGTAGCGGCTGCCCTGTCCTGTAGAATCTGAGGCTGTAGCGGCTGCCCTGTCCTGTAGAATCTGAGGCTGTAGCGGCTGCCCTGTCCTGTAGAATCTGAGGCTGTAGCGGCTGCCCTGTCCTGTAGAATCTGAGGCTGTAGCGGCTGCCCTGTCCTGTAGAATCTGAGGCTGTAGCGGCTGCCCTGTCCTGGGGAATCTGAGGCTGTAGCGGCTGCCCTGTCCTGGAGAATCTGAGGCTGTAGCGGCTGCCCTGTCCTGGGGAATCTGAGGCTGTAGCGGCTGCCCTGTCCTGGGGAATCTGAGGCTGTAGCGGCTGCCCTGTCCTGTAGAATCTGAGGCTGTAGCGGCTGCCCTGTCCTGAAGAATCAGAGGCTGTAGCGGCTGCCCTGTCCTGGAGAATCTGAGGCTGTAGCGGCTGCCCTGTCCTGTAGAATCTGAGGCTGTAGCGGCTGCCCTGTCCTGGGGAATCTGAGGCTGTAGCGGCTGCCCTGTCCTGTAGAATCTGAGGCTGTAGCGGCTGCCCTGTCCTGGGGAATCAGAGGCTGTAGCGGCTGCCCTGTCCTGTAGAATCTGAGGCTGTAGCGGCTGCCCTGTCCTGTAGAATCTGAGGCTGTAGCGG
Organism: Macrostomum lignano; assembly: GCA_002269645.1. Taxonomy (NCBI): domain Eukaryota; kingdom Metazoa; phylum Platyhelminthes; family Macrostomidae; genus Macrostomum; species Macrostomum lignano. Next base: position 178,631 of record NIVC01001554.1, on the reverse strand, counting down.
CTGCCCTGTCCTGTAGAATCTGAGGCTGTAGCGGCTGCCCTGTCCTGTAGAATCTGAGGCTGTAGCGGCTGAACTGTCCTGTAGAATCTGAGGCTGTAGCGGCTGAACTGTCCTATAGAATCTGAGGCTGTAGCGGCTGCCCTGTCCTGTAGAATCTGAGGCTGTAGCGGCTGCCCTGTCCTGGGGAATCTGAGGCTGTAGCGGCTGCCCTGTCCTGTAGAATCTGAGGCTGTAGCGGCTGCCCTGTCCTGTAGAATCTGAGGCTGTAGCGGCTGCCCTGTCCTGTAGAATCTGAGGCTGTAGCGGCTGCCCTGTCCTGTAGAATCTGAGGCTGTAGCAGCTGCCCTGTCCTGTAGAATCTGAGGCTGTAGCGGCTGCCCTGTCCTGGGGAATCTGAGGCTGTAGCGGCTGCCCTGTCCTGGGGAATCTGAAGCTTAAATTATATAAACTTTCGCGTAATTAATATTCGATACAGCCTTTTTGACCTAAAAATGACTTTGAAATCCACTTGATATTCAAAGTCCAACTGACTAATCAAAGCTGTGGGCAGAAGTCAGATATAAAACAGTTAATTTTTTATGTGCCATGCGCGTGACCTGCACAAAGGAATGCCTGTCTCCATGCGGGTTAAGGTTTTTTTGAGCATGTTGAAGTGCTGGGCTTCTGTTCAGAACGTTCCAAACCTTGAGTGATTGTTTTTTCTCTTCTCTGTTCCCATGGAGGATTTTAAATGAATAAGAATCCCGTTGTTCAAACCCACCACACTGAGCTGAGTACGATGTTATTCTTGCTGCTCTTAGTCTGCTTTTTCTAAGCTGTATCCAGGCGGATACACTGCCTGTTTAAGCAGACAGCTATCCTCTCCAGTTGTGGAATTATCGAAAACAGGTGACTGACGTTTGCTGAGCACAAAAGATGGAGGGGTTAATCTTTTAGCAACAGTGATCTGCAGGGAGCGCGGTGAGAGTCTCTGGTATTATAATGGGTCGAGTATCGCCGCGCCGCCCCCTGCCGCGCTAAGGCGATTGTCAATCAAGCTTGTCCTCCGTGTGGCCTTTGACCGCCAGGATCCTCGTGGCGCGAGAGGAGTTGTTGAGAGCGGGGATCGGAATTTCCTCAATACTGGTTGCTAAGCCGCAATCGCGAGTCTGGATTTGACGCTGCAGCTGTTTAATTGTAGAGAAGTTTCTGGTTTAAGAGGGAACAAGAAACGGAAGCTGAGAAAATGGTGTTGAATGCCACTTGCAAACCAGTTTCACTTAAGTGGAAGCTGTTGTGGTTCGCGGGGCATTGTTAAAAGAGTTGCTGAATTGTGAAGTAGAGTGCTGCTGTGGTTGTCTAGGGCCCGCAATGTCCCCTCATCTGCGCAAACTGTCGCATCGCGTCTCATTGAATTGTTGCTCCTTCCCCGCACATGTTGGCCTCCCATCGCCCCAGACACTCTTAGGGGTGACCTTCCTGTTCGTTTTTTTATATATTAGATTCGCTCCTAACCTCCAGTCCCCTCCAGATTTCCTAATCATCTATGACTTTCTTCTGTAATTTTCCACAGAATCCCCTGATTTTACTTCTTATTCCTGCTTAAACCCAGTTCCCCCCCCCCTACTTTCTTGCGATTTTGTGTTGCCCTTAATTTTGACAGAAAATTTGCTAGTTTAGGTCGCTTAATGATGATGCATTAAAATATATAAATTGCTCTCTTATGCGCTGCAAGTTCCTGTCCGACCTCTGACCCGGCCTCTTTGCGGCTTGCCTAGCACACACACGCGCACACACAATGTCTTAATTTGGGGATGATAGAGCCTTAGACTGATGAAGGCTTGATAATTGACTGCCTGCCTGCTGCCGATCCCCAGACTAGCATGGGAAAGCTGATATGCTAGGACAAATAGTTATGAGAGAGAGAGAAGAAGGTAAAGGCGCCACGTGAACCCGAAAATGTTCCCAACATCCGCGGCATTGTTTGACTCTCCCACTACCGCCAGTCCAGCTCGCCGTTCCCGCCGCCCGGGGCCCTTCCACCTCCGCTTGTGTTAAGAAATCTTCTATCTTAATATCTTCAGCTTATCTGTCCATGATCGCAACCCCAGCCACCCCGCCATTGAAGTGGGCAAACAACTGGTGCTACCCTATTCCCCTTAGCTAGAAAGTGAAGGATAAAGTAGAGAGTGTATATCCTCTACTATTGAGCAGGCAAGTCACGAATAAGTAAAGTGGATTTGAAGTGCTGCCGCTGTCGATAGCCAACTTTTATCCGTCAACGAGATCAAAAGCGGTACTTCATCAGTGGAATTGCTTTTACCCACACGGTCAGGCCTGGTGGTTAATATGCTCAAGCAGAGACAGGCTGGCTGAGGCCAGCTGCTGCTTACTTGAGTGACGCGGCAAGTGGCCTGCGGTTTTTTGATTTCGTATGAAATAGTCGCGTCAACTATTAGGGTAGCTATTTAGTGAGTTTCTCCTGCTCAAAGATGTCTTGAGTAGGACGGGAGATATCGTTTCTTAGAAAACCATATCTATAATAAAGATAAGACGTGAAAAGTTCCTATCTCGGTAGTGTAGTTTTCGCTTAAATCCAGCTTCCCTAGAGATTTTCTAAGAAACGAAGTTCCCATCCGTCTACTTAAGTCGTCGACCTTGCTCTTAGCTTTATCCCAACAGGCCATATGACCAATCTGTTAATTGTTGAGGTGCGCGCGTCGAATGCTCTCGAATTTCTTTACCCCCTCTCTCTGTAGCTCCACTGGGCTAAGGGAAATGTCACGCGCCTTATGATTAGATAGGTATCTCTGGCTTACCTGCACCGTGCGCCAGTAAATTGAACCCCGGTGGCCGTCTTTCTCCTGTCTTAATAAATACACCGACCGGTCGACCTGCTGCGCGCAACAGCTAAGCCTTAAATGCCTTATCCGGGATGGGTCACACGTGTGCGAAACTGATACCCCCTATAGGACTCCCCGCATTAGGGGATGCGCTCGAGAGACAACTCAAGCTAGCTGGCGTCAACTTTATTCTTTAAAAAAATTGACCTCAATTATTTGTGCGGTTGGCAATTCAATCCGAGGAGGAAGGAATTTTGAAAAAAATGAAAACTAGGTTAGCTGGGGATCAGTTTGACTGATTTCTTAGTTATTTCTGATTTCTGCGCCAAAACCGAAAGATTGAATCGGGTCTGTGCTCAGCTGACTTCTTGCTGCTTCTAACATTTTGCTTTGGCTTTTTCATGCTAGAAGAAAAGTTTATTGCGTGAATGAAAATAAGAATTCGGTGTCCGTGTTGACCCACTAAGATTTTTCTTTACTTAGCTTCTTTTGCTAGACCAGCTGTGCTTGGTTCTTGAAAAAATATTTCATTGCAGAAATAGTCCGCTATTATGCTTTTGTAGAGTCAAGTCAGCCTTTACGGGTAGATAGATAAGCCGCCATAAGAAAACATGATCAGAAACGATATAAAGACAACGAAACGAAAAATGGCTTTATGGGGCAATATGGCGCCACGTCTCGCCCGTAAGTTGATATCTAAGAAGGTAATTGAATTTAGCTGACCTCTCTCAGCGGCCGTCCATTGTATGATCACAGAATACAACTGTCCACTGTAGGATCACAGACATACAGCAACTGTCCACTGTAGGATCACAGACATACAGCAACTGTCCACTGTAGGATCACAGACATACAGCAACTGTCCACTGTAGGATCACAGACATACTTCAACTGTCCACTGTAGGATCACAGACATACAGCAACTGTCCACTGTAGGATCACAGACATTCAGCAACTGTCCACTGTAGGATCACAGACATTCAGCAACTGTCCACTGTAGGATCACAGACATACTTCAACTGTCCACTGTAGGATCACAGACATACTTCAACTGTCCACTGTAGGATCACAGACATACAGCAACTGTCCACTGTAGGATCACAGACATACAGCAACTGTCCACTGTAGGATCACAGACATACAGCAACTGTCCACTGTAGGATCACAGACATTCAGCAACTGTCCACTGTAGGATCACAGACATACTTCAACTGTCCACTGTAGGATCACAGACATACTTCAACTGTCCACTGTAGGATCACAGACATACAGCAACTGTCCACTGTAGGATCACAGACATACAGCAACTGTCCACTGTAGGATCACAGACATACAGCAACTGTCCACTGTAGGATCACAGACATTCAGCAACTGTCCACTGTAGGATCACAGACATTCAGCAACTGTCCACTGTAGGATCACAGACATACAGCAACTGTCCATTGTAGGTTCAGAGACATGCAGCGGCTGTCCACTGTAGGAAGGTTTGTTAAAGAATCAATTTCATGTAAAATCTATGTAAAAGTCAAGGACATGTAAAAGTGGTTCAACTGTAATATTAATAATGAGCTTGAAATAGCGAAAAATGCTGCTAATTCAGTGAAATAATCGGATCGAGTAGATCTGTGTGTAACTGCTTACCGTTGACAAGTTTTTAGGGTTTGAAAAGTGAGGAATTAGTTTGTATAAGCGGCTTATCATTTATCCCTTTGCCTGTATCCACGTTAGTGGCTTTTTGCCACGGCAACGGAAAAGGGAAAATACACCGCGCGCGTGTTTGCAGAAGAAAGGAAATGATTAAGAATGAACTCGTAAGCAAATCTGCTCAATCTTAGATCCTAGGCAGGGCGTGCCGGCTGAGCTAATATTGGGCATCAATCAGCGCCGCTATTTTTTGAATAATGTCAGTGAGCCTGCTGAATGGAGGAGAATTGTCACATTGTGCCGATAAAGCGATCTCAAGGATATTTAAGAGACTTAGCGCCTCTTGTAGTATGGGGAGGGATAAAAATTGAGACAGGCGCCATTCCCCCGTGGAAAATCCACAAGCTGTGCTAGTCAAAGACAAGCAGCACTCCAGCCGTCTGCGTTTTTGGTTGCTACCTCGCTTTTGTCATCAGCCGCCACTCATCAAATTTATCATCCTGGGCCGCTTGTCATCGATTGCTGTTTTTTTACGGAGCAGGGAGCCGCAGCGGCTGCTGGTTTTGTTACTGTGCTTGCTCATCTGCCTAGCAACCAGTGTTTGTTTCCGATCCTCCACTCTTGAACGCCCGTCTGTCGGCGGCTGCGGTTGTTAAATAGAAAGCTCAAAGGCGAATTCCATCCCTCCGAATTGTCACTTGGCGAATAAAAACTGAGGAGACGCGTGGCTCCCTCTTTTTCTCTCCTCATTCTTTATTGCTGCAGCTGCTGCCGTCCTCCGCGCGTTTCCTGACTCAGAAAATCTGAGGGCTGGCAGGCTCTTCAGCTTCTTCTATCTGATTTTCAGTTGTGGCAAACTAATTGCTTCATCACAACAGAGAAGTTCGACATCCGATCTGCTTGGTGTTCTTTGGAATTCACTCTGACAACCGTATCGTGTTGAGTTATCGAGATCGCATTGAAGCTGCCGTTGTATCCAAGGCTTTGAAAAGGCGCTCTTTCAACTCCTAGAAGATTAGCTGTAGCGATTTTATCGACTATTTTTAAGTCCCTATTGTTTTTTGTCCTTCAATTATGGCAAGGAAAGGCAGGAAAGGAATTACTTCAACAGATTGTGCCGGCATTATTCATGGATGAGAAGATTTCCGTCTCCTAACTTGGAGCAGAGCTTATACACTGTGAATGGGATTTGGACTCGATATAATTGTTGTCTGGCATGCTTCACTGCATAGCCGGCTATTAACGGTTTATCGAACCGATCTGGAGAACAAGAAAACCAGACAAAAATAAAAGATGCTAGCGGCTCTGGGCCTACCGCCCGCTGACTCTAAGCAATATGTTGCAATTTACTCGGCCTAGAGGAATCTGGCCTGAATATTCCTTGTGAAAGAAAAACAACTTACCGACACGAAGCTAGCAAAAGTATCAAAGAATTCACTTCCTCTACAATAACAATTAGATAAAGAAAAATTGTCGGTTAAGACAAATGAAAAATGTCTTTTTAATAATTGGCTTTCTTCTATCAATTCAAGTGGATAACAAGTGTGTTTCGTAATTCTTAAGCCCCAGGCGTCTCTTTTGCTCGTACATTTTTGCTTTTTTAAGCCTCGATACACGGCAAGTAAAGATACTTATATGATTTGCCGCATCCCACTCTAACTAGATTTAGGCGCTTTTGCAGACTCGGAATTAATATAGAACGCAATAAAATAATTTGCTTTTCTAGTCAATTTTGTCATGTTTTATAAATTTAACTACCCATAGTTATTAGAATTCAGTTCGATTTGTAATGTACAATATATGTTATATATAATGTATATTGAATAGCTTGATTTTTGGCATGGAAAGTTTGGGCTTAAAATATTTGCTTTTGTGAAGCTTTCGGTATGTAAAGTTTCGGTAGGTGAAGTTTCGGTATCTGAATCTTGTGGTATCTGAAGCTTTTGGTATCTGAAGCTTTTGGTATGTGAAGCTTTTGGTATGTGAAGCTTCGGTAGGTGAAATTTCGGTACGTGAATCTTTTGGTATCTGAAGCTTTTGGTATGTGAAGCTTTTGGTATGTGAAGATTCGGTAGGTGAAGTTTCGATATGTGAATCTTTTGGTATGTGAAGCTTTTGGTATGTGAAGCTTTTGGTATGTGAAGTTTCGGTATGTGAAGCTTTCGGTAGGTAAAGTTTCGGTAGGTGAAGTTTCGGTATTGTAACATTAGGTATTCCATTAAATTTACATTGAGTATAAAGTTACTATAATTAAATTGCTATAATACTAGCACACAGTTACTAATATAATCCCGTCTCCCCCCCCCACCCAGGCGGCAGCTGCAATCGCCTCGGTCAGTACTCGTGCATGCGTTGCAAAATCTGCTTCTGCGACGATCACGTGAAACGACGCGGCTTCAAATACGACAAAGACCGCGCCTTGCCCTGCCCGAAGTGCGGCTACGACCTGCAGGAGACCAAGAATTTGAGCGTCACTGCCCGAAGCTACAACTACGGTAGGCAGGCCGCCGCCACTGGGGGCGACGACGACGAGGCCGGCGGCTACGGTGGCTACGGCTACGGTGGCTACTACGGCGGTCGGGACGACGACAAAGAGGATTCTGAAGAAGAAGATGACGAAGATGATGACGGAGAAGAAGAAGAAGATTCGGACGATGTCGATGAGCTCCGGCGAGAGCTGGCCGATTTGAAGGCTGACCAAGCCGCTCACGGGGGGAAATGACGCGCTGAGAAACTATGTGCAGATAGGGTGCTAGTCTAAAGGTTGGTGTTAGTTCAAGCTTTATGATTGGTTTATGCAATTTGGATGCCATTTCAGTTCCTCTGCGTTTTGCATGAAAGTTGTAGGCCAAAAATAACTAAAACCTTCTGAAGCTAAATCAATTATCTACAATTCTTGATTTCTGCGCTAAAATCTCACCTGTGGTGTTGGATTGGCGCTAAAATCTCACCTGTGGTGTTGGATTGGCGCTAAAATCTCACCTGTGGTGTTGGATTGGCGCTAAAATCTCACCTGTCGTGTTAGATTGGCGCTAAAATCTCATCTGTGGTGTTAGATTGGCGCTGAAATCTCACCTGTGGTGTTGGATTGGCGCTAAAATCTCACCTGTGGTGTTGGATTGGCGCTAAAATCTCACCTGTGGTGTTGGATTGGCGCTAAAATCTCACCTGTGGTGTTGGATTGGCGCTAAAATCTCACCTGTGGTGTTGGATTGGCGCTAAAATCTCATCTGTCGTGTTGGATTGGCACTAAAATCTCACCTGTGGTGTTGGATTGGCGCTAAAATCTCACCTGTGGTGTTGGATTGGCGCTAAAATCTCACCTGTGGTGTTGGATTGGCGCTAAAATCTCACCTGTGGTGTTGGATTGGCGCTAAAATCTCACCTGTGGTGTTGGATTGGCGCTAAAATCTCACCTGTCGTGTTGGATTGGCGCTAAAATCTCACCTGTCGTGTTGGATTGGCGCTAAAATCTCACCTGTGGTGTTGGATTGGCGCTAAAATCTCATCTGTCGTGTTGGATTGGCACTAAAATCTCACCTGTCGTGTTGGATTGGCGCTAAAATCTCACCTGTGGTGTTGGATTGGCGCTAAAATCTCACCTGTCGTGTTGGATTGGCGCTAAAATCTCATCTGTCGTGTTGGATTGGCACTAAAATCTCACCTGTCGTGTTGGATTGGCGCTAAAATCTCACCTGTGGTGTTGGATTGGCGCTAAAATCTCACCTGTGGTGTTGGATTGGCGCTAAAATCTCATCTGTGGTAGATTGGCGCTAAAATCTCACCTATGAGATCTCAGTGAGCGATAAAAACAGTATAGATAATGTGTGTCCCCTTTGAGAGGTTTTAGAGAAAAGATCTATAGTTTTCTATATTAACTCATTGGCTGATTTGTTATGGTTCTAAAGCGCGCTGTCACGTTTTCCTGTAATACCTTAATTAATGTCGGATTGTTTAATAATTAAATCCAAATGCAGACTAACGTATTTTAAGTGTTTAAATTTACTTTCTTGTTGCGTTTTATTTATTCATTTCAACTTATGAAGTTTTTTTAGTAATAATGGCTTGTCAGTTTTATCGCTCAAAGGTGTGTGTGATCATTTCTCCAAGCAGAAATCTTTGCGTGCAGAAACTGCATTAGCAGGAAGGCTTCGGCAGGGGCCACGTGCCGCTTTCTTTCTCTTTCTACTCGTAACAGTTGAATTCGCACCTGAGTTTTCACTTGATCTCCTATCAGAGACGGTTGTTAGCTTCCGAGTGTGTTTCTAATCTTGTGTGGAACTGCTTTTAGAAGAGGCCAATTAGTTTAGAAAATTTTTTAAGAAGAAAAGGCTAACATATAATTTGCTAATCTGCCAGTTTGCGGATTATCTTGCTGGGTGGGGGTGTTGGTCTGCTTGGGGCATTTCCCGTCACAGAATTCGAGTCAAGCCAGTGTGTCCAGCATCCCGCGCCCAAGATGAAGCTCCTCAAGACGGCTTGAATGGGGGAGCGTAGGTTATCGCTGTCTCTACATCAGCCATTATTTTAATGCAAGTATATAAATGGTGAGAGAGGCTTAAAGTTGTGCATTGCGTAACAGGTCGGTCTGGTGTTTTTCTCTTTCCTGCGTTAATCGGGACGTGGCGATCTCTTTCTTTGTGTCTGCTTTTTTCTCTCTTTTAAATTTCCCCGCTTCTACTGCGCAGCGCGGTGTCAAAACTCGGCGCGATGGCCCTCCTTCCAAATCTTCCCATTCTATTCCCTCTCCCTCCCCCCACACCTATGCGGGTTTTTTCCACGGTCTAATTACGCAAACGGTGCAGGGAAAGACTTGCGTATGTTCTCTTCTATATTCTTCTGCTTTTGGGCTTGTAGAAGAAGAACAGATCGCGAGCTAAAATTGAATTCGAATTATGCGGGATCGGCCTGTTGATGCTTCCTTATTTTTACCTTACTCTTCGCTATGTGGGTTTATGCATTTATAGAGTATAAGAGCCAAACCGCTCGCGCCTGACCCCCCGAGGCGAGTCGGGGGAGTGAGGGGGGGGGGCGGGGCCGGTCCGAGAAATGCGGGCGACCTCGCCGGTTTTCTATCTATATCTATAGGCCTATAGGAAGCCTACTAGGAAGGACAGCACGTTGCAATTCCTCGATCATTCCCGCCGCACGCTCCACGCTCTGTCTCTGTTTCAATTAACAACTGACAGCTAGGCAGATAGCTAATACTTTGGCCGGAAACTTTTTTCTCCCCACTGGTTTCGGTTTATTTCACTATTGAAATCCCCAAGGTGGCAATTGTCAATAGCCCAATACGCAGACTTCCCTTTCTCTCTCTCTCCCATGACCCGGCTTGTTTTTAAGATCAAATTCTTTTCTATTCGCTCTATAATTCTTTGTCTTCGTCCTGTGTTGGCCATGTCTTTAACCAACCCTTACCTCTGCCTCTTATTATCACACTTCGTTTCTTCTCTGCTTTAACTTTGTCGGCTCTCTTGTTTTAAGAGAGTGGAGAGATTCGCACCGCCTTATTCCTGGCTGTCTGTCTGTCCCTCCCTCAAGCCCCCCCCCCGCGGTGTGCGAGCCCCTATAAAATATTGCGGCTGAATTAACGTAGCTAGCACCTGTGAGGCTTCAGGGTCTATAGTTAGTTTTCAAATGTATAATTGTTAACCCGATGATGCGCAATCATATTCAATCATTGTGCCGGTTGTTCAACATTTGATTTCTGTCTTGTCCCCCTTTATCCCGTTAAAGTGGCCAATTCTATCTAACACCCTCACAGAAGCCTGCTACGGGCCGTGGCTCAGGCCTCAACAGCTGATTCTTGCCCTAAAGCAATCATTATTTATTATGAGTTCGCCTATTGCCAGCTCCTTGATTTGTAGATAATGTAAAATACAAAGACGCTGACAGTTAAGTGGCAAGGGGCGCGGCCACAGAGTGCGTGCCTGAGTACAGTATTGGCTACACCATTAGGCATCTACAAGCTCTCAGAAAGCGCGATTTCTTAAAAAATGATCGATGTTAGACCGGAGTTTGGTGTCATTTTTTATATTAATTACTGGCAGCGTAACTTGATAGCGCCACCTAAAGCTTTAAAAGAAGAAGGCGGCTCGGTGCGAATTCTAATCCAAATAAACAGTCAAAAGTTGATGGGGGGATCACAAGCCGACGTTGACTCTGGTAGTTTTGTTGGTAGTGAAAACATTGCCCACAGTCCAATATGGTCCGGAAAGATTGAAAGATTTTCCAAGTCACAACTAACAGATGTCGCGGATTTTGATGCAGCATTGTTTATGGGAGATTTTTTGCCTACCCGCATCCTTCTGTCTGACTTTCTACTTTAGTAACATTAAACGGGACCATTTTGGTGCCAAAATATTTTAAATATTACACTGCTTTTTGCAATGCTGATTAAAACACCTGCTTTCTGTTGAAGTGCCAAATTTCGCCAAGAATCACCCATTAGACACCTCTGAGAATCGCCAATTAGACACCTAAAGAATCGCCCACTAGACACCGTTAAGAATCGCCCATTAGACACCTAAAGAATCGCCCACTAGACACCGTTAAGAATCGCCCATTAGACACCTAAAGAATCGCCCACTAGACACCGTTAAGAATCGCCCATTAGACACCTAAAGAATCGCCCATTAGACACCTAAAGAATCGCCCATTAGACACCTAAAGAATCGCCCACTAGACACCGTTAAGAATCGCCCATTAGACACCTAAAGAATCGCCCACTAGACACCGTTAAGAATCGCCCATTAGACACCGTTAAGAATCGCCCATTAGACACCGTTAAGAATCGCCCATTAGACACCTAAAGAATCGCCCATTAGACACCTAAAGAATCTCCCATTAGACACCTAAAGAATCGCCCACTAGACACTGTTAAGAATCGCCCATTAGACACCTAAAGAATCGCCCACTAGACACCTAAAGAATCGCCCACTAGACACCGTTAAGAATCGCCCATTAGACACCTAAAGAATCGCCCATTAGACACCTAAAGAATCGCCCACTAGACACCGTTAAGAATCGCCCATTAGACACCTAAAGAATCGCCCACTAGACACCGTTAAGAATCGCCCATTAGACACCTAAAGAATCGCCCATTAGACACCTAAAGAATCGCCCATTAGACACCTAAAGAATCGCCCATTAGACACCTAAAGAATCGCCCACTAGACACCGTTAAGAATCGCCCATTAGACACCTAAAGAATCGCCCATTAGACACCTAAAGAATCGCCCATTAGACACCTAAAGAATCGCCCACTAGACACCGTTAAGAATCGCCCATTAGACACCTAAAGAATCGCCCATTAGACACCTAAAGAATCGCCCACTAGACACCGTTAAGAATCGCCCATTAGACACCTAAAGAATCGCCCACTAGACACCGTTAAGAATCGCCCATTAGACACCTAAAGAATCGCCCATTAGACACCTAAAGAATCGCCCATTAGACACCTAAAGAATCGCCCACTAGACACCGTTAAGAATCGCCCATTAGACACCTAAAGAATCGCCCATTAGACACCTAAAGAATCGCCCACTAGACACCGCTGAGAATCGCCCATTAGACACCGTTAAGAATCGCCCATTAGACACCTAAAGAATCGCCCATTAGACACCTAAAGAATCGCCCATTAGACACCGTTAAGAATCGCCCATTAGACACCTAAAGAATCGCCCATTAGACACCTAAAGAATCGCCCACTAGACACCGTTAAGAATCGCCCATTAGACACCTAAAGAATCGCCCATTAGACACCTAAAGAATCGCCCATTAGACACCTAAAGAATCGCCCATTAGACACCTAAAGAATCGCCCATTAGACACCTAAAGAATCGCCCATTAGACACCTAAAGAATCGCCCACTAGACACCGTTAAGAATCGCCCATTAGACACCTAAAGAATCGCCCACTAGACACCGTTAAGAATCGCCCACTAGACACCGTTAAGAATCGCCCATTAGACACCTAAAGAATCGCCCACTAGACACCGTTAAGAATCGCCCATTAGACACCTAAAGAATCGCCCATTAGACACCTAAAGAATCGCCCACTAGACACCTAAAGAATCGCCCACTAGACACCGTTAAGAATCGCCCATTAGACACCTAAAGAATCGCCCATTAGACACCTAAAGAATCGCCCATTAGACACCGTTAAGAATCGCCCATTAGACACCTAAAGAATCGCCCATTAGACACCTAAAGAATCGCCCATTAGACACCGTTAAGAATCGCCCATTAGACACCTAAAGAATCGCCCATTAGACACCTAAAGAATCGCCCACTAGACACCGTTAAGAATCGCCCATTAGACACCTAAAGAATCGCCCATTAGACACCTAAAGAATCGCCCATTAGACACCTAAAGAATCGCCCATTAGACACCTAAAGAATCGCCCATTAGACACCTAAAGAATCGCCCATTAGACACCTAAAGAATCCCCCTCTAGACACCGTTAAGAATCGCCCATTAGACACCTAAAGAATCGCCCACTAGACACCTAAAGAATCGCCCACTAGACACCGTTAAGAATCGCCCATTAGACACCTAAAGAATCGCCCACTAGACACCGCTGAGAATCGCCCACTAGACACCGTTAAGAATCGCCCATTAACCACTGAAAAGCGGTAACAGAGACACCAGATGATTAAATATTTATGATAAAAATTGCCATATGTTTTGTTTATATTGAATAGGTCACCCGCCATTCACCCCGCACACCAGACCCCCACAGCGTCACTGAGCAGCGGCGACTGCCCCGATGTCGCACAGCAGCCTGCTTCTGCTGCTGCCGCCCCGTCTGCCGAAGCGTCGGCCGTGGCGTCAGTTTCAACTGTTTCAAACCAGCTGGTTGATCCTTCATCAACTCAGCAACAGGAGCAACAGCAGTACTTGATTGAGTCGGTAAGTGTTTGCACCGTTGACAGTTTTAAGGCTGACGAAACTTTATTCGATTTCTCGTGTTACCCCAAGAAAAAAGTACACGTGTACTTTCTTAGCACAAGTACTCTGTTTAAAGTACATGTGCTCGATTTAAAAGTACAAATTACTTTATCTAAACTTTTAAAGTACATTTGTACTTTATTTAAGGCTGATTAAAACCATTTTCACACAGGAGGCAGCTTCTGTCGGCCAGTTCGACAACGCACCGGACGACAATTCGTCAGCTGCTGCGTCTGCGAATTCAGCCGCCAATTCCACCGCATTCTACCGGTCCTACAGCCGGCCAGCCTGGTACGAGTCCATCGAAGCAAGCGAAGCCTCTCAATGGCCTCCGTGGCAGCTGCTCGGTCTGGCCGCACAGCGCGTCGTATTTCCCCGTCGGCCCTGCTTCCAGCCAGTCGGAGGCGGCGATGATCGCGACCGAGTCGAATCGTCGACGTCGCTAACTGTAAGCTTCTCGCCGCCGCTGTACAAGCAGCGATACACGGCCGCGTTCGACCTGCTAGTGGAGCGGTTCGGCAACGACAGCAGGCGGCCCGGCGTGATCAAACTGATCGACCTTGGCGCCGCCGAGTGCCGCCTGTTTTCTCAATCGTTGAAGTTTCTCCGATTCGATGTCGATTATCTGGCAGTCGACTACGTCGCCGAACAGGACCCGGTGATGCTGGAAGCGGCCAGGCAGAGTCTGGCGCCGACTGTCGGCGACTACATGAAGAAGCGGAGCCGGCCAATGCGCGCCAGGCTGCTGGCCGGCTGCGCCACCGAGCCAGATGCTAGGCTTGCCGGCGCCGACGCCGCTCTGCTAGTGGAAATGATCGAACACCTGCCGCTTGACCAGCTGGCCAGGCTGCCCGGCCACCTGTTTGGCCAGCTGAGGCCCGGCCTGGTTGTTGTCACCACTCCCAATGCCGAGTTCAATACCTGCTTCGGGCCGCGCTTTCCTGGCCTGCGGCATCATGATCACAAATTCGAATGGACTCGGGCTCAGTTCCAGGCCTGGTCGCAGTCCATCGCCCGCCGGTACGGCTACGCTGTTCGATTCACTGGCGTTGGCGACGCGCCCGACGGCCTGAAGATGATTGGCCACTGCTCGCAGATTGCCGTATTTACCTTGTTGCCAGGGCCTGTCACTAAACGTATTGAGACTTCCGGTGACGTCACTAATCATACTGTTGCTTCCGGTGACGACACTAATCATACTGTTGCTTTCGGTGACGTCACTAATCATACTGTTGCTTCCGGTGACGTCACTAATCATACTGTTGCTTCTGGTGACGTCACTAATCATGCTGTTGCTTCCGGTGACGTCACTAATCATGCTGTTGCTTCTGGTGACGTCACTAATCATACTGTTGCTTACGGTGACGTCACTAATCATACTGTTGCTTCCGGTGACATCACTAATCATACTGTTGCTTCCGGTGACATCACTAATCATACTGTTGCTTCCGGTGACGTCACTAATCATACTGTTGCTTCCGGTGACGTCACTAATCATACTGTTGCTTCCGGTGACGTCACTAATCATACTGTTTCTTCCGGTGACATCACTAATCGTACTGGGACTTCCTATGACGTCACTAATCATATTGGTGCTTCCGTTGATATCCCTACGAGCTATACTGGTACTTCCGGTGACGTCACAAATCCTAGTGATACTTCTGGTCACGCTATAAGCCGCGCATTTGTTCCAAATGACACTGTCAGCGACTATTCAACAGCCGAGCCATATAAGGAAGTATTAAAATTTGAGTTCCCATGGCAAACGGAGTTGCCGCGCGACGAGCACCTGGCCCAGGAGGCGGTCAGATGCGCCCGAACCAGCCTGCTGTTTGAACGGCATCGCCGGAGCACGGCCGAAGTGCCCGATTCAGATGACAGCAACAGCGATGATCCTTATGGAGACCTGGTGCGCCTGCCCATCAGCCGCCTGTGCAACTACGTCGTGCTGAAGTCGCTGAGTGCCACCCCTGATGAGGTGGCCGACGCCCTAATCGCCGCCGGACTGCGGCTTAGCGGCGATCGACAATTCCTGATCGGCCTGCCCGAGGACGAAGAGTCGAGCAGCGGCCGCGACCGGCACTACTCCAGCGACGATGAGGATGGCGGCGAGGCCGAGACCGATGGCCAAGATGAGGCTGATGATGAAGGACCCGCGCTGCTGTGGCCGTGGAACTCCGGAGCCGATACTGGCTGCTGATGAATAAATTCATTGAGTCAGAAGAAATATTTTTACGAGATTAGTCGGATCTTGAGTTGAAGATTTTAGCTTGGACATCAACAGGCTTGGAAATGCAGTTCACATTTCCTTTTAATTGTCAACTGACCCATATTATCTCTCATACATGCGCAAACCCCCTGATTTACACTGGCCATGCGACTTACCTGGGAAGAAAATGCTCAGAAAATTAACGCAATTTTGAGTAAACGGCAGGAGTAACTATGACTGTATTTTTAAGGCTAAATGCTTCGTCATCTAATTACTACTACGTTTATTTCCTTGGGTGGGCATTTTTGCGACTTACCCCTGGTCCACCTCAATTTACGTTGGCCGGATTGGCCAGGTCAGCCAGCAGTTGCGCGTGTATGTTCCCTCATTACTAGTAATAAATAAGAATATTCAAATATTAAGTCACGTTATGATTGAAATCAAAAATAAAATTCTAGTAATAACTCAATTTTAGTGGCCGTGTTTTCATTCGCAGCTCTCGCTAAGTCGCCATATTTTTTGCTGCAACTCAATTCTTTACTATTGCCTAATCCTATAGTTGTGACTCATATTTTTGAATTGTGATATCTCAAGGTGTGCGAAGAGAGGCGAAGATTCTGATGATGAAGTGGTTCTGGAACAGCTGCAGGTCTCTTTCCCTTTCACTTGCTGGGAGACTTTGTGATCGAAGTATTCTAGTTCTGGCTCTGGCCATTGCCCCATCACATTTTTTCGGCACTCTCCCCTCCCCTCTCCGCCACGCTCTTGGCGCGCGTTTTTGGTTTCAGTCTTTTCGCAGATGCCATCCAATTGTGAGGATTTACAGTGTTGAGGAGCTCCTCCCACTCTTGATTCTCCCATAGTCTGCATCCAGCTGCCTTTCTCGCCACTCTTGATCCTCAACTTCATCCACCTGGAATGGAGAGCGCAATGATGGATTTCAGCTGAATTGTACAGTAATAGTAGTTTTTTTCTTATTGCTCTGCTAGTTTTTTCGTGTTCTTTTTTGGTTCGTGGTCCATAACTTTTTTGTTGCTGTCCAAGTCTCTCTTGATAACTCAATGTCTGTTGCAATTGCAGTCTATCCTCCTGCCACTGTAATTCTTTTTTATATTTGTTCCCCTAGCTGTTTATGCTATACCTTCTGTCTCTCTATTGCATGCGTTTGTGCTCGAAGCTCGGTTCATTCGGTGACTTGAATTAAACAAACACGTCACTTGATGCATTTTTATTTGCTAGCTTTAACAAAGTTACTACTAAAAGAATTGTTTCTTCTTTTATGTTAGTGAAAAAGCAATGAATCAAAATTGCAATTCTTGTATTGTTTGAATTTCGTTTCGATTTCAGCATCCCAGATGCAGAGTAGCTTAACGGTTAAGGGGGGCGTAGCCCAGCGGTCTATCGCGGCGCTCTGATGTGCCAGCGGCCCAGGCTCGATTCCAAGTGCCGTCACATTAATTTGGGGCTGAATTGGAATCTCGGCTTGGCTCTGCTCGTGCAATTAACGGCCGTGAGGGCCAACTCCCAATGCGCAGTGAAGTGTACATGCCTAACGATAAATAAAGTTAGGGCCGCTGTACACTCCTGTGTGAGTGTGTGCCTGTGCGTATGACTGCGTACGTATCCGCGCGCTTGTGTGCCTGCTCAGGGGAGTCGGCGGAATGGGCAGCAATGCCTCTCGCCGGCCCCTTCCCGGGTGCTGCACTGCAGTGAGAGCCGCTGTCCCTTCCCGGGGGCTGTGTGACAATGTCGCTTAAAGTGCGCCAGGGTGCACACAGCCTAATGCTTCTTACTAAACTAATATCATGACATTAATTTTAGGGCTCTTGAACGAGAATTGGCCTGGGGCTTGTGCAGTGCTCAACCATGAGAGCCAGGTCCCTTGGCACAGAATGCAGGCATGCCTGAGAAATGCGAGTCTGCGTACGTATCCGGCTTAGCGGAATCGGCATGACTGCTCAACTAGCTAGCTGAATAAAGCATCGCGGGTCAATCGATGCAGGTTAAGTAGATGATGAATATAGCTGTGCATGCAGGTGAGTCTGGCTTCATTAACTAAATGTTAGCTGACGGGCGCTGGCGCAATAGCCAGCACAGTGATAGCCATCTCTATGCGTGGAGAGCTGAGCAGTTCTCCAGGCTGAAGACCTCCTCCATCCTTGAAATTCTCATTGCGCGATTGGCATCTATTGTTTATCAGTTGGTGGCCGCACACGCGCAGTGGATAATCTTGTGCCTCTTCTATGACAGGCACCAATCGAATTATTCGGTTTTCAGAATGAGTTTATATTCTTATAATTTATTCGAAAAGATATTTGCAATCGGGTTAGTCTCATCTCATCAGCCAGTTTTGCAAGTTCCCTGCATTATTGGGATCGTTGGAATTCAGCAAATTCTTCCTTTGCAGACTTTGTGCAATTGGAGCACCATATGAAGTCATGTCGGCTGGATAGATACAAGCTAGATAGATACATCGATTGATACACATTATTTGTCAAGAATTGTAACTTCAATGTAATGTCTCTACCGTTGGTATCTTCATAAATGTTTGTCTTCATGACCTTCAGCGTGATTTAAAACACAAGGGAGAGATTTTAGTTTTGCTAGGAGGATAAGAAAACAAAATTGTGCTTGGGGAGGGAAACCAATTCCTTTGCTTAGTAGCTCCCTGCTAATTACAGTCCTCATCAAAGACAGTGGGAATCCTTATAGTTATGGCTAAGCAGGTTCATTGGTCAAGGACAATGGGCGATTATACATCTAGCATAAGCGGATACTGTAGTGATGGAGCATTAAATTATGAAGAAGTCTGCGGGCCGGCCGCTCGCACGTGTGCCCTGTGCCGCAGTGTCCAGTTATTAACCCAGCCGCTTTATCCATGCGTGGAGACCCCGGCAGCGGGGCTGCTGATAGCTCCGCTCATTCCCCGAGGCGGGGTCCTTAAGCTGCCTCAATGTAGGATGCGGGCGAGAGGCTGGACATTGGCAGTTTTTCATATTTTTTGCTCGCCGACCCCTCGGCCCCCCAGGCGAGAGCGGAGGCCACAAAGGCCGCCAGCCCTGATCCACCTGAGCCAATTAAACCGTGCTGTGCTGAGGCGGCGGTCCACCAGTACGCCTCGGCGAATCCCCCTTCATCCTCCTGCTTGACCGGTCGCTCACTCTCGCTGCTACTCGTTGCTCCTCTATTGTTGGCCCGGGTTGGGCCAGCTTTCAAATTTGTTGCCAATTATTTGGTTGACTGCCCCCGCCTCGCTAGCTGCATGGCTTTGCTTTCTTTAATTATCCTTTGCGCTGTAATCCTCTTTATTTTGGATTTTAATTTGGCCTGCATCCTGGTAGTGTAATTAAATGCTGATTGTCCTCTTGTCAAAAGCTTGTCTTTTCTTTTCGTCTGAACTTTTACCATGCAGACATGCAGACAGACAGACAGAGAGACAAACAGGCAGACAGACAGACAGACAGACAATCAGACACACAGACAGACAGACAGACAGACAGACAGACAGACAGACAGACAGACAGACAGACAGACAGACAAGCATACAGACAGACAGACAGACAGACAGACAGACAAGCAGACAGACAGACAGATAGACGACAGACAGACAGACAGACAGACAGACAGACAGATAGACGACAGACAGACAAACAGACAGACAGACAGACAGACAGACAGACAGACAGACAGACAGACAATCAGACAGACAGACAGACAGACAGACAGACAGACAGACAGACAGACAATCAGACAGACAATCAGACAGACAGACAGACAGACAGACAGACAGACAGACAGATAGACGACAGACAGACAAACAGACAGACAGACAGACAGACAGACACAGACAGACAAGCAGACAGACAGACAGACAGACAGACAGACAGACAGACAGACAATCAGACAGACAGACAGACAGACAGACAGACAGACAGACAGACAGACAATCAGACAGACAATCAGACAGACAGACAGACAGACAGACAGACAGGAAGCACAAAGCCAGCAAAGGAGCAAAGCAATTTGGTTTATAAAAAAGGATCGAGAGACCTCCGCAGCAATTTTCCAATTCGGCTACATTCGCAGATTATTGCAGGCAGCAGAAGTGAGAGGCGCTCCTTCCCTCTGGGTTTCCGTCTCCAAGATAAGGAGGCAGCAACCTGGCCAAAGCAATAATTCTTCTAATTTAAAGCAGTTCTCGCGAAGCCGAGAAGTTTTATGGCTGCAATGCAGTTTGGCTACATTGTGGATTTGTTTGCGTGTGTCATCCATCCGCTGCCGCTGCCGCCAAGCGGGCATGTGCGCAGTTCCTTCGTGTTCTCCCCGGCCGCTCCTTGCTTTTGCTTTCGCTGAAAAAGAAGAGAAAATTCAGCGACAAGCAATACCAATTTTTTTATGTTTATTGCAATGACGGCGCTCTGGAGTGCGCCGGGCGTGCTTTATTATCTATTCTTCTAGCCGTATCTTTCGGGCAAATTGAATCGTAAGTGGCCGATTCATCGTCACCTTTTAAACCCAATCTTTCATCTTTTTTCTCTACTAGAAGAAGCCGCAACAAAACGCACGCCTGTATGGAACTTATCCTCGGCCCCGATTTCCTGTCCCTCTTCCCGGTGGGTTGGGAGAAAATGTATCCAGGGCTGCAGCAGGGAGAAACACAATTATTTGCGCAGATTGCTCTCCCGGTACACGGCGGTCTAAACTGCCTGAAGCAAACTGCAGTGAGGTGTGTTAGTGTAGGGTTCGGAATTCTTCCACAAAATGGCCGGCTAAGTGATAGTGGAGAGGCACAATTGAGAATTATTAGAGTTACCCGGGCTGGCTTAACCTTCTGCTACATCCGCTGCCGTGTGGGGAATGATTTACAACTCTTGTGTGTTCTTGGCAAGATGCTTTTCCTCTGTCGCCTCTGCAGGTCTACAGCGAAATCTTTGAGCGAGTGCAAGAATAGAGGAAGTTGGAATATAGAATGCCATTTAGTTTCTTCAATTAGTAAAGAAGAGAATGACAAATAGGTTGGATAGAGAAGTAGGGAGAGACGGATATAAGTAAGGAGAGGAGGTAGAGGTAGTTAGAAAGGCAAGAAAATAGCTAGGTGTAGGAGGGGGACACGTAGCTATAGGTAGGAAAGGGAGAATTAGCTTAGGGTAGGAGGGGAGAAGTAGCTAAGGGATATGAGGGGAGAATTTGCTAGGGGATATGAGGGGAGAAGTAGCTAAGGGATATGAGGGGAGAAGTAGCTAAGGGATATGAGGGGAGAAGTAGCTAGGGGGTAGGAGGGGGGAGTAGTTGGGTAGGGGAAGTAGCTATGGGTAGGAGGGGGAGAAGTAGCTAAGGGTAGGAGGGTGAGAAGTAGCTATGGGTAGGAGGGGGAGAAGTAGCTAAGGATAGGAGGGGGAGAAGTAGCTAGGGGTAGGAGAGGGAGAAGTAGCCAGATAGCATGGTTAATATAGGCTAAGATAGCATGGAGAGAGGGTAAATGACAATGAATAAATGTTAGAGAGGGCTGAGGTTCCTGTGTGTGAGAGCAGATGTTTGGTTTCCAGCAACATAGCAGACTAAATGAAATTATGAAATCTAAATGCAGTTGCTTTCTACAAACGAAACTAGAAACGCCTGGGATGTAGCGAACAATTAATAGCTTCCCGTTTTTATCTCTGAAACACCGACTTGAGGTGTGGGGCGGTGTTTCTCCAGCTAAAATTTCAATTTTTAGTTGCTAAGCCGGTTGCGCAGAAATGACTTGACTGTGTATCATCTCAGGGGACTGAGCAGCGAGTATTGCATTACCAGCTACAAAAAATTCAGTTGAATAAAAGAACTGAACTCGTGAGCTTGTGTTTCAGAGTTTTGCAACTCTGGGGCTGAATTGCCTTTTTCCACGACAAATAAAACTGAGTGGAGCTTCTTTTGCTACAACTGAGTGTACAAGAGGAGCTTAAGGTGCCAGCGTTCTCTTGGGAGATTTCCAACTGCACCGCCATAGCAACTGTATCTAGAGCCTCTTTATGTAGCGACTTATCCACAATTAGTATGCGAGACTGTCGCATTCCTTCCTTCTTTCCTGGCACTTTTTATGGTACATAGATGCCACTGGCATTCTGAATTTGGACCCGCGATGCCAAAATGTCATCAAGATTTCCTCGCCCAACCCCAACCCCCTTTCCCCTAGGGAACTTGGGATGGCGTACTCACTATAAATTGGTGCTAAAGTCTCACCTGACCTAAACTTGAATTGGCGCTAAAATCTCACCTGAACTGAATTGGCGCTAAAATCTCACCTGAGCTAAATTGGCGCTAAAATCTCACCTGAACTGAATTATCGCTAAAATCTCACCTGAACTGAATTATCGCTAAAATCTCACCTGACCTAAACTTGAATTGGCGCTAAAATCTCACCTGACCTAAACTTGAATTGGCGCTAAAATCTCACCTGAACTGAATTGGCGCTAAAATCTCACCTGAACTAAATTGGCGCTAAAATCTCACCTGAACTGAATTATCGCTAAAATCTCACCTGAACTGAATTATCACTAAAATCTCACCTGAACTGAATTGGCGCTAAAATCTCACCTGAGCTAAAATTGAATTGGCGCTAAAATCTCACCTGACCTAAACTTGAAGTGGCGCTAAAATCTCACCTGAACTGAATTGGCGCTAAAATCTCACCTGAACTGAATTGGCGCTAAAATCTCACCTGAACTGAATTGGCGCTAAAATCTCACCTGAGCTAAACTTGAATTGGCGCTAAAATCTCACCTGACCTAAACTTGAATTGGCGCTAAAATCTCACCTGAACTGAATTGGCGCTAAAATCTCACCTGAACTAAATTGGCGCTAAAATCTCACCTGAACTGAATTATCGCTAAAATCTCACCTGAACTTAATTATCGCTAAAATCTCACCTGAACTGAATTGGCGCTAAAATCTCACCTGAGCTAAACTTGAATTGGCGCTAAAATCTCACCTGACCTAAACTTGAATTGGCGCTAAAATCTCACCTGAACTGAATTGGCGCTAAAATCTCACCTGAACTAAATTGGCGCTAAAATCTCACCTGAACTGAATTATCGCTAAAATCTCACCTGAACTGAATTGGCGCTAAAATCTCACCTAAACTTGAATTGGCGCTAAAATCTCACCTGACCTAAACTTGAATTGGCGCTAAAATCTCACCTGAACTAAATTGGCGCTAAAATCTCACCTGAACTGAATTGGCGCTAAAATCTCACCTGAGCTAAACTTGAATTGGCGCTAAAATCTCACCTGACCTAAAATTGAATTGGCGCTAAAATCTCATCTGAATTAAATTGGCGCTAAAATCTCACCTGAACTGAATTGGCGCTAAAATCTCACCTGAACTAAATTGGCGCTAAAATCTCACCTGAACTGAATTGGCGCTAAAATCTCACCTGAACTGAATTGGCGCTAAAATCTCACCTGAGCTAAACTTGAATTGGCGCTAAAATCTCACCTGAGCTAAACTTGAATTGGCGCTAAAATCTCACCTGACCTAAACTTGAATTGACGCTAAAATCTCACCTGACCTAAACTTGAATTGGCGCTAAAATCTCACCTGAACTGAATTGGCGCTAAAATCTCACCTGAACTAAATTGGCGCTAAAATCTCACCTGAACTAAATGATACGAGCTTCAAAGTACAATTGGAACTTTTAATCATCGAATTTCTCTCTTTTAAAGTACAAATGCACTCTTCAAAGTTCATTTGTTTGTATTGCATGATGGGGCAGTGTGGCGAACCTGATGCAGTCAAGTGCGCAACACTCTAACAGATTTTAACCTTGGCCATTGCCACTTCACAGATTCTGACTGACAAGCAATTAACAGCCTTTGACTAATAGTGCATTTCTCAGATTGAAGTGCCACTCGAGTGGACTCCAGTTTTTGTGTGTTAATTGACAAATTGTAAGTAAGTAGAAATATGGAGAATGGATTTCTCTAATGTTTACTGCTGTTGGCATGCTTTAACAAATTATAATTATCATTGGAACGCGTTCGAGTGCAGATTTGTTTTAACTTGACCTTCATCTAGTCCGCGCAGAGTTACGATTAACAATTTCATCAATTGTGCTGACTAATTGATAAGCGAGCTGTTGGTGGCAGAATTCTCCGAGCTCAGCCAGCCAATCAGCGGCAGAGATGGCGGCTCATTGGACCGCTTTGCCAGGTTGAGGGGAGACAATGGGGGCTGAGAGGCGCTTTGCTGATTGCTGCTCCTGCTGCTGCTGCTGCTCCTGGTAGGACGTGGCCGATTTTCGGGCGGAGGGCTGGGAGAGGCGCTGGGGTGGCTGCGAACCCCGCGGATTATCAATAAATATCCTGTGTCGGAAGGCTTTGAGCCTGGGACAGAGCCTGGAGTCGAGGCCAAACCAAATCAAGCAGACGGGTTCCATCCTTTTCTTGCTCAATATTTGAGCTCAAATCGGCTAAATTAGAGATACTCGAATACAGCGACTCACAGCATGTCGTCCAACCGCGGTAACGGTGGCGGGAAGCCGCCCTCCTGTCTGCGCCTGCGGATTTCCGGCAACGGCGGAGGTGGCAGCGGCGACGGCGGCGGCAACGGCATTCCGAGGCCTCGCCGGCCGCCTCCACTCGAAGTGACTTTCACCGGGGTCGGGCCGGACCTGCTGCCCCGAGACGCTCGCCGCCAGCAGCCGTCAGAGGTGGTCGAGTCCGAGCCGCCGACGCTACCGCAGCTGGAGGTCGCCGATGTGACGTCGGCGGCGGCCAGAGACGGCGCCCGGCTGTTCAGCGACTTTGTGGCCCACGAGATTGAGCGGCTGCCGGACCGGCCGGCGGGACTGGCGGAGCGGCGAGCTGTCGAGCTCGTGACGATGCCGGATGCTGAGTGAGTTCTCTGGCTGAGGGAGAGAGGGATTTTTCAAGACCTCCAATCCTAATCATCCCCAACCTCCCAACCCTAATCATCTTCCCCAAACCTAATCTTCCCCAACCCTAATCTTTCCCAACCCTAATCTTCCCCAACCCTAATCTTCCCCAACCCTAATCTTCCCCAACCCTAGTCTTTCCTCACTCTCGCGGTTACCCTGGAATTCCAGGCCAGCGGCCGCGTCCGGACGAGAGCAGTGGCGCCGGGCCGGTCTGGTTCTGCGCGACCTCGCCGAAGAGTTCAACCGGTCCCGCGAGCGGCAGCGCGTGCGCCAGCAGGCCAGACGGGTGAGTGTGCTTGTGCCAGAGTGCTTGTGCCAGTGTGCTTGTGCCAGAGTGCTTGTGCCAGAGTGCTTGTGCCAGTGTGCTTGTGCCAGTGTGCTTGTGCCAGAGTGCTTGTGCCAGAGTGCTTGTGCCAGAGTGCTTGTGCCAGAGTGCTTGTGCCAGAGTGCTTGTGCCAGTGTGCTTGTGCCAGAGTGCTTGTGCCAGTGTGCTTGTGCCAGTGTGCTTGTGCCAGAGTGCTTGTGCCAGTGTGCTTGTGCCAGTGTGCTTGTGCCAGTGTGCTTGTGCCAGAGTGCTTGTGCCAGAGTGCTTGTGCCAGAGTGCTTGTGCCAGAGTGCTTGTGCCAGTGTGCTTGTGCCAGTGTGCTTGTGCCTGTGTGCTTGTGCCAGTGTGCTTGTGCCAGTGTGCTTGTGCCTGTGTGCTTGTGCCAGAGTGCTTGTCCCAGAGTGCCGGCACTGTTAAACAGCCGTCTAACACAGCAATTTAGTTGGCATTGCTTGTATTTGAGATTCGTTATGGAACTTTTTGCTCTACTGCTGCTTTTGTTGTCATGCCTTCTGCGCGTTTCAGTTCTGTGCGCTTTTGAGCTCTCGTTATTACTTTTAATATCTGCCTTCTTATCATCTGCTCTTACTCTTTCGCCTCTCCCCTCTCCTCTACTCTCCTCTCTCCTCTCCCTCCCCTCTCTCCTCCCTCTCCTCTCTCCTCTCTCCCATCTCTCCCCTCTCCCATCTCTACTCTCTCTCCCCTCCCCTCTCCTCTCTTCTCTCCCCTCTCCTCTCTCCTCTCTTCTCTCCCCTCTCTCTTCTCTCCCCTCTCTCTTCTCTCCCCTCTCTCTTCTCTCCCCTCTCGATCCTCCTTCCTCTCTCATCTCTTCTCTCTCATCTCTTCTCTCTCCCCTCTCCTCTCTCCCCTCTCCTCTCTCCCCTCTCCTCTCTCCCCTCCCCTTTCCTCTCTTTTCTTCCCGTTCCTTCTTCTTTTCACTTGAAAAAGGTGTTTATTTTTTTAGTTTCTTCATAAAAAAATAGTCAATCCCAGCCCAGATACCGGGGCCTGTTGTTTTTTAAGCAGTGTCTGAAAAAAATAGGTTGAATTCCTTTCCTGAGCTGCTGGACTGGAATCTGTTCGATTTTCTTTTCTATTCCAATGACCTCTGGTTGGGTGAAAACCAGTCAAAGTCACCCTGTTGCCAGGGTGGGGGTCATTTTGTAGTAGCCCGCTGAGTGAGCACCTGCTCACAGTTCTGAGGTCGAGTCGGGCCGAGCCCCCGCGTGACCCGAAGTCTTTCACATCAAAGCCGCTCATTTCTCAGATTTTCTTCTCAATTTTCCGCAACCCCAAAATCCTGGGTGGCAACTCGGATTGCGCATTCCGGTCTCGTCTCAACGTTTTCCCCGCTTTCGCCTGACAACAGAAGTTGGCCTCCCAGCCAGCGGCTCCGGCGGTGACCCCGAGGGTCGGGACAGACTCGGAAGGCTAATAATCCGCTCTGCATGTCTCTTCAGCCTCGGCTTTTTTTAAACCTCCGCGGTTTCCATGCCCGCCTGCAGGCCCCGGCCTGCCCAGCCTCGACCCCCCCCCCCACCGACTCACCTCGCGACCTAAACAGACCAACCAAATTTTTTAATTACTGCCTTTTTTGTCTCATTATATTTCTCAGCTATCAAGCTTTAAAAAGGTTATAAGCTTGTTCATTTTTCATAATCGTAAGTTTTGAGTATGGATTTGAATAATTCAGCTAGCTGGGCCTCCATCCTGTCTTCTTCTCCTACTTAGAATAGGTAGCGGCCACTTGGAATTTTTTGTTAACTTTTCGAGCAGCGAGAATTCCGTCTGTCCTGAGCTTGATTGCGCAATCATTATTCATGTCAGATATTTTCTGAAACTCTTTCTTTAAGCTGTGTGACAGTGTCAAGTTGATGAGAATGCGCTAAAGTATTTGCATAACTTAGTAGTTGATTTCAAGTGCTGCTTTGTCCAGCCGAGAGCAAGGGGTGTTAAAAATCTGTTTTTAATATTTACTTTTATGCATGAGCAAATTGGGAAAGGCTGACAACACTTCAGTTGTGACTCGTGGGGTCCAGTGAGTGTGAGCAGAACAGGGGGGGGGGTAAGATAACTTAACTGGAGAGGGAATAGATGATAGTAGATTGGGAGATGTAGATATTAATGGATAGTGTTAGAGGTAGATAGAAAGAGGTAGAGTGGGAGAGGTAGATAGGAAGAGATAGAGTAGAGAGGTAGCTAGGAAGAGGTAGAGTGGGAGAGGTAGATAGGAAGAGATAGAGTAGAGAGGTAGCTAGGAAGAGGTAGAGTGGGAGAGGTAGATAGGAAGAGATAGAGTAGAGAGGTAGCTAGGAAGAGGTAGAGTGGGAGAGGTAGATAGGAAGAGATAGAGTAAAGAGGTAGCTAGGAAAAGGTAGAGTAGAAAGGTAGCTAGGAAGAGATAGAGTAGAGAGGTAGCTAGGAAGAGATAGAGTAGAGAGGTAGCTAGGAAGAGATAGAGTAGAGAGGTAGCTAGGAAGAGGTAGAGTGGGAGAGGTAGATAGGAAGAGATAGAGTAGAGAGGTAGCTAGGAAGAGATAGAGTAGAGAGGTAGCTAGGAAGAGATAGAGTAGAGAGGTAGCTAGGAAGAGGTAGAGTGGGAGAGGTAGATAGGAAGAGGTAGAGTAGAGAGGTAGCTAGGAAGAGGTAGAGTAGAGAGGTAGCTAGGAAGAGGTAGAGTAGAGAGGTAGCTAGGAAGAGGTAGAGTAGAGAGGTAGCTAGGAAGAGGTAGAGTAGAGAGGTAGCTAGGAAGAGGTAGAGTAGAGAGGTAGCTAGGAAGAGGTAGAGTAGAGAGGTAGCTAGGAAGAGGTAGTGTAGAGAGGTAGCTAGGAAGAGGTAGAGTTGAAAGGTAGCCAGGAAGAGAGAGTGGGAGAGGTAACGAATAAAATCTGAGGAATATTTTCAAGGCTTAGAAATTAAGAGACAAAGCAACAGATAGCAAAGATATCCCTGCTTTGCATTAAAGGCTCAACCGGTCTCAAAGTAAAAATCATCCAGCAATCTCATTACTTCAGTTTCACCAAATTTCCTGCCCCAGGTGCCAGTCCAGCAGATCACGGCGACCGATTTCGACGCCCTACTTACCGAGCTCTTCTTTCGCGGCGGCGTCACCCGCGAGCGAGTTGTCGTGCTGTTCTTCTTCTGCTCCGATGTGGCCATCCGCGGCCTGCTGGAATTCGGCGTGAACTGGTTCCGCCGCCTCCTGGCCTGGTCGCTGGCCTTCGTGCGGCACCGCGTGGCCTGCTGGGTCACTCTGCAGGGAGGCTGGGTGAGTGAGGGGCAGAGGGGTTGAAGGAGAGATAGATGAAAGAGAGCAGCAGAGATAAGAGAGAGGGGGAATCAGAGAGCGGCAGAGATAAGAGAGAGGGGGAATCAGAGAGCGGCAGAGATAAGAGAGGGGGAATCAGAGAGCGGCAGAGATAAGAGAGGGGGGAATCAGAGAGCGGCAGAGATCAGAGAGAGGGGGAATCAGAGAGCGGCAGAGATAAGAGAGAGGGGGAATCAGAGAGCGGCAGAGATCAGAGAGAGGGGGAATCAGAGAGCGGCAGAGATAAGAGAGGGGGGAATCAGAGAGCGGCAGAGATCAGAGAGAGGGGGAATCAGAGAGCGGCAGAGATAAGAGAGGGGGGAATCAGAGAGCGGCAGAGATCAGAGAGAGGGGGAATCAGAGAGCGGCAGAGATCAGAGAGGGGGGAATCAGAGAGCGGCAGAGATAAGAGAGAGGGGGAATCAGAGAGCGGCAGAGATCAGAGAGGGGGGAATCAGAGAGCGGCAGAGATCAGAGAGGGGGGAATCAGAGAGCGGCAGAGATAAGAGAGGGGGGAATCAGAGAGCGGCAGAGATAAGAGAGGGAGGATCAGAGAGCGGCAGAGATCAGAGAGGGGGGAATCAGAGAGCGGCAGAGATCAGAGAGGGGGAATCAGAGAGCGGCAGAGATCAGAGAGGGGGGAATCAGAGAGCGGCAGAGATCAGAGAGGGGGAATCAGAGAGCGGCAGAGATAAGAGAGGGGGAATCAGAGAGCGGCAGAGATAAGAGAGAGGGGGGATCAGAGAGCGGCAGAGATAAGAGAGGGAGGATCAGAGAGCGGCAGAGATAAGAGAGAGGGGGGATCAGAGAGCGGCAGAGATCAGAGAGGGGGGAATCAGAGAGCGGCAGAGATCAGAGAGAGGGGGAATCAGAGAGCGGCAGAGATCAGAGAGGGGGGAATCAGAGAGCGGCAGAGATCAGAGAGAGGGGGAATCAGAGAGCGGCAGAGATAAGAGAGAGGGGGAATCAGAGAGCGGCAGAGATCAGAGAGGGAGGAATCAGAGAGCGGCAGAGATAAGAGAGGGGGGAATCAGAGAGCGGCAGAGATAAGAGAGGGAGGATCAGAGAGCGGCAGAGATCAGAGAGGGGGGAATCAGAGAGCGGCAGAGATAAGAGAGGGGGGAATCAGAGAGCGGCAGAGATAAGAGAGAGGGAGGATCAGAGAGCGGCAGAGATAAGAGAGAGGGGGGATCAGAGAGCGGCAGAGATAAGAGAGGGGGGAATCAGAGAGCGGCAGAGATAAGAGAGGGAGGATCAGAGAGCGGCAGAGATAAGAGAGAGGGAGGATCAGAGAGCGGCAGAGATAAGAGAGAGGGGGATCAGAGAGCGGCAGAGATAAGAGAGGGAGGATCAGAGAGCGGCAGAGATAAGAGAGGGAGGATCAGAGAGCGGCAGAGATAAGAGAGGGAGGATCAGAGAGCGGCAGAGATAAGAGAGAGGGGGGATCAGAGAGCGGCAGAGATAAGAGAGAGGGGAATCAGAGAGCGGCGGAGATAAGAGAGAGGGGAATCAGAGAGCGGCAGAGATAAGAGAGAGGGGAATCAGGGAAAGCAGAGTCAGTAAGCCATGGAGTGAGGCGTGCCTCCTAGGGTTTGTAGGAGCGCAGAGGACCCGGGCGGGTATAAATTAAGCCAAAGCTAAGCATCTGGAAGCAATTGGCAGCTCGAAACACAGAATTTTGGGGAGCAGTTATTCAGCCTTTTCAAACTCAACTCAAACAACAAGTCGGTTGTGAAACTGCAGAGTGGGAGTCGGTGAAGCAAGGGACAGAGTGAGATCAATTAGAAAATAGTGGATTCTACTTGAATTGCGCCCGAGTTTCGCTTTTTTGTTTCGTGTTTAATTTCTGACTTTTTGCTGCTTCTATTTGCAAGCGCGAGTAGAGCACTTGTTGCAGGTGGGCCGATTTTGAATTCCTCAGTTGGGTTGGGGGGGATTTAATCCCATGATGAAGGAGGCTACGGGGATGGCGGCAACTCAAGCGGCGGAGTCTGGCACGCAAGCACTTCGATGGGGTTCGGGGGAATCGCCCCGCAGGCATTTGGGAGATTAATCCCACAGTTAGCCACAGTAATTAGCAGGTTTTCAAGGGCCGGGTGGGGGCGGAGTTGAGCTGGAGGGCGGCTGAAGTATTTTGGGGAAATCACGGACTGCAGCAACAGTCTGTTATTATGCTGCCCGCAGCACAGCGTATGGCCACAGCCGAACTCTGCCCTCGGGGGCTTCAGGGGAGACGGGGTTCCTCATCCCCACCTCTATCTGATCAATTTTCGCCCACACTTGACCGCCCCCCGTCCCCCGCTTATCAGTTGAAACCCGAATTCCAAATCTGTCGCTGTTTTAACAGAGAGAAGCCCCCCCCCCCTGCTCACCCGCCGAACTGCGCTTGCCTTATTTTTGGGGGCCAGGATCTTCAATTGCGTCATTCCCGGGGCTAATTCTTCAGCCTCGTCATCCTGTGGCTGTTTTCTGTTTTCTAAGAAATGTTTATCTAGGAATTTGCGCGAGCCCCACACTCGGCGGGGGGTCCATTGTAAATTGTCTTGAGCTCTGGTGGCGCCCCGCAGCGCGCCTGTGGCCAGCTAGCTGTGTTGGTCATTTTATCTCTATGGCAGATAATAAGCACAATTATCCAATCAGATTTTTTATTGTCAAGTCCTATCTAAACAGATTAGAGTCGTAGAAAAAAATTATTTTTTTTAAGTCAGGTGTCAATTTTTTCACCTGCGTCTCTGTGTTGCCATGGAAGCGTTTTTGTATATTAAATCTCTCGAGCTACTATTGATTCTGAGCCAGCAATTGTCGGCTTCATTTTGAGGACAATCGATGCCATTAATTGCCAAGCTCACCCGGGGAATTTTTTCCAAGATCCCAAAAATATGGCTCTTCTGGTGGGAGGTCATAAATTTTTCATGCTCAAATTTTCTCAGAAGAAAAGACAGCCACTTTTTATCGACTTTTGAGCATGGCAACTCCGACAGGCGGCTGGAGGCAGGGGGGAGAGACTGATTAATTCTAGCAAATGTTTGGGGATTCAGGGAGTGGGAGAAATGAGATAAGGGAGACCGTTTCCTGCCAGGCGGCCAACTATCTGTAAAAAATCGGAGAGAAGAGTTTCAGAGAAATCCTCCGTGCCCGCAAGATTAGGGTTGGGTGAGAGAGTCGCTGCTTGGTTTAATTATCCCACAGCAGCAGCAATTTTCGGGTAGGGGAGGGGTTGAGACTCCGGCATCAAAATGAGAGGATTAGCCGGTCGGTCTGTAGCCGCCTGTTTGCTTGAAAATTATGATTTTCCTTGCCCCGTGAGCCGGTAAAATGCTAATAAAATGACTAAGGGGGGGCGATGACAGGCGCCACTGCTATATTTCTACCCCCCAAAGATCCCAGAGTTGCCAGAGTGTCTAGATTTTCCCAGCAACAGTAAAAATGATCAAGGCAAGTTTTTTTAGTCGCCCGCGGGTATTGAGCTGGCAGTCCGGATCGATAATTCTGGGTTTCAGCTTTATTTGGGAATAGCCAGCAGCTTCAACATTGAGGAGGGGATTGGGGCAGATGGGAGAAAAATTCGGCATAGAGGAAGTGGCTGGCGGAGACAGAGGCGAGAGAGAGAGAGAGAGAGAGAGAGAGAGAGAGAGAGAGAGAGAGAGAGAGAGAGAGAGAGAGAGAGAGAGAGAGAAGATTCATTCACTCCTAATTCATCCTCATTTCCACTTTGCCTCTATCAAACGCGAACTGCCACATCTCTTTCCCCCTCAATGTGGGGAAATATCTGTCTGCGGCTCCGGCCACTCGAGTCCCCGAGATGATGGGATTAGCGGAGCAGCGTGCTTTTTTGTAAAAATAATTTCGCTTCTGCCGGGACAGGAAAATCTCTGGGGCATGGAGGGTCGGGGGGGATGAGAAAAAAAAGTCGACACGGAGAAAGATGAAGGAAGAAGGAAAACTGAAAACCAAAGAGGAGGAAGGCGCAACTAAGTGTAGAAGATTATATTGGCATAATGTGTGTGTTTGAGCACTGCTCACTCTCTCACATGCCTGTCATCCCCCCCTATAGCTTCTCCGGGTCCTTGCGTGACACCGCAGACCCAGGCTCCACACGGGCCAGACAGCATCATCATCTCTAACCCCTTCCCCTGGCCAGCCCCGCATTGCTTAAATCCTCCATCTCTCTTTCTATTCAATTCAATCTTCTGCCCCGCCTGCCTAAGAGCTGAGCTGGCTGAGGAGGGAGGGGATGAAGAGACTTGGGAAGCTGGGCACAAGGCAAAAAGAGAGAGAAATTAACCGCCAATATCTACTCTCGCACACAACAGGCTGTGCTGTGTCGGGCAGCGCCTCCCATGGGATCTCTCGGATGCAGTTAGGGGGGGGGGAGACAGAATGGCAAACAGAGCGGAAACGACAGCAACTCCAGATTCTGATGGGGAAGAAAGTTAAAGCCTGAGGATTTCTTCTCGGCCAGGAAAATTGCAGGGTGCCTGCGAACCGGACCGCAAAAAAGGGGAGACGTGACTGCTCGCACGCGGAGAGGAAAATATCCCCTCACTCATTCTCCCCCCCCCAACTGATTCCCTACTCCTGCTGCTTCATCGGGGGGGGGGTGATTTTTTTAGTCAAAGCTCGCCCGCCCGCTGCGCTCTTTGAGTAGCAATGGGAGATATTTTTATTGAAGGCCTCCCACAGTGTCGGGACTGGTTGAAATCGAATCCCCTGAGCCCCCCAGCCCCTAATTCTTGGCGGGCGCTATGATGGCTGTGTGCCCCCGGGATTGAGTTTCTCCCAATCTGGTCGGGCATTTTCTGACCCCGGCTGCTGCCGCCGCTGCCGCTCCTGTCTCTAACAATGGGGGGCGGGTGATGGCGGACCCATCGACTATTTGTGTACATCCTCCCGCCTAACCTCTCGACAATCGAAGCCGTTATCAATAAATCACAGATTGCAGCGCAGTCGCGGTGTTGCTTCAACAATTGCGGCAATCTGTTTCGAAACAATTTTGTATCGTCAGTAGAAATTATTTTTGCCAATCTGTGCGTAGGTTTTCCGAGGCTGTTTATGATGAGATTTACGAGTAAGTGAGTGCTTTTTCGGCATATCTCAATGGATTATATTTAACGATCATCCAATCTGTAAAGAAAAACCCCTTGGAAATATAAACATATAACAGGGACACAAACAAACAGGTTTAAAAATGTTTCAATCTTCTGCAAGTTAAAAGAATATTGAAGGGAGAGAGAGAGTCTGCAGAGAGTAGAGAAAGTCTGCAGAGAGTAGAGAGAGTCAGCAGAGAGTAGAGAGAGTCTGCAGAGAGTAGAGAGAGTCTGCAGAGAGTAGAAAGAGTCTGCAGAGAGTAGAAAGAGTCTGCAGAGAGTAGAGAGAGTCTGCAGAGGAGAGTCAGGGCAGGGAAGTGAGAGGAGAGTCAGGGCAGGGAAGAGAGAGGAGAGTCAGGGCAGGGAAGTGAGAGGAGAGTCAGGGCAGGGAAGTGAGAGGAGAGTCAGGGCAGGGAAGTGAGAGGAGAGTCAGGGCAGGGAAGAAAGAGAAGAATCAGGGCAGGGAAGTGAGAGGAGAGTCAGGGCAGGGAAGAGAGAGGAGAGTCAGGGCAGGGAAGAGAGAGGAGAGTCAGGGCAGGGAAGAGAGAGGAGAGTCAGGGCAGGGAAGAGAGAG
This sequence comes from Macrostomum lignano, assembly GCA_002269645.1. Taxonomy (NCBI): domain Eukaryota; kingdom Metazoa; phylum Platyhelminthes; family Macrostomidae; genus Macrostomum; species Macrostomum lignano. The sequence goes on along the minus strand of NIVC01001554.1, from coordinate 144,796 downwards.
GAGAGTCAGGGCAGGGAAGAGAGAGGAGAGTCAGGGCAGGGAAGAGAGAGGAGAGTCAGGGCAGGGAAGAGAGAGGAGAGTCAGGGCAGGGAAGTGAGAGGAGAGTCAGGGCAGGGAAGAAAGAGAAGAATCAGGGCAGGGAAGTGAGACGAGAGTCAGGGCAGGGAAGAGAGAGGAGAGTCAGGGCAGGGAAGTGAGAGGAGAGTCAGGGCAGGGAAGTGAGAGGAGAGTCAGGGCAGGGAAGTGAGAGGAGAGTCAGGGCAGGGAAGTGAGAGGAGAGTCAGGGCAGGGAAGAAAGAGAAGAATCAGGGCAGGGAAGTGAGACGAGAGTCAGGGCAGGGAAGAGAGAGGAGAGTCAGGGCAGGGAAGTGAGAGGAGAGTCAGGGCAGGGAAGAGAGAGGAGAGTCAGGGCAGGGAAGTGAGAGGAGAGTCAGGGCAGGGAAGAAAGAGAAGAATCAGGGCAGGGAAGTGAGAGGAGAGTCAGGGCAGGGAAGAGAGAGGAGAGTCAGGGCAGGGAAGTGAGAGGAGAGTCAGGGCAGGGAAGTGAGAGGAGAGTCAGGGCAGGGAAGTGAGAGGAGAGTCAGGGCAGGGAAGTGAGAGGAGAGTCAGGGCAGGCAAGTGAGAGGAGAGTCAGGGCAGGGAAGTGAGAGGAGAGTCAGGGCAGGGAAGTGAGAGGAGAGTCAGGGCAGGGAAGAGAGAGGAGAGTCAGGGCAGGGAAGTGAGAGGAGAGTCAGGGCAGGGAAGAGAGAGGAGAGTCAGGGCAAGGAAGAAAGAGAAGAGTCAGGGCAGGGAAGAGAGAGGAGAGTCAGGGCAAGGAAGAAAGAGGAGAGTCAGGGCAGGGAAGAGAGAGGAGAGTCAGGGCAGGGAAGTGAGAGGAGAGTGGAAGAGAGTGGCACTGTGGTCAATAGATGAAAGTGGCACAAGCCGCATGCCGCAGACAAAGCCCAGCGGCAGTGAAAGGCCATACGAGTACTAGACATTGGCACACAATAGCATTGAAGTGCCATGAAGACAGCAGGTGACACAGGAGCGCTGGCCACAAGTCATCCTGTTGTCTCACACTGCCTGGTCAGCCAGCTTCTCCCTGGAGAGTCTTCCACCGTCGCGTGTGCAACACCCCTACCTGTTTAACGACAATTCGCCTGCCCTCCCTTGTTGCGTTGCGTCACACGGGCACTCCGGATGTGAAAACTCTGAGCGCGTCACCTCAGTTCCCGTCTATCCAGCTGAGATTGCGTCACCAACCCTTCCTGGCTGTTTGTCAGCTTTAAACAAACTCTCCCATGGAAGGCGTTGCGCCATAGCTGCACTCGAACTCGCTGGCTCGCTCAATAGGGCCGGGGATGGAGGTCAATTGCTTAACTCCCGCAAACGTCATTTTCACTTTTCCCCATTCTGTCTGTCTTCCTCTCTTCTCTCTCTCTGTCGCTTACTTGTTAAGTCGGCAATTAACAGCCAAATACTCCAACTGGGAGGAGGAGGCCTCAGCCCTGTGTGCTCGCGTGTGCCAAGCTCGTAATCCCACTGTTGAAGTGGGCACTCTTTGTTAATCTGTTCTGTTTGAGATTCTTATAGCATCTACTGATGGGAAGATTTCTTTCGGTGCACGGCTAGCAGTGTGGTGTCGATGGGGATTATCTAAGTCAGTCAGTCAGTCATCCTGCTAAAAAACTCATTGATAACCTAATTAAGGACCTCAGCGCGTGTTCAGACCAGGCGCCGCTCTCATTAACAATGTTTTCCTTTGATTCTAATCTGTCTTTCTTTAGAGGCCTACTATTGTCTTCTGCTTTTAGAAGCAAATTATCGCCTATAATAGAATTCTTTCTAGTTTCCCGGGCGACACGTGGTCAATAGGGGAGAATGGGAAGAAAAATCCTTTCTGGTAGATAGCTGTTGAGTTTCGGTTGGAATCCCAAAGCCTCCCATTTGAAGGTATTTTTCTTGCGGCTTAAAAAACCCAGGGATTGGCTGCCTGGGGATTTCTGTGCGATGCTCAAAGCATCCGCTTGACTTCCCCCTTTTCTAGTTGGGAACCGGCAGATGCCGCAGTCGGATAGGCGGAGACGGAGTCTAGGCGGGGGATTAGCGAGTCCAGTGGGATTATTGTCCCACCGATTCCCAGACTCCCAACTCCTTCAAGGGTCGTCAGGCACACCTCACTTTTGCTTCGCGTGTCTCGGCTGCTCTGGACTGGAATAGAATGGAGTTGACCTGAAATAGAATTGAAATAGAATCGGAGTAGAACTGAAATGAAATGAAATGAAATGAAGAAGAACTGAGATAAAATAGAGTAGAACAGGAGTAGAACTAGAATAGAATAGAATAAAATCGAGTAGAACTGGAATAGTATGGAGTAGAACTGGAATGGAATGGAATAGAACTGGAGTAGAACCGAGTAGAACTGGAATAGTATGGAGTAGAACTGGAATAGAATCGAGTAGAACTGAAATAGAATGGAGTAGAAGTGGAATAGAATGGAGTAGAACTAGAATAGAATGGAGTAGAACTGGAATAGAATCGAGTAGAACTGGAATAGAATCGAATAGAACTGGAATAGAATGGAGTAGAATTGAAATAGAATCGAGTAGAACTGGAATAGAATCGAATAGAACTGGAATAGAATGTAGTAGAACTGGAATACAATGGAGTAGAACTGGAATAGAATGGAGTAGAACTGGAATAGAATCGAGTAGAACTGGAATAGAATCGATTAGAACTGGAATAGAATCGAATAGAACTGGAGTAGAATCGAGTAGAACTGGAATAGAATGGAGTAGAACTGAAATAGAATCGATTAGAACTGGAATAGAATCGAATAGAACTGGAGTAGAACTGGAATAGAACTGGAATAGTATGGAGTAGAACTGGAATAGAATCGAGTAGAACTGAAATAGAATGGAGTAGAAGTGGAATAGAATGGAGTAGAACTAGAATAGAATGGAGTAGAACTGGAATAGAATGGAGTAGAACTGGAATAGAATCGAATAGAACTGGAATACTCGTAGAATGGAGTAGAACTGAAATAGAATCGATTAGAACTGGAATAGAATCGAATAGAACTGGAGTAGAATCGAGTAGAACTGGAATAGAATGGAGTAGAACTGGAATAGAATGGAGTAGAACTGAAATAGAATCGAGTAGAACTGGAATAGAATGGAGTAGAACTGGAATAGAATGGAATAGAACTGGAATGGAATGGAATAGAACTGGATTAGAATCGAGTAGAACTGGAATAGAATCGAGTAGAACTGGAATAGAATGGAGTAGAACTGGATTAGAATCGAGTAGAACTGGAATAGAATGGAGTAGAACTGAAATAGAATGGAATAGAACTGGAATAGAATCGAGAAGAACTGGAATAGAATGGAGTAGAACTGAAATAGAATCGATTAGAACTGGAATAGAATCGAGTAGAACTGGAATAGAATGGAGTAGAACTGAAATAGAATGGAATAGAACTGGAATAGAATCGAGTAGAACTGAAATAGAATCGAGTAGAACTGGAATAGAATGGAATAGAACTGGAATGGAATGGAATGGAATAGAACTGGAATAGAATGGAGTAGAACTGGAATGGAATGGAGTAGAACTGGAATAGAATGGAGTAGAACTGGATTAGAATCGAGTAGAACTGGAATAGAATGGAGTAGAACTGGAATAGAATGGAGTAGAACTGGAATGGAATGGAGTAGAACTGGAATGGAATGTAGTAGAACTGGAATGGAATGGAGTAGAACTGGAATAGAATGGAGTAGAACTGGAATAGAATGGAGTAGAACTGGAATAGAATCGAGTAGAACTGAAATAGAATGGAGTAGAACTGGAATAGAATGGAGTAGAACTCGAATTGAATGGAGTAGAACTCGAATTGAATGGAGTAGAACTCGAATTGAATGGAGTAGAGCATCATACAAATCCAAGATATGGCGCACAGTTCTCATCAGCTACTCCTCTGATCAATGCAAGCCTCACTCTCCCCCATTTACCCCCCCCCCTCCGCAGCTGGCCGCCCTCAGCCGCGATCCGCCCCGCCTGATTCGCCGCTTGGCCGCCGGAGCCGCCGCCTCGCTGCTGGGCCTCGCCGCCTACCGCCTGCTGCGCTCATTCTTCAACTAAATCAAACTCATTTTTAACAAAAAAGAGACGCGTATGCGCAGTATACGCTACTACATGACTGGTTGTAAGTAGCACTATGCGAAAGAGAATAGCACATATTTTGTTTAGTTTCGAAAAAATTTTTTGATTTGTCCTTTTTTAAAATTTTTTGTAGATACGCTCGAATGTTGATTTGCTTTTTCTTTTGCACCACATGCTAAATTATACAAAACTATCATTTCGATGTACATGTACAACTGTATTTATATTGACTTTTTGAATCGGAATTTCTGATTACTATTATCCAGGTTCCTTGATGCGGACGCTTCTTGAAGTACACAATATGTACATAGCTGTGCTATCCTTGCTCTCTTCTATAAGCAATTTTATCTTGAATATTTTTTTGATATGCCTGAATAGGCACATTGAGAACACAATGAAGGACCTCAAGAAAACAGACAATGCTTCATCTTATATTTATGATTTTCTTATCCAGTACAGTGTTTTTGAGAATCGATTTTGCTTAAAATGCACCATTGCTTTGCATAAACTTGGTAAATATTTCCTTTTGATGTTGTTGAATTGTTAATCTTTTTTGTTGCTTTTTGTGGGCCAATATTGCTTTTAATAAACACGACTATGTAAATGTGCTATGGAAAATTTATCAGCTAATTTTGTTTTAATCAATTACAATTCGTACTTTATGGTAGTTTTTCAACTTATTTGTCTGTTCAGATTAATGAGTAGTATTAGAGTAGATGCTGACAGTGTTTGAGTAGATGCTGACAGTTTTTGTGTAGATGCTGACAATGTTTGAGTAGATGCTGACAATGTTTGAGTAGATGCTGACAATGTTTGAGTAGATGCTGACAGTGTTTGAGTAGATGCTGACAATGTTTGAGTAGATGCTGACAGTGTTTGAGTAGATGCTGACAATGTTTGAGTAGATGCTGACAATGTTTGAGTAGATGCTGACAATGTTTGAGTAGATGCTGACAATGTTTGAGTAGATGCTGACAGTGTTTGAGTAGATGCTGACAGTGTTTGAGTTGATGCTGACAGTGTTTGAGTAGATGCTGACAGTTTTTGTGTAAATGCTGACAAAGTTTGAGTAGATGCTGACAGTGTTTGAGTAGGTGCTGTAAACCCTATGTGATACCCTGTGGGATACCCTGTGGGATACCCTGTGGGATACCCTGTGGGATACCCTGTGGGATACCCTGTGGGATACCCTGTGGGATACCCTGTGGGATACCCTGTGGGATACCCTGTGGGATACCCTGTGGGATACCCTGTGGGATACCCTGTGGGATACCCTGTGGGATACCCTGTGGGATACCCTGTGGGATACCCTGTGGGATACTTTGTGGGATACCCTGTGGGATACCCTGTGGGATACCCTGTGGGATACGCTGTGGGATACTTTGTGGGATACCCTTTGGGATACCCTGTGGGATACCCTGTGGGATACCCTGTGGGATACCCTGTGGGATACCCTGTGGGATACTTTGTGGGATACCCTGTGGGATACCCTGTGGGATACCCTGTGGGATACCCTGTGGGATACCCTGTGGGATACCCTGTGGGATACCCTGTGGGATACCCTGTGGGATACCCTGTGGGATACCCTGTGGGATACCCTGTGGGATACCCTGTGGGATACCCTGTGGGATACCCTGTGGGATACCCTGTGGGATACCCTGTGGGATACCCTGTGGGATACCCTGTGGGATACCCTGTGGGATACCCTGTGGGATGCGCACTTCAATATCCTTAGAGCTACATGTACATGCAGAGCAATACTTTCTGCTCTTCTTGAATTCTGTTGGCCCAAGGAGGCCAGAGCCAATCGGCGTGCACCAACACTCGGACAACAATGTAGTCTGCATGCAAAAGACGCAGGCTCTGGTTGCTATAGCAACATGGAAGCATATAAACGTTTAACTGGCGGCTTCCGCATCAACAGAAGAGTAATTGAATCTGTTTTTTAGAAAGGCTGGGTGAGTATCTTTTGTGAACATCCTTATATAGTACTTTGCCATTATTATGTTCAGTCAGCTCTTGTTCATAAAATCCCACTCCTGTTCATAAAATCACACTCCTGTTCATAAAATCCCACTCCTGTTCAAAAAAAACCCACTAAGTTCATAAAATCCCACTCCTCTTTATAAAATCCCACTCCTGTTCATGAAATCCCACTCCTGTTCATGAAATCCCACTCCTGCTCATGAAATCTGTTCATGAAATCCCATTCTTGTACATAAAATCCCACTCCTGCTCATAAAATCTCACTCCTGTTCATAAAATCCCAATCCTGTTCATAAAGTCCCACTCCTGTTCATGAAATCCCACTTCTGTTCATGAAATCCCACTTCTGTTCATGAAATCCCATTCTTGTACATAAAATCCCACTCCTGCTCATAAAATCTCACTCCTGTTCATAAAATCCCAATCCTGTTCATAAAGTCCCACTCCTGTTCATGAAATCCCACTTCTGTTCATGAAATCCCACTTCTGTTCATGAAATCCCTCTTCTGTTCATGAAATCCCACTTCTGTTCATGAAATCCCACTTCTGTTATGAAATCCCACTCCTGTTCATAAAATCCCACTCCTGTTCATGAAATTCCACTCCTGTTCATGAAATTCCACTCCTGTTATGAAATCCCACTCCTGTTATGAAATCCCACTCCTGCTCATGAAATCTCACTCCTGTTCATGAAATCCCACTCCTGTTCATGAAATCCCACTCCTGCTCATGAAATCTGTTCATGAAATCCCATTCTTGTACATAAAATCCCACTCCTGTTCATAAAATCTCGCTCCTGTTCATAAAATCCCAATCCTGTTCATAAAGTCCCACTTTTGTTCATGAAATCCCTTTTTTGTTCATGAAATCCCGCTTTTGTTCATGAAATCCCACTTCTGTTCATGAAATCCCACTTCTGTTCATGAAATCCCACTCCTGTTCATGAAATCCCACTCCTGCTCATGAAATCTGTTCATGAAATCCCATTCTTGTACATAAAATCCAACTCCTGCTCATAAAATCTCGCTCCTGTTCATAAAATCCCAATCCTGTTCATAAAGTCCCACTTTTGTTCATGAAATCCCTTTTTTGTTCATGAAATCCCACTTTTGTTCATGAAATCCCACTTCTGTTCATGAAATCCCACTTCTGTTCATGAAATCCCACTCCTGTTCATGAAATCCCACTTCTGTTCATGAAATCGCACTTTTGTTCATGAAATCCCACTTTTGTTCATGAAATCTCACTTCTGTTCATGAAATCCCACTTCTGTTCATGAAATCGCACTTTTGTTCATGAAATCCCACTCCTGCTCATGAAATCGCACTTTTGTTCATGAAATCCCACTTCTGTTCATGAAATCGCACTTCTGTTCATGAAATCGCACTTTTGTTCATGAAATCCCACTTCTGTTCATGAAATCCCACTTTTGTTCATGAAACTTGTTGTTCAATGAATCGAGCCGACTGTTTTTCAGCCCATCACCATTTTGCAAGTTCCGTGCCCAGCAAAAAGGAAGCTCCCCACCCTGAAGCCGTCGATGTCGCTGACTCTGCTGACTCTGCTGTTGCTGCTCCACCTTGATGCCAGCCGGGCAGCCGACTTCCACCTGGTCCGGGGCTCGTTGTGCATCCGCGGGGAGTTCGTAGTCGAGCTGGCCAACCCGATCGGGACTCCCCTGGCCTGCGCGTTCGAGTGCTCGGGGCTGCCTGACTGTCAGGCCTTCGAGCTGCCGGATGGCCGCGGCATCTGCCGACTGTTCGTCTTCGACATGTGCAGCAGGCCGCTGGCCGACTGCGGCGTCTGCAACCGCACCGGCGACGTTTTCGTGCGGCGCCGGCCGGGACTGACGGCTGGCCGACTCTGTCCGGATGCTTACGGTGACGCCAGGTGAGGACTGCGTTCAGGTATTCGGGTGCGGGTCGTCAGGCATTCGGGTGCGGGACTTCAGGCATTCGGGTGCGGGTGGTCAGGCATTCGGGTGCGGGTGGTCAGGCATTCGGGTGCGGGACTTCAGGCACTCGGATACGGGTCTTCAGGCATTCGGGTGCGGGTCTTCAGGCATTCGGGTGCGGGTCTTCAGGTGTTCGGGTGCGGGTCTTCAGGCATTCGGGTGTGGGTCTTCAGGTGTTCGGGTGCGGGTCTTCAGGTGTTCGGGTACGGGTCTTCAGGCATTCGGGTGCGGCTCTTCAGGTGTTCGGGTGCGGCTCTTCAGGTGTTCGGGTACGAGTCTTCAGGTATTCTGGTGCGGGTCTTCAGGCATTCGGGTACGGGTCTTCAGGCATTCGGGTGCGGCTCTTCAGGTGTTCGGGTACGGGTCTTCAAGTGTTCGGGTACGGGTCTTCAGGCATTCGGGTGCGGGTCTTCAGGCATTCGGGTGCGGGTCTTCAGGCATTCGGGTGCGGGTCTTCAGGCATTCGGGTGCGGGTCTTCAGGCATTCGGGTGCGGGTCTTCAGTATAAAGTATTTAGTATAAAGGATTCTTACTGAAATACTGTCGTGCAGTTCACACACATGAAGGCAAACCCCGAAGGCACGGAAGGGGTACACGGCACGTACATGCCTGACCATTAGAAAGTCAGGGCAGCTGTACACCCTTCGTGAGCGTGTGTATGAGTGCGTGCCTGCGTACAGTCTTGGCTCAAAATTGCCTCTGCAGTACATAATATTGGATGAAGTCGCCCAAGGCTCTTCTTTGAATATTTGTTTTATATATACTCGTAGTCTTCATGTACAGGTACATTGTAGCATAATTAGATACCTAATGCCTGCGTCATAACTGCTCAAAAAGATGTTATTATTATCAAAGTACATACAGTACGCTGGAAAGTTATTTACTCCGTCCCAGCAACAAGTCAAAAGCCCCCGCATTGGCTTCTCAGGTGCGGCCTTCGCTACCGCCTGGCAACCGGGGCGCACAGCTGGACGGCTTTCAAATCGATGGCCGAAGTCGAGCCAGGCGGCCTCGCGGGCTTCGCCGACGCCCTGACAGCTGACGAGCTGTCCTGGGTGCTGGCGCTCAGCGTCCGCCATTCTTCATCATTTTTCCTGTCCGGCGCCCAGCTGCCGGGCAGTCCGGAGCCGGCCGGCGGCTTTCGCTGGAGCCGCTGCAACCGGACAGTAAATCCCGGCTTCTTCTGGCCGGGCGATCCGGACAATCGGGCTGGCGAAGACTTTGTCGGGGTGTACTTCGCCGGCGGCGGCACCTCCAAGGGGCTGGTGGATGTGCCAGTGAACCCGTACTCGGCGGCGCTCTTCATGTGCGTGTCGCCCTTCGATTGAGCAGCTGGAGCGGTATTTGCAAACTGCTGCGGACACTACTAAAGATACCCTAAAGACACCCTGAAGATGTCCTGAATATGCCCTGAAGATACCCTGAAGACGCCCTGAAGATTTCCTGAAGATACCCTGAGAATACCCTGAGAATACCATGAGAATACCCTGAAGATACCTTGATAATACCCTAAAGATATTCTGAAGATACCCTGAAGACGCTCTGAAGATACCCTGAAAACATCCATGTAGAATCGAACACACACTTCAGCATCTTAGCTCTCATAATCTCAGTGTAAACACCGGACCCGGTCATACCAGAACGATGGCTAAAATAAAATATTATTAAAAATGATTGACAAGTGTTGATCTCTATGGCAATTAAACTGTGAACAACAGGCCTAATATTATTTATTCTCCTCTGCTTTGTGCTTGAGTCCCCGCAGTCTGTTAGCTTTGGTTCCAAACCCCTTCACAAACACTTGCTCACCTGAAACTTAATCTCTCGTGGGCTAATTAGCACCTCGCCATCTTAATTAGAAGTTCCACAGCTGCTTTTGAGCTTCTAATGTCAAGGTATGGTGTTTTACCTGGACAGATTGCACGGAATTTACCACCTGTTGACCTGCATGGAGCATGGCCGGAGCACGCTACCCTCCACAGCTACCCTCCATGGCTACCCTCCACAGCTACCCTCCACAGCTACCCTCCACAGCTACCCTCCACAGCTACCCTCCACAGCTACCCTCCACAGCTACCCACTATAGCTACCCTCCACAGCTACCCTCCACAGCTACCCTCCACAGCTACCCTCCACAGCTACCCTCCACAGCTACCCTCCACAGCTACCCTCCACAGCTACCCTCCACAGCTACCCTCCACAGCTACCCTCCACAGCTACCCACCATGGCTACCCTCCACAGCTACCCTCCACAGCTACCCTCCACAGCTACCCTCCACAGCTACCCTCCACAGCTACCCTCCACAGCTACCCTCCACAGCTACCCTCCACAGCTACCCTCCACAGCTACCCTCCACAGCTACCCTCCACAGCTACCCTCCACAGCTACCCTTCACAGCTACCCTCCACAGCTACCCTCCATGGCTACCCTCCACAGCTACCCACCATGGCTACCCTCCACAGCTACCCTCCACAGCTACCCTCCACAGCTACCCTCCACAGCTACCCTTCACAGCTACCCTCCACAGCTACCCTCCATGGCTACCCTCCACAGCTACCCACCATGGCTACCCTCCACAGCTACCCTTCACAGCTACCCTCCACAGCTACCCTCCACAGCTACCCTCCACAGCTACCCTCCACAGCTACCCTCCACAGCTACCCTCCACTGCTACCCTCCTACAGTAAAATAAAATGAAAATTATATAATCAAACGCATAAAGATCTACATGTAGGAGCATAGAAACCAGAGGGTGGAGCGCCCATCCGACATTGTCATGTGGCAGGGTCACTCCAGGTCACTCCAGCTCTGATGAAGCGCAGGCATTCAGGCGTTACAGCACAAGCAGCTGCACACAATCAACTTCCTTCCCAAAAGTCGTCTGTCGTCCGGGCCTCGCGCCTGGCAATTCCATATTTTGATTTCATTTCTTGACGAAGAAAGATTGGCATGAATTATGAATGCTGTAGCAACATCAAGCAGCTAACGTGGCAGCTAAGTCTTGCTTCCACAACTGACGGACAAAGTCGTTAGAAGTTTGTCACCTCCCTTGGCATGTTTTAGCAACTCAATCGTGTGGGAGGACCGGCCCATACCGCTGCTGCCGCGGCTGTTGTGTGTCACTCTTATATAAATTGATTGATTTTTGCGATACTTAACAATATTTCATTAACAATCAAAATTGAAGAGTAAATTACCATTGGGACCGGTATTTTTCCTGGTGTATGGATTGCTCAAATTTGAAACATGAGTTAGCAAGTGCCTCCTGAAGAATCGGAACTAAGAGTGGAATAGTTGAAGGAATGGTAGCTGTAGAGCGTAGCTGTGGAGGGTAGCTGTGGAGGGTAGCTGTGGAGCGTAGCTGTGGAGGGTAGCTGTGGAGGGTAGCTGTGAAGGGTAGCTGTGGAGCGTAGCTGTGGAGGGTAGCTGTGGAGGGTAGCTGTGGAGGGTAGCTGTGGAGGGTAGCTGTGGAGGGTAGCTGTGGAGGGTAGCCATGGTGGGTAGCTGTGGAGGGTAGCTGTTGAGGGTAGCCATGGTGGGTAGCTGTGGAGGGTAGCCATGGAGGGTAGCTGTGGAGGTTCAGGAGAATTGAAGCAGCTCGCAGCAGTCAGAAGAGACCAGAAGCCACAGAGGCCGCAGAGACCGAAGCAGCACGTATCTTGCGATCGCTGCGGCAGGCCATGGCAACCCACGTGCACCGCAGCGCAGGGCAAGAGCTGCAGAAAGTGCGGGAAGCCTTTGAGCAGCTGAAGCGCAGCATCGCGGAGCCGACAACGCTGGCTTTTTACGACAAGCGGCTACACACGCAGCTGATCGTGGACGCGGGGCCGACCGGACTGGGCGCCATCCTGGCGCAGGTGCAGCGCGACGGCAACTCAAGGCCGGTTGCATACGCCAGCCGGACCCTCTCCGATGTCGAGCGGCGATATTCGCAGACCGAGAAGGAGGCACTCACCATGAAGTTCGGCTGCCTGAAGTTTGAGTACTACCTGCATGGATCGCGCGAGTTCACAGTGGTCTCCGATCACAAGCCGCTGACGGCCATGTTCGCGCCTGGGTCGCGGCCGCCTCCACGAGTCGAGCGAATGGCGCTGAGGATCCAGCACCTAGTGTTCAAGGTCTAGTACCAGCCGGGAGCCTCCAATGCTGCAGATGTACTCAGCAGGCAGCCCCTAAGCGCACAAGGCAGAAGTTTTGGCGAGCAGCTGAGGGAGGCCTACATCAACGAGGTGGCGCAGGCGGCTGTGCCGATGGCGCTGACGCTCCAGGACATCCGCAAGAGCTCTGCCAGCGACCCAGTCATCCGGGCAGCGATAGCGGCGAAGCAAGGCGGCCGCTGGGATCGCTCCAACCCCGAGATACGCTCGCTCCACGCGCTGCGAGAGGAGCTGTCTGCGGTTGACGGGGTCCTCCTTCGGCACCACCGAATCGTCGTGCCAGCTGATCTGCTGCAGCAGATGCTCGAATTAGCGCATGAAGGGCACCATGCAGTGCTCGCAGAAGACGATCGCCAGACTCTGCACGAAGGTCTGGTGGCCGAGGATGGCAACTCAAGCGGAGGAATTCGTCAGTCGATGTCGCAGCTGCGCCGTCACGTCGCACACGCCAGCCGTCCGGGCCACGCCTCTGCAGCCGGCGCCGATCCCCGCAGGCGCCTGGCTGTCGATCGGCGCCGATTTCGTGGGACCCATCAGCAACAACATGCTGCTGGTGTGCGTGGACCGCTACTCAAGGTTTCCGGAGGTGCAGCTCACGCAGGCGACGACGGCCGAGGCACTGTTCGCCCGCTTCGGATCCCGCAGGAGCTCTTGAAAGATAATGAACCGCCCTTCTCGTCCAAGGAGTTCGGCCGGTTCCTGGCGAGCTACGGGATCAAGCACCGCCTCATCACGCCCTACTACCCAGCGGCCAACGGCATGACAGAGCGACTGAACCGCTCCATCAACAAAGTCGTGCGAGCAGCCATCGAGGAGCGGCGGGACTGGAGGACCGCTCTGGACGAGTGGCTGCTGGCCTACAGGAACACGCCGCACACGGCCACCGGGCGCGCACCAGCCGAGCTGCTGATGGGCCGGCGGCTAAACGACGTCATCCCCGCCGCCCGGCCATCCCAGCGAGTCCGCATCAACGAGCAGCGGCTGAGAGACGCCGACGCCGGCGCCAAGGCGGCGATGAAGCAGCACGCTGACGCAAGGAGGCGACCACGGCGGCACGACGTCCAGGTCGGCGACTCGGTGCTACGACGGCGGGTCAGTGCCAGCAAGACGCAGACGCCATTCGAGAGCGGTGCCTGGACGGTCCAGCGGGTGGCCGGCAACTCGCTGCTGCTACGCCGGGACGGCACGACCTGCTGGCGGCACTGCACGGCGGTCAAAGTCGTCAGCCCCGACTTGGCCGACGCCGGCGTCCATACGCAGAACGCTACACCGAGAGCTGCTGGCGAGGCGGCCCGAGATCCACCCGCCTCCCCGGTGGCGCTGCGCCCGCACCCCCGCGCTGCTCGGGCTGGCGTGAAAATCTACAAGGACTGAATTTGGAATCCTGCAGTGACTGAAATTAACCCAGCGAGATTGTACAAGAGTTTGGCTACACAGTAAACACGGCCTCTGACTCAGTTACAACTCTGTGGAGGGTAGCTGTGGAGGGTAGCTGTGGAGGGTAGCTGTGGAGGGTAGCTGTGGAGGGTATAGCTGTGGAGCTGGGTAGCTGTGAAGGGTAGCTGTGGAGGGTAGCTGTGGAGGGTAGCTGTGGAGGGTAGCTGTGGAGGGTAGCTGTGGAGGGTAGCTGTGGAGGGTAGCTGTGGAGGGTAGCTGTGGAGGGTAGCTGTGGAGGATAGTTGTGGAGGGTAGAAGAAAGTGTTCAACCAACCTCCACTCTGGCTCAAGGCGTTAATTTTATTGTCTATGGCAGCGGAGGTTACTTAGTGAGAATCTCCGGTAGCAAAGCACTAGCGACATAGACAAGGCGTACAGGCAAAGTGGGATACATGTTGAGAGTCAATTCTCTTTCTCGCTGCCACCCTTACAATGTGCGAATGCCCGTCCTCCCGCCCTTCCTTCCTCGCGCGTACACCCACGTTGCGAGCGCAGAAAAAGCAACGACCCGCTCTTCAGCCATACATGTAGAGCTACATATCTTGCATTTGAAGGCTGAAGGACACAGAAATGCCATACTTCTCTTTTTATTCCCCTTTTAGATTGGCGCTGCCGAAATTGAGTGCAAAACGGTGTAGCAGTTAAAATTATTAACAGTAGTGAACCATCACAAGTACTTAATTTAGATTATAATTAATGTCTATGTTTGTAAATGTATACAAGAATCAATTTCAATGAAATACACATGCACATATACTCGTTAAGCGTTTTGAAGCACCTTATAAGCTAGCAGCCACGCGCCATTGTCCAGAAATATAGCGCAGTCGCGGCATGCAGAACAATTGCGCCGATGAAGCTGAAGGCAGCAGCAGTGACAATGGCAGCAAACTAGCCAAGCCTGCGAAAGCCGGCCAACAAGCCGGCGGCGGGTCAGGTCGCAACCGTCGGCGAAGCCGCAGCAGCACTCGTCGCCGACGCAACGGCAGTCGACGCCGTCGCCGTCGTAGCGGCAGCGGCGGTGCAGAAGGCCAAACAGCGGATAGCGACGAGAACGCGGAATATGATTATGAGTATTCTGACGATGATGATGAGGCTGATGGCGGCGGAGGCGAACAAGATGGCAAGGATGGTCAAGATGGAAGTGCCGGGGGAGGCCGCGGTGGCGCCGGTGGACGCGGCGGCGGAGGTCGCGGAGGTGCTGGGGGTCTCGGAGGTCGTGGAGGCGGCGGCGGCGGTGGACAAGACGGAAAGGATGGTCAAGACGGAGCTGCCGGAGGTCGCGGAGGTGCCGGAGGTCGCGGAGGCGCCGGAGGTCGTGGAGGCGGCGGCGGTGGTGGACAAGACGGTCGCGGAGGCGGCGGTGGTGGACAAGATGGAGAGGATGGTCAAGACGGAGCTGCCGGAGGTCGCGGAGGTGCCGGAGGCCGAGGCGCAGGCGGGGCCAGGGGAGGTCGCGGAGGCGCCGGAGGTCGCGGAGGCGGCGGCGGTGGACAAGACGGAGAGGATGGCCAAGACGGAGGTGCCGGAGGTCGCGGAGGTGCCGGAGGCCGAGGCGCAGGCGGGGCCAGGGGAGGTCGCGGAGGCGCAGCTGGTCAAGATGGAGAAGCCGGTCAGACTGGAGCGGCCGCAGGATTTCGCAGCGCCAAAGGAATTGGCAGATAGCTGTCGCTCACTCTGGCACTTAATTATATCAAGGATGTCGCGGTTTTGCCATGCCTTTAAGGCAGCCTCGCAATGTCTGTGAAAACAGAAACTTTCTAATTTCCTAATAAAGGCAGAAAAATTATATGCCAGCAGCGTGTCCCGCCGATTATTCCGTTTTAATTGATTTTTGTTTTAATATTTTTCTTTCATTTGTTTTTATGTGCATGTTTTTATGACATAAATCAGTCGCACAATTTAATCATGCTTATGATTAAAACTAAAATGAAAATAAATTTGTAGATGTACGAATGTACTAGTATGTACGACATCGGATGATTTTAGGGAGGGCGCTACATTCCCGCCCCGAATTTGCTAAAAGCTAACTTTTAGAGATGGCAAATTAAAAAGTAATTGATATTTTTATCGTAAATATTAGTGATGTGCTTGATGGAATGTTACTTAATAATATCCAAGCGTAGCCATTAATTTGTAAGAGCAGAATTTGATGGCTGTCGCTAAAAGGGCCGTTTTGATCATATTTGATCATGCATGGGCCGCATTGAACAAGCCCTAAATCAATCTTATTCTTAGGTCGTTAGGAACGAGTTATATTATTAAATAACTATAAATAGGACCTAGTCATTTGCCTGCTCAGCTTGATACAACATACGTATACGTAATATAGCCATGGGACTGCGTGGCATCGTTTAGATGTGGTGGCCCTGAAAAGGGCCGTTTTAACGTTCATGAAAAGAAAGAGATAGGTAGAGCTATCAACCCAATAACAGCGCACAAGCTCGTAGAACTATCTGATCTAGAAGTAGAAAACCACTTTCGCATGGGAACGCAGACTTTGCTTAACCGCCGAAGCCGTACAGAGTGCGGCCCTGGCGTTTCAGAGCGTAGACGACGTCCATGGCGGTCACGGTCTTCCTCTTGGCGTGCTCGGTGTACGTCACGGCGTCCCGGATGACATTCTCAAGGAACACCTTCAGAACAGCGCGGGTTTCCTCATAGATGAGGCCGCTAATGCGCTTGACACCGCCACGGCGAGCCAGACGGCGGATGGCCGGCTTGGTGATACCCTGGATGTTGTCACGCAGAACCTTCCTGTGACGCTTGGCGCCACCCTTTCCGAGGCCCTTGCCGCCTTTGCCACGACCAGACATGTTGGATGATGACTTTCAGAATAGAATTGGCAGGCACAAGTGTAAAGGTGAGATTTGATGTAGAAAATTCCATGAGGGTAAGTACCATATATAAGCCCAGTTTTCCTCGCTGCCCTCTCATTGGCTGAAACAAGCAAACGAAATTATCGATTAGTTAAATATTTCTCCACGCTTCACGGAAGAAGCGTCAATTTTGCCCCATTTGCCCCAATATTCGAAATAGGCACAGATTCTAGCTCGACATTGCCACTTGCCAGTGAAATATGTAAATCTGTTAACTGTATAGGGGCCTAATAGCGCAGACCCATACACTTTAGTCTTAATGCTTAAAACATTTCTTACGGACAGCGTTTTTGCAACTGAAGCGACGCACTTACTAGTTTTTATTTTTAGGCATTTTAATACACTGCCATATATAGAAATTTACACTTTTGTTCCAGGAATTCCAGCCATCTAGTGTTGTGTCCAGCCATCTTCCGTTTCTACTGTTACAATGGTTTAGCAACGATGTTCACCAGGGGCGTAGCCAAGGGGGGGTCATGGGGGTCATGACCCTCCAGCCGGCTGATCCAGGCCATATTTTCAGGCCCCTCCCCGTCGCAGAGGCCTAGCACCCCCTGCCCCCGGTTGCCGCTGTGAGCCTGTGACTGACTGTGACCCCCCTCCCCCCCAGAAGGAAATCCTGGCTACGCCACTGATGTTCACAAGTTCGTGTTTCATGCCATGCTATTTCCGATTAAGAAGTAACTCAACTCGATTTCCTAAATCAATAATCGATATAATTATTGGCGTAACTGTTCTTACATAGTTTTTTAGTTCTCAAACTATCTACTATAACGGCGTTTTTTCACGAGAATAACTTTTAGGTTTGTTTGGCAACAAACTTAACTGAAAGGTAAAACGGCCCTTTTAAGGGCTACCTTTGGAAATTCAACGGTTAGAGAAAACCAGAAAACACAATTTACACAGCTATTTGAAGGAATCATACACAAAGTTTTTATGCTTGGAATTTTAGAGTCAGTGAGTTTAGGAAAATTCTCAAACCACATGATATCTTTGATTTAAAGGCCTACTTACATGAATAAAAACGAGTAAACAGCAACTTGATAAAGTATAAATCAAATAATACGAGTAGAACCCATAGAAAACTGTAGGAAAAGTTTACGAGCACACCAGAGACCACTTTTGATGACTTGAATTGACTTCCGCCCTCAAGAGTCATACTCAGGCCATTAAATTTAAAATTTGAATTTTACTAAGATGCAAGAAATAAATGTTTTAATTTTTAGCACAACGCGCATAACATTTTCTTGCTCTGCTACTCGTGAATTTTCACTAAGTAGAAAGGATCGAAAATCATTGGAAAATTATATTGTTGAGATAAAAAACTTAAAACTCTCGAGTCTCGAATAAATGAAAATACATGTAGCTTAAAAATTAAATATGACCATATAGTTTTAGTCCAGTACTGGGCTGCACTCCCCAGGAATGGGGTTCGGGCAGTTGTCGTCCCAAAAGCAATTGGCCAGGCACAAGTTCCACTCCGTGATGCCGTTGCAGCAGACCGGCTTGTACGCAATTGGGCATTTCTTCAGGCCGCAGTCTACATGTATTTCGGGCCAGTTGTCAATGTCAACATTTGGCTCCTCCGGGATCTCGGGCTCATCCGGGATCTCGGGCTCCTCCGTGGGCAGCGGCTCTTCATCCAAATCTATTGGTTCAAGGATATTGTCGAGATTGTAGGTTATTTCAGCAACTACATCCACGTCGGAAGTTGTCTCACCTATGGGAGCTGGCGTAGTTTCGGTCTCAGGAATAGTAGTTTCCGTCTCCGGAATTGGAGTAGTTTCCGTCTCCGAAATTGGAGTAGTTTCCGTCTCCGGAATTTGAGTAGTTTCCGTCTCCGAAATTGGAGTAGTTTCCGTCTCCGAAATTGGAGTAGTTTCCGTCTCCGGAATTTGAGTAGTTTCCGTCTCCGAAATTGGAGTAGTTTCCGTCTCCGAAATTGGAGTAGTTTCCGTCTCCGGAATTGGAGTAGTTTCCGCGTTCTTCAGATCCGTAGTTTGAATCTCTTCAGGTACGGGAGTAGTTTCCTTAATCAAGGGCAAGCGAGTGACTTGCTGCTCAGAAGTGACGGCAGTGATGTTGGGAACCTCTTGAGAGCAGCAGAGCGCTACGATCAAAGGTAGCAATGAAAGAAGCATAAAATATCTCAAAGCCATATTGTGAACTTGTGTGAATTGTTGAATTTCTACGGTTAGTTTATGCTATTTTGTTGGATATATTTTCAGTCGAAATATATACACTTCACAATAAGAGGGCGTAATAAGTCAGTCCAGCGTGCAGTACGTCATTCCGATAATATGCTCGAGTTGCAACGTGCGTGTTGCCATGCCATACTAAAATTGTCGTCGTGCGTTCGAATCTGCTGCAATTAAGTTTGTATTAAAAAATTACACGTGCATTAAATACTCGTATACGGCCACGCAATTAAATAATAATGAATCATACATTTAATGGCTAAAACTAATGAGAACTCAACAATTATAAGACCTGATCGTGATGCGCTGACGGAATTGACGGAAAAAATAGACCTTGCATCACTGCATTCATGCTTGCAGGCTGTAGCTGTAGATTTAAAATTATACTTTTGATTGTTTAATTATAAACTGTTTAATCGTTATGATTGTGGCTTTTTATGAATCAGTCATGAACATAAAAAAGAATCGCCTGATACGAGGAGATGAGCCATAGACAGTATCTCCTCGTATCAGGCGATTCTTTGTATATAAAATACGATTGCTTATTTAATCGTTAAAAAATTGTACTATTCTGAGCCGGGAATGTGTTGTCTGTGGTAATTTTTAACAAAAACTAGGATATTATATCATATAATCTCCTCGAAATCAGGAGCAATCGAATTTAATATATGATAAACGCCGTTTAATTCATCATAGTCTATGGTTAGAATATCCTCGGCTGCAATCAATGGTCCTCGGCTCGCTACGCTCGCCTCGAGACCATTAAACGCAGCCTCAGACATTCTAACCACAGAATGTGAATTAAACGGCGTTTATTATTTACGTAATCCGCGGTATGTAACCTGAATACGAGTATAACGCCGTATCTCCGCCGGAGATAATGAGTTATCTCCGCTATCTATGTCTATCCATCTCGTTGGTTTGTCTATGGTAGCAGAGTTACGCTATTACGCACAGGCAAAGTGGATTACATAATCTTAAACCACTTTAAAGCTCACTTTCAGGGAGGTTATTGACATAGATTTTATTTTGCCGGATTTAATCGATCACTTTCCCGGACATATTACAAGAATTATTGTATGTATCTAAATAAGCGAGCAGCTTCTCTCTTCTCTTCCTTCGTGACTCGAGAAATTTCTTGATGAAATTTTGTCTATGGTAAAAATCCCCCACACTCCCAACAGGGGCTTCGCCCCCACACACCCATCCCGAACTTCAACCATAGACATGAGCCATAGACATAGGTATGGCTCCGGGATTTATCTGAATACATCCCGCAAAATTAAAGTAGTTTAAATGGCTCTCAGGATTTAATCACATACCGACCTCAAACCCATAGAATATCTTATACATGCATGTACATGCGTATATGCATGCAGTCTAAATTTACATGTACATTTACATCCTGGATGTTGATGATTTATTGCATGTGCAGCATCTCAGGTGCATGTATATTTTTATGCGATTAAATATAACATTTACATGTACATGTACATGAATTGAGTTTAATTAATAATTAAATCTGATCAGTAACCAATACATTTATGTCTACCAAAAATACATTTTTAATTAGTCTGCAACTACTCGGGCTACTCGGCCTGGCTTTGCGCGGAATATACATATGTATGCAGTATGGTCATTACATATATTAAGACGCAGTGGGGAGGCGCCTCGCGCGCACGCGCTCGCAGAACAGGCGGGAGGGGCAGGCAGCAGCAGCCTGAGGGGTCAGCTTAAGCGCCTGCAAGTCTGCGATGAGGCAGTCCGTTAGAGTGGCAGTGCGGGCCTGGCCGTGGCGCAATTGCTCGGTCGGCCGGTGCAGCATGGCCAGGGCCAGAGGGACGGGCGCACCGCGACCCAGGGTCTGGAGCATCTGGCGGCGCCGGCGCAGGGTAGCGCTCAGGGGCGGAGCTCCGGCGTGGGCCATCAGAGCGTTGGTCGGTAGGCGCTCCGGGTAGTGCACGCCCAGCGCGTAGCGCAGCAGCGATCGGTAAAGCGCGTCCAAGGCCCGCTCTCGCGTCTCGGTCAGCGGCACAGCCTCCATGCCGTACAGAAGGCCGCGAGGAACAGGCGCACCTTCAGGTCCTCTCTGGCAGCTGAATGAAAATGTTCCTGAGGAAGTGCGCGGCGCGCCAGGCCTGGTTCCTCCTGTCGGAGACAATCGCCGCAGCCCAACACGGGCACCCTCATTGCAAAGCCTTGTGAGAGCGCGCTGGGCAGCAGCTGGATCGCGGCAGAGCAGAGCGATGTTGTCAGCATACGCGAGAGCGAGAAGCGAAACAGCAGGGTGTCTGGAGCTTCGGCGTGGGACCAGCAAGAAGTAGCTGTCATCCTCGCGGAGGGACCGACGAAGCACGTAGTCCACAACTACGAGGAAGAGCAGAAGAGCCAGCGCGTCGCCATGAAGGACGCCTGAGCTGGTGCCGAACTCTTCTGTGGGGCCGTCGCTCGACATGACAAAGCCCTGGAGTTGCGGTAGAGGTCTATCACCGCGCTCAGCAGCGCAGCAGGTACGCCATAATGAGATAGAAGCCACGCGATCGCAGGCCTGGACACCGAGTCAAACGCCTTGCGAAAGTCGGCGAAGATAATTGACACGGAGCGCTGGCGGGTCTTGCAGGCCTCGATGACAGAGCGGATGGTGGCAACCTGCTCGGTAGTGGACCTGTCCGAGCGGAAGCCGCTTTGGAGGCTCAGCAGCAGCAGGAATTGAAGACCGGGCAAATCACGGCGGGCAATTTGTCTGCGGGCAATTCTTATGGACTCCCTTCGCACCGCGAATATTACGGTCATGCACGAGGTAGAAACTTTCATTTTTTTTGGCACAATATGAAAAACTCCGATCCGTGATTTATATTCACACATTCCTCCCTTTTTAAGAGTGAATATAAAACCATTGATTAATGCGTCAAAAACCATAGAATTTTATGTACACATGCATTTAAAACATACATTGTACCTATATGTGCACATTCCCAAGAACAACTAGTCGTCCTTGCCTTATACATTTAAAGTTATAACAGAGGCCTCAGCCGATTCAGGCATATATGAATCTTCTGACTACCGATCTTTTCTTTAATCTGGTGCATGTTGAATGAAAAGTTCTCGTCAGTGACGATATTTTAAAAGAAACATGAACTAAATTACGAGTACACTTTTCCCAGCCGCTATTTTTTATTTACTATTTATCTAGCGAACAAAGATCAAACGAGTTGCAGTTGTTAATTTAGCTTTGCTTTTGAGTTTTGCTCTGCTGATGCTGACTAATTGACTTTTTCTGAATCACCATCTCTTATTATACCACTGAAGTTAAATTATCAGGGCCAAATTTCTGTAATATTGTTTCGTTCAACATTATTACCAGAATCTTAATCTCAGAATGACCAGCTCTTTGACTGGAACCAAGAAAAGAGTTTGCTATTATTACGATGGTAAGTCTAAGTATGCTTGTAAGAAAGGGAATGTTATAAATTCTAATAATACTAACATTAAACATATATTTCTATACATATAACATATCTGACTACTACATGTATGCCCAGCCCTAGGCCTGGTCATACTCAGACTCATAGCATAGGCCTACAAGTCTGAAGTGTATAGGATTTTTCAATGCAAGCAAAAGTATTGATTTTTCTTAGAGCACAAGAGTCAAGACCTCATTGGAATAAATTCTAAAAATTGCCAAGCATATGCTGTGCTGAGAGTTCAGAAAAAAATTCCAAGGGTAGCCTAATTTTCCAAGGTTCTATTAGGCCTATATCATTACTTTTAGGCCTAAGTCTTGTATGATATTTTTTACATATCTAGAATATTTAATAGAACCAAGTTCTTAGTTTCTTAATGCTTAGCATATATAAAGCTAAAAAAATCTAACAAAAATAGTTCTGCCAAAGGTTTACTTATTATTGTTAAAGTCTATAAATACTTTGCTTTGTTGCTAAAAAAATATCATTAGCACTTAAGGCCTGCAAGTATTCCAGGGCTTCTATGCTAACATAAGCATTTCTTGCTGTTGCTATTAAAATTTTATTTATTATTAAGAATTGGTACATGGTCCAATTGACATTGTGGCACAATTTAACTGTTTGGAGGGCATAGGCTAAAATAATAAAGCAGGGGAAGCTAAAGAATTATGCTATAAAGTTAGTTAGTGACAATGATAAAATTTAATTCTCTATTTGAAAATCAGTCAGAACTTTTGAAAAGCTTTGCTATGAAAATATAAAACTAATAGAAGAGGAATATGCACATGTATATTTTATTACTGTTATAATCTATTATGTGAATATAAAGCTTACAAAACAATAATCACATAGATGTATTGGTTTCCCGACAGACATTCAGACAGACATTCAGAAATCGTTCAGTAAATGTTTAACAAAATTGTCTATTTATTACGCAAGATACTGTGAATTTATAGAAACTTTTACGCATGTCTCTGCTTTAAAAAGACACCTCAGACACACACAAAGACGCTTCACAAGCTGAGACATTCCCTAGCAACTGTTGTTACGACGTTTCCCAATATACCGAATACTGTATATAGTAGTTTTTGAGAAGCCGCTACATCGTCCCACTTTGGTCTTTCTGCATGAAATTTGCACAGCTGTTTTACGCATGTCTCTGCTTTAAAAAGACACCTCAGACACACACAAAGACGCTTCACAAGCTGAGATATTCCCTAGCAACTGTTGTTACGACGTTTCCCAATATACCGAATACTGTATATAGTAGTTTTTTGAGAAGCCACTACATCGTCCCACTTTGGTCTTTCTGCATGAAATTTGCACAGCTGTTTTACGCATGTCTCTGCTTTAAAAAGACACCTCAGACACACACAAAGACGCTTCACAAGCTGAGATATTCCCTAGCAACTGTTGTTACGACGTTTCCCAATATACCGAATACTGTATATAGTAGTTTTTTGAGAAGCCACTACATCGTCCCACTTTGGTCTTTCTGCATGAAATTTGCACAGCTGTTTTACGCATGTCTCTGCTTTAAAAAGACACCTCAGACACACACAAAGACGCTTCACAAGCTGAGATATTCCCTAGCAACTGTTGTTACGACGTTTCCCAATATACCGAATACTGTATATAGTAGTTTTTTGAGAAGCCGCTACATCGTCCCACTTTGGTCTTTCTGCATGAAATTTGCACAGCTGTTTTACG
This sequence comes from Macrostomum lignano, assembly GCA_002269645.1. Taxonomy (NCBI): domain Eukaryota; kingdom Metazoa; phylum Platyhelminthes; family Macrostomidae; genus Macrostomum; species Macrostomum lignano. Next base: position 120,873 of record NIVC01001554.1, on the reverse strand, counting down.
CATGTCTCTGCTTTAAAAAGACACCTCAGACACACACAAAGACGCTTCACAAGCTGAGATATTCCCTAGCAACTGTTGTTACGACGTTTCCCAATATACCGAATACTGTATATAGTAGTTTTTTGAGAAGCCACTACATCGTCCCACTTTGGTCTTTCTGCATGAAATTTGCACAGCTGTTTTACGCATGTCTCTGCTTTAAAAAGACACCTCAGACACACACAAAGACGCTTCACAAGCTGAGATATTCCCTAGCAACTGTTGTTACGACGTTTCCCAATATACCGAATACTGTATATAGTAGTTTTTTGAGAAGCCGCTACATCGTCCCACTTTGGTCTTTCTGCATGAAATTTGCACAGCTGTTTTACGCATGTCTCTGCTTTAAAAAGACACCTCAGACACACACAAAGACGCTTCACAAGCTGAGATATTCCCTAGCAAATGTTTTTACGACATTTTGATGAGGACGCACTTTTTCCCAAATCCCGCGCTGGCACATGGGCTCTAAACTTACTAGCCTACTGACAGCAGGCTAAGGGCATTTTTATTCTCTTTTATCTTTTATCGAGATAGCAAATTTGTCGAACGACTACCAGAATAAAGTAAGACCTGACTCTCAAAATGGCAAAGAAAGTTTGCGACTAAATTATGACTGGAGAGTATCAGGTATCACTTTAAGAAATTGATCTGCCTACCGCAGAAGCAAATGAGTCTCAAACCGATTCGCAATTGACAACTCCGACAAGGGTAAGCGAAATCGCCCACCGAACAACTGCAGAACGTGCAAACGCCAAAGACAGGCGCCAAACGTCGGAAAAGTGATCACTTTGCTAAACAGTGCACATTAGTAAAATCGAACAGAATTAATGTTATCGACTCAGACGATGGGGTAATCCCGTCAGCAACTGAGAATCAAACTACAGAAAATAAGCATCAAAACATTTCGTGCAACGAAACATAAAACACCCCATAAATATCACGTCAGACTTGATCCGCGATAACTGCATTGTCCCTTTCTTTATTCAACATCATCATTCAATAATACTGCTAGTAGTCTAAGACTCCAATTCAATCTGAAGTGTGAAGTAAACTAAGGAGAAGGTTAAATCTAACAGTTATCTTTGTCGGTTTTATTTCTTTGTTCGCCGATGGCTCAGATGAGTAGCTAAGCTAGTAGGCACTTATCAAGAAACAAATTGCGGCCAAATAAGCAGGTCAGAACGCCACATGAAAACGTATCTTTTTGCTGGGTGCACATTCTTACTACACTTCTAAACTTTCTACCACTAAGGTGCTCCATCTGCTCAGGGAGAAACGTAGAAGCAGCTGAAGAAGCAAGGAGCTCACTAAAATTAGAAAATGGCTTTGACTTACTTTGACTTAGCTGCAGGGCTGTCCCGGAGGGGACACAGCGGGAAGGCGCGGGCGCCCATTCCGCTAGTCCCTGAACGGCCGACGCGTCGCTATGGACGGAGGGTTGGCGCCGCCCAGGGAGGTCCCCCAGTGTCGCCAGCAGCTATGGTGCTCTCTGGAAAGGAGAGTTCAGCCCTGCGGGTGGCCCGAAGGTAGCGCATGAGCTGATTAAAGTTTTCGGGTTTGCACGCTTCAGTAATAGATGTGTGTGGCCCGAGGTAAGTGAGTCTGGCCCGCGTGAAGGCGGGACAGATGCTGACGAAATGCTCAGCGGTTTCGTCACCTGAGTTGCAGAAACTACAGGTGGCGTTGGTGGCGTTGCCCTGCAGGTACTGGTGCCTGGAGAAGCAGCCGTGACCAGAGAGGGTCATGGTGGCAGCCCGGATGTCTCTGCGCGAGAGGCGCAAGAGGAGCTTCCGGAGCTGGTGAGAGGGCTGAGGGACAGCGCCTCTGGATTGCCTGCAGTTCGTGCGGTTCGCCCAAGTCGAGCGGTGCTGAGTCCTGATCCACGCTTTGATGCGTGAGTCGATGACACAGCCAGGAATCGGGACAAGAGGTTCGGGGCCGAGAGAGGAGCCGGAGGCACCAACTTTTGCAAGGGTGTCAGCCAACTCATTTCCTCGGATCCCCACATGCCCCGGAACCCACTTAAGGGTAATTTTGTTGGCGGAACCCAACACATTGAGGAGTTTGATACAGTCAAGGACTGTAGCAGAGTTGGTGCTGCAGCCACTGATGGCGTGCAAGGCAGCTTGGCTGTCCGAATGGAAAATGATGTTCTTACCAGTAACGCCAGTGGCGAGAAGCTCTGCAGTGCAGGAGCTGATGGCCAGAACTTCATTTTGGAAAACACTGGAGTTGACCCCAGTGTATTGAGCGTGGGTAGCGATGACCCTCCCGTTCAGAAAGATTCCAACACCAAAGCCGGTGTTGGCTGACTGCTTAGAACCGTCGGTGTAGCAATGAAGCTCACCAGGGTTCCAATGGTCATTGATGTTATCGCGCGAGTCGATAGCTACGGAGTAGCGCTGTCTCAGGTTGAGCGTTGAGGCAATGCCATCGGTGAAGACGCGATTGGCCTGACACTCGTTGAGAAAGTTGAGGCACAGATCGCTATGCGGGACAAGGTTCCGCTTAGCAGGTGCTCTCATGTAAATGAATTTGACGCCGGCATCAATTAGACGCCGCGTCGTTCTAGCCGCCTCACCCCTGATGAAGAGGTCAAGAGGCGGAAGATTAAGGAAGGCCCCCATGCCAGCAAAGGGCGTGGACCTGGTGGCGTTGCAGATGAGCCTACACGCTCTGCCTTGGATCGTGTTGAGCAGGTCTGCATGGCTTTTGACCTGGGTAGCGCTAACCCAGACAACAGAGGCGTACGTAATGGCAGGTCTAACTACGGAAGTATAGATCCACCAAAGCCGCTTTGGGGATAGACCCCAAGAAGTGCCAAGTGCTCGTCGGAGCTGGGCCAGGATGGCTGAGGCACGCTTGGCTTTTGCTTTCACGTGGAAGGACCAGTTGAGCCGGTGGTCAAGTGTGACCCCGAGACATCTGGTCTGGTGCGCGAAGGCAATATCTCTGCCGTAGAGCTGCAGAGGACGTATGTTCCAGCGTAGTCTGCTGGTAAACATAATGGCAACGGTTTTGGGCTCAGAGAGTTCCAGACCATTGTCATTGGCCCAGGATTCTGCTTTGCGGATAAAGCTCTGCATCAGATCCCTGAGCGTGCTGGGAGACGGTCCTGCCACAATGGCCGTGACGTCATCAGCATACCCGACTTTGAAGACGGGGTCGGGTCGGGAGTCACTCAAAAGAGCGTCCATGACCAGGTTCCAGAGCGTCGGGGTGAGGACTCCGCCTTGGGGTCCACCCTTACAGACTCTGGTGGAGGCAGTTTGCCCAAGAAGTTGGGCAGTGACCGTACGGTTGGAGATCATGTACATGATCCACCGTATGAGGGTAGCATGAGCTTTGCGATTTTGAAGGGCCCTCTGAAACGCTTCAAAGATAACGTTGTCGAAGGCGCCAACAATGTCAAGAAAGAGAGCCAGAGCGTAACCGTCACCCAGTACCGCCCTTTCAATCTTCTCGACAATCGCATGCAGGGCGCTGTCAGTCGACCTCCCGGTGCGGAAGGCGTGCTGATTATTGCTGAGGGGCATCGCTGTCAGCTCGCAGGACAGCAGCCGCCAGAGAATAAGCCTCTCAGTGAGCTTAAGCATTGCTGACGTTAAGCTAATAGGCCGGAAGGCCTTGACGCTTTGGTAGTCACCCTTCCCAGGTTTGGGAATAAAGACTACCCGAGCTTCAGTCCAGCATTTGGGAACGTATCCCAGCTGGATAGAGGCCCGCATGAGATTGCGGGTGAGTCTCAGGAACGAGGGTATCTTGGCTGCTTCACGAAGGAGAACAGGGTAGATACCATCAGGTCCAGGAGATTTGAAGGGTTTGAAGGTTCTGACCGCACGAGCGATTAGGTCTTCAGTGACAATGCCCGCCGCTAGGGTGGCTCCATCCATCGAATGGTTGGGCTCCGGTCTAGCAGTAGGTACCCTCGGGAAGAATGTGCTAAGCATATGCTGAAGCACTTCTTCAGGGTCTTTAGTAAGAGAGCCATCATCTTTTTTGATCATGGCTAATTTGGACATTTTGTCCATTGTAAGGGCCTTGACAAGCCTAGAAGTAGGTCTGTCTTGATCCAATTCATTGCAGAATTGGCGCCACTTACATTCCTTGGCCTTGCGCACTTCAGATTTGAAATTGCGGGAGGCTTGCCGGAAAAGCTCCATGTCCTCCGGGTTTCCGGTCTTCATGGCACGGCGATGAAGGCTTTTGGCCTTCCGCCTGAGTTTCCCCAGCTCCGGGTTCCACCACGGCGCCGAGGTCTTGCCTTTGTAGGCGCGAGCAGGACAAGCCGCTTCGTAGGCTTCAATAATGCAACCTGTCAGCGTCTCAGCCATATGATCCACATCCTCGCAGGTCTCAATCGGACGTAAGTCCGTGAGTTCCTGCAGGTGCAGATCAAGGGCAGCCTTGTAGGCCGCCCAATCAGTGTTGCGGATTTGCGTCTCCAAGTGATCGGAGACTGGGTTTTAGTGTCCGCGATATTAAAGGCGATAAAGCAGTGGTCAGACAGGGAGGGCTCCTCAGACCAGACTCTCCACTCCTCAACTCTGTCAAAGAGTCTTGGGGTAACGAGTGTGGCGTCGAGGACCTCGGTCCATCTGCCATTATTAAAGGTAGGAGTGCTGCCGCGGTTGCAGAGCATGAGGTTTGTGTTAGAGATGAGGGCCAGAAGCTCCTCTCCTCTAGTGTTGGTATCTTTGCTGCCCCAGTGCTTGTGGTGCGCGTTGAGGTCGCCCCCTAAGCACAGCTCAGCGTTCTGGGACTCGCAGTACTGCGCGAGGCGCAGTAAACTCTCAGGAGCAGGGTCTCTGTCGCCTGGGATATAAACCGAGGCAACAAGACACGTACGCGGAGAGAAATGATTAGATTGGATGACACAAAGGTCTCCATCAGAGAGATCAGTCCTCAGCCAAGCCTGGAGATGGCTAGCAGCGAGGATAGCCGCTCTAGGGCGGCTGTTCCCCGGGCCACACACATAAAAATCAGAGTAGCCAGAGGGAATGTTGGGCAACTTACCGTTGCGCATCCAGGGTTCCTGGATCAGGATGAGGCCTGGCCTGTACAGCTCAGCAATCTTCATCAGATTTACTGACGCAGATACGCAATGCTGTAAATTAATTTGCAGACAGAATGTCGCTCCTTTGGCAGCGTGGAGCTTAGTCATACTGTATTAAATGCAATTTCTGGCTAGAGCCCAGGGCCATCAAGGAGACTTGGACAACAGATCGTCCTCGTCCCAGGCCGCTGGGGCTTGACTGGGAGATGGGAGTTGGTCGACGTCCATGGCCTCCTCACCCCCACCGGCCCCCCCAGCAGAGTCCTCAGGCTCCGATGACAGGATGGAGGAAGCTTCCTCACCTGCATCTTTACCTTCAGACCCCACCAAGGTGGCCGAGGAGAGCTCGGATTCCGAAGACCCGGCCTCGTCCTCAACTCCTTCTCCGACTGGCAGGTTTGGTTCCCGGGGCTTGGCCGGAGCCGTTACCGCGGTCGCCGAACTGCTGCTAGCAGAGGGGCGAGATGCAGCTTTGGCTTTGGGATCGGCTTGCGCCTTTCCTTGGGCCTTAGACTGCGCCCCGCTCTTGCCGGAGATGCCGGGGTTGGCAGTAGCCTTCCCTTTGGCAGACTTTCCTCGGCGCATCTTGAGCTTGAGGGCACCCAGCTGGAAAGAGGATCCATTAGGGTACCGACTCGCCCAAGTGCTGGAAAGGCCGAGGACAATTGAGTTGCCCGTCTCCCCCCTGCGGACTTTACGGTGATACACCAGTCCACTAGCAGGGAGGTCGGGGTTCAGACGCAGTAGGACCCGGCGAATAACGTCTGGTCCAGCTGCGGTGCTCTTAGCAGGGACGAAAACCACATAGGGTATCGTCTTTGGACGCTGGCCCTCGCGAAGAAAAAGAGCTCCGCCAAGGTCAGCATCCAAGGAGACCGTCGGTAGCCGCTGGAGCAGCCGCCGAGCGTCCTCCTCGCTGCTAGGAGCAATAAGAACGAATGTGCTTCGCAGCACCATCCGCTCAATGCCGATGGAGATTCCCTCCTCGACAGTCAGCTCAATCAGATAGGAGTCAACAGCACTCCACACTTTTTGAAGCTGATCAGTGGTCCAGTCCTGGTCGCGACCTTGGATGATCACTCCCGGGATTTTGGCCTTGGCCTTCGCCGCAAAGGTAGCTCCCGAAGGAACCTCCTTGTTGGCAGTGGCCATTTGTTGCGCCGTGGTTTCGGCCTCAGCAGCCGCGGCAGCAGCTCCAGGGAGCGCCGCCGCTGAACTACTGGAGCTTCCACCGGCCGGCCCGCCTGGTTGCCTTGGGACTCCAGTCGCTTCAGCATCCATGGTGGACGCCGCCGCTTTGGCCCCCGCAGCTCCCTTCTTGGCCTGCCTTTTGGCGCGTTGTTTAGCGCGTTTGCGCTCAAGCCGAGCCCGCTGAGCTTCATCGGATCTGCCAGATTTGGCCGGTCCTTTAGGCTCAGAGCTCGCGGTTCCCTTAGATCCACCAGCGGAGCTGGCAGGTCTTTGGGTATTTTGAGTTTGGTAGCTCTGGTCGGATCTGCCAGCAGAGCCAGCCGGTCCTTCCTTTGCCACAGTTGAATCAGTCGGTTGGGATCTGCCAGCAGGGCCGGCCGGTCCTTCGGACTGAGGTTGGGGTTTAGAAGGGTCCCCGTCCCTAGAGTTAGCTTGATTATCCATAGACGGCTCGAAGGCCATGATAAAAGGTTGGTGGGCTACCCTCAAAGGGGCGCGGTACCCACCCGGCCGCTCCACCTGACCGGGCAGTAGGCCAATAGCACCCTCAAGGCTGGCCCGACACCAGGAGGGGGACCGCTTGCGACCGGACTACTCCCCGGCCTTCCAGCCCATCGGCACGGTCAACACCTTAGGCATTAGAGAGTACGTTGAGCAGTACCACGGCCTGCAGGTTGGCGAGCCAGACCCGCATACCCAAATTCGGCCGAAGCCACTGGATAGGGTCGCCAGCGCCGGAGCCCAGTCTGTCCAGCAGCCCTAGGGACTGCCTTGAACACACGCGGGGACGAGTACCCTGGGTCGACTTGCGAGACAGCGTGGGGGGGGGGTCTGCGGCTGCCAGAGGCAAATAGAGGGTGCAGACCTCCCACCAGCCTTGACCTGCTGAAGATAGGGGCAGGCGTGAAGCATCGCAGACCTTAGCCCATGGGCCTAGTCTGTCTCATACTTCACTGGCATGCTGAATACGCCTTCGCGTGCATTAGAAAATGGCACGTAAGTTCAGTTAATATGCCTTGCAAATTTCAAAGCCCCCCTTCTCGTGTACATTTTACCTACTTCAATTTGGCAGTATAGTTCAATGCCAGTTGCTTTCTTCTGTCACTCCGACGTATGGAGTCCAGATAGTGCACTGTGAGATCGTCGAAGAACACAGCCAAAAGCCAAAAATGGCTTTGCGTAAGCATCGGGACCAGAATTTTCTTCACTGTCTAAAATTTTTTATAATTAATTCTTCAATAGGCCTCTTGCGTAATGTACATGGCAAAATGACAACGAATGTACATAAAGAAAAACTGCCTCCTGTACAGTGTTAATATTGCTGATAGATCTGCCTAAAGTAAAGTGCTTCAGATCGGAAGAAGGCAAATACAAGTATAACGTACATTCCATGCCGGTGTCCAAATGCAAGTTAGATATGAGCATGCCTTCAGGCAACCGTTGCTAGGGAATATCTCAGCTTGTGAAGCGTCTTTGTGTGTGTCTGAGGTGTCTTTTTAAAGCAGAGACATGCGTAAAACAGCTGTGCAAATTTCATGCAGAAAGACCAAAGTGGGACGATGTAGCGGCTTCTCAAAAAACTACTATATACAGTATTCGGTATATTGGGAAACGTCGTAACAACAGTTGCTAGGGAATATCTCAGCTTGTGAAGCGTCTTTGTGTGTGTCTGAGGTGTCTTTTTAAAGCAGAGACATGCGTAAAACAGCTGTGCAAATTTCATGCAGAAAGACCAAAGTGGGACGATGTAGCGGCTTCTCAAAAAACTACTATATACAGTATTCGGTATATTGGGAAACGTCGTAACAACAGTTGCTAGGGAATATCTCAGCTTGTGAAGCGTCTTTGTGTGTGTCTGAGGTGTCTTTTTAAAGCAGAGACATGCGTAAAACAGCTGTGCAAATTTCATGCAGAAAGACCAAAGTGGGACGATGTAGCGGCTTCTCAAAAAACTACTATATACAGTATTCGGTATATTGGGAAACGTCGTAACAACAGTTGCTAGGGAATATCTCAGCTTGTGAAGCGTCTTTGTGTGTGTCTGAGGTGTCTTTTTAAAGCAGAGACATGCGTAAAACAGCTGTGCAAATTTCATGCAGAAAGACCAAAGTGGGACGATGTAGCGGCTTCTCAAAAAACTACTATATACAGTATTCGGTATATTGGGAAACGTCGTAACAACAGTTGCTAGGGAATATCTCAGCTTGTGAAGCGTCTTTGTGTGTGTCTGAGGTGTCTTTTTAAAGCAGAGACATGCGTAAAACAGCTGTGCAAATTTCATGCAGAAAGACCAAAGTGGGACGATGTAGTGGCTTCTCAAAAAACTACTATATACAGTATTCGGTATATTGGGAAACGTCGTAACAACAGTTGCTAGGGAATATCTCAGCTTGTGAAGCGTCTTTGTGTGTGTCTGAGGTGTCTTTTTAAAGCAGAGACATGCGTAAAACAGCTGTGCAAATTTCATGCAGAAAGACCAAAGTGGGACAATGTAGCGGCTTCTCAAAAAACTACTATATACAGTATTCGGTATATTGGGAAACGTCGTAACAACAGTTGCTAGGGAATATCTCAGCTTGTGAAGCGTCTTTGTGTGTGTCTGAGGTGTCTTTTTAAAGCAGAGACATGCGTAAAACAGCTGTGCAAATTTCATGCAGAAAGACCAAAGTGGGACGATGTAGCGGCTTCTCAAAAAACTACTATATACAGTATTCGGTATATTGGGAAACGTCGTAACAACAGTTGCTAGGGAATATCTCAGCTTGTGAAGCGTCTTTGTGTGTGTCTGAGGTGTCTTTTTAAAGCAGAGACATGCGTAAAAGTTTCTATAAATTCACAGTATCTTGCGTAATAAATAGACAATTTTGTTAAACATTTACTGAACGATTTCTGAATGTCTGTCTGAATGTCTGTCGGGAAACCAATACATGTCACATAGTATAAAATAATAGTTATTGAGTGTTTTTAGCATTCACAGTCACACTCACAAAAGGCAAACCCTGTGTCAACCAATATGCTCTGATCTCTATAATTTTCCCCGACCCTAGTCACCCTATTAACCCCATTTGTATAAAGATTTAATATAGCATATAACAGCTTCCATTGACTTGCCCAGGCGACATCGGCAACTACTACTATGGCCAGGGCCACCCCATGAAGCCGCACCGCATCAGGATGACGCACAACCTGCTGCTCAACTATGGCCTGTACCGCAAGATGGAGATCTACCGGCCGCACAAGGCCACAGCCGAAGAGATGACGCGTTTCCATAGCGACGACTACATCAAGTTCCTGCGCTCCATCCGGCCGGACAACATGCACGAGTTCAACAAGCAGATGCAGCGTTTCAACGTCGGCGAGGACTGCCCCGTGTTCGACGGCCTGTACGAGTTCTGCCAGCTCAGCACGGGCGGCTCCATCGCCGGCGCCGTCAAGCTGAACAAGGGCGCCACCGACATTGCCATCAACTGGGGCGGCGGCCTTCACCACGCCAAGAAGTCCGAGGCGTCCGGCTTCTGCTACGTCAACGACATCGTGTTGGCAATCCTGGAGCTGCTCAAGTACCACCAGCGGGTTCTGTACGTCGACATCGACATCCACCACGGAGACGGCGTCGAGGAGGCCTTCTACACCACCGACCGCGTCATGACCGTCTCGTTTCACAAGTACGGCGAGTACTTTCCCGGCACCGGCGACCTCAAGGACATCGGGGCCGGCCGGGGCAAGCACTACGCTGTGAACTTTCCGCTGAGGGACGGCATTGACGATGAGGCATTTGAGCAGATCTTTGCCCCCGTCATCACCAAGGTCATGGAGCACTACAGGCCCTCCGCCACCGTTCTGCAGTGCGGTGCCGACTCTCTGGCTGGGGACCGCCTTGGCTGCTTCAACCTGTCGCTGAAGGGCCACGGCCGCTGCGTCCAGTTCATGAAGAAGTTCGACACCCCCCTGCTGTTGCTGGGTGGCGGCGGCTACACCATCAGGTGAGCTGGTTGCCTCATCTGGGATGTTGGGTGCCTCCTCTGGGATGCTGGAGCCTCATCTGGGATGCTGGGGGGGGGCTTATCTACGATTCTGGGTGCTTATTTAGGATTCTGGGTGCTTCATCTGCTATTCTGCATCCTTAATCTGGGATTCTGGGTGTTTCATGAGGGTGCCTCATCTGGGAATCTGGAATGCTTCTTGATGATTAATATGGGACGCTGGTTGCCGTGACCAGCTGATCCCAAAATTGCCCCCAATTCCTAGAAACGTCACCAGCTAATCCCAAAATCTTCCCCAATTCCTAGAAACGTGACCAGCTGATTCCAAAATCTTCCCCAATTCCTAGAAACGTGACCAGCTGATCCCAAAATCCCTCCAATTCTTAGAAACGTCACCAGCTGATCCCCAAATCGCCCCCAATTCCTAGAAACGTGACCAGCTGATCCCAAAATCCCTCCAATTCTTAGAAACGTGACTAGCTGATCCCCAAATCGCCCCCAATTCCTAGAAACGTGACCAGCTGATTCCAAAATCTTCCCCAATTTCTAGAAACGTGACCAGCTGATCCCAAAATCGCCCCCAATTCCTAGAAACGTGACCAGCTGATCCCAAAATCGCCCCCAATTCCTAGAAACGTGACCAGCTGATCCCAAAATCATTCCCAATTCCTAGAAACGTGGCCCGCTGCTGGACCTACGAGACGGCCATCGCCCTGGGCCAGGAGATTCCAAACGAGCTGCCCTACAATGACTACTTTGAGTACTTCGGGCCGGACTTCAAGCTGCACATTCAGCCGTCGAACATGTCCAACCAGAACACGCCCGAGTACCTGGAGAAGATCAAAACTCGGCTGCTGGAGAATCTGCGAATGCTGCCGAACTCGCCTGGGGTGCAGATGCAGGGTGCGTGTCTGGCGCTGCCTGCAGTTCTTTGCTAATGGCTTTTTAATTTGGGATGGGGGTGCATAAAGAAGATAAACTCTTGATTTGATATACACTGTGAATTAAGTAGAATCCCCTGCCATAAAATCCCAGCCATTGGAATCTCCATCAGTAGAATTCCATATGGGGTTATAGTGAAAGGAATGCCAGCTATCCCTGTGGTTGATTTCTCCTGTTTTTACTTTAGAGTTGCATATTGCTACTAACGAGTAGCAAGTATGAGATTTGTTGCACTAAAATCCTATTGATATTTTAAATTTTACTTTGAATAATTTCATATTGCTACTAATAAGTAGCAAGTTGAGCATTTGCAATCAGTAGTTTCCATTCCCCAACGCCGCCAGACATCCCCGAAGACGGCATGGCGGTTGACGAGGACGTCGCCCAGGAGGAGGCGGAGCAGGACCGCGGCAAGCGGGACGAGCAGCGGGTGAGCATCCGCTCCTCAGACAAGCGCGTCTCCGGCGACAACGAGCTCAGCGACAGCGAAGACGAGGCCGGCGACGGCAGGCGCGACTCGAGGTCGCACAAGCGGCAGAAGCGGGACAGCCGGGGCGAGACGGCCGCCGCCTCTGCCGCTGGCAAGGCCTCCGAGAACGGAGACGGCACAGCGGCCAAGACCGACACCGGGGCCGCCATCGCCACCGCCGCCGCGGCAGACAGCAAAACGGAAGGCGAAGCCAATGCTGATTAATGGTATAACTGATATACGAGCTAATCTAGATGAAGAAATAGCGTCAGCTGTTTAAATAGCTAGTAAACTAATTTTTTAAAATTTATCATTGAAAAAGTTATCAAAGACAAACTAGCTTCAAATGTTTTTAAGTGGGGTTATAATTTTTTTTAAATAACAGTTTTTATTGCTTAATAGCACAGATACTGGAATTGCTAGATATGTCGCTCGCAATTAAAGTTTTTAAAAAAGCATAGCGTCTACTCTTTTATAAGTAGTTGTCTGCGCATTGTTACCAATATTTAATGTGTCAGCTAAAATTTCCTTTCCTTTCTCAGGGTTTGCGGCCTCAGGAGCATATGGGTTTAAGAAAGAACAAGCAGTTAACTCGATGTGCACAAGTGAACGCAAGATAGATTAAACTCAGCTTAGGAGGCGGAGGCCCAATCTGGCTCAGTCAATGAGAGAGCAGTAAGGAGAGAGATCAAAGCATGAAACTCGACCTTGGGGCCAGGCGCAATCTGGCTCAGCCAATGAGAGAGCAGTAAGGAGAGAGATCAAAGGACGAAACTCGGCCTTGGGGCCAGGCCCAATCTGGCTCAGCCAATGAGAGCGCAGTAAGGAGAGAGGTCAAAGTCAGACACACACGGGCAAGAGGAAAGCTAAACTGTTTATCGGCCTGGCTCGTGGCTGGGACCTAGGGTGACCTTTTTCTCTCTTGCTCGCTATGCACACGCACTGGATTTGGTTTTTCAAGTTATTCTGCAATCTTCAGTACTAAGTACTTAATTTCGAGCCCTGAGGCAGTCTGGAGTCGGTAAAACAGGATGAAGATGTTAATTTAATAGGTCTTCTACAGCGATTGCTGCAGTTTTAAGAACTTTAAAAAATATTGTAAAATCTAACTAGTTACTTGTAGTTAAGTGTCCGTCTGGCTTTTTAAATGTCTAATGTATAATGCAATTCGTTGTTTTTAAATTATTTCTTCGTATTAGTTAAATAATAATCCTGCAGTGCAATGACTGCAACTTGCTAAACCAAAAACTGCACCAGTGTTTTTCTATCTTGTTTTAGTACTTTTAATCGGGGAAATCAGCCTTGATTTGCCTGGATAATATTAAATGATACCGAATGACCTACTGAGGCTAGCTCTATGACCCACGGAGGATAGCTCTATTACCCACGGAGGATAGCTCTATGACCCACGGAGGATAGCTCTATGACCCACGGAGGATAGCTCTATGACCCACGGGGGATAGCTCTATGACCTACTGAGGCTAGCTCTATGACCCACGGAGGATAGCTCTATGACCTAATGAGGCTAGCTCTATGACCCACGGAAGATAGCTCTATGACCCACGGAGGATAGTTCTATGACCCACGGAGGATAGCTCTATGACCCACGGAAGATAGCTCTATGACCCACGGAGGATAGCTCTATGACCCACGGAGGATAGCTCTATGACCTACGGAGGATAGCTCTATGACCCACGGAGGATAGCTCTATGACCCACGGAGGATAGCTCTATGACCCACGGAGGATAGCTCTATGACCCACGGAGGATAGCTCTATGACCCACGGAGGATAGCTCTATGACCCACGGAAGATAGCTCTATGACCCACGGAGGATAGCTCTATGACCCACGGAAGATAGCTCTATGACCTACTGAGGCTAGCTCTATGACCCACGGAGGATAGCTCTATGACCCACGGAGGATAGCTCTATGACCCAAGGAAGATAGCTCTATGACCCACGGAGGATAGCTCTATGACCCACGGAGGATAGCTCTATGACCCACGGAGGATAGCTCTATGACCTACGGAGGATAGCTCTATGACCCACGGAGGATAGCTCTATGACCCACGGAGGATAGCTCTATGACCTACGGAGGATAGCTCTATGACCTACGGAGGATAGCTCTATGACCCACGGAGGATAGCTCTATGACCCACGGAGGATAGCTCTATGACCCACGGAGGATAGCTCTATGACCCACGGAGGATAGCTCTATGACCCACGGAAGATAGCTCTATGACCCACGGAGGATAGCTCTATGACCTACTGAGGCTAGCTCTATGACCCACGGAGGATAGCTCTATGACCCACGGAGGATAGCTCTATGACCCACGGAAGATAGCTCTATGACCCACGGAGGATAGCTCTATGACCCACGGAGGATAGCTCTATGACCTACGGAGGATAGCTCTATGACCCACGGAGGATAGCTCTATGACCCACGGAGGATAGCTCTAAGACCCACGGAGGATAGCTCTATGACCCACGGAGGATAGCTCTATGACCCACGGAGGATAGCTCTATGACCCACGGAGGATAGCTCTATGACCCACGGAGGATAGCTCTATGACCCACGGAGGATAGCTCTATGACCCACGGAGAATAGCTTTATGACCAACTGAGGATAGCAGAATGGACTGTGGACTGGGTGTCTGTTAGGCTATGGCTTTAATTGCAAGCTGTGACGCTTGGAAATCAGGCAGGTTGCGGCTCAGATGAAGCAGCAGTTTGTACTCCTGTTGGAACGGCAAATCTGTCACTCATCAGCAGGTACCTGGTCACCTACGTGGTTTTCTCTGTACATCGTGGTGAAAGTAACGGAGGGAAAAATGACACAGAATACTTTGAGTTATAGCAAATTTCCAAGTTTAAAAAATTTCCCGGGAAACTCAACAGTCAGTGTGTTGTATTGTACTTTATTCATCCGATGCATAACATTTTCACGGTCAGTTGTTGAAATAACAAATATTACCGGGTGTATATACATTTACGCATATAAGATGAATAGAAAATTCTTTAAAGGAAAACAAATGTATGGTCATATGCGAATATACTATAGCAGAAACTTATAAGCTTGGTCGAATAGTTCGGAATGCATCATGTTTAAACATGTGCAAATAAATAATTTGAGCTCTAGCGTTACAGTCTCTCCACCAGCTCCTCCCGGTTGCCACCAAGATGACTCGCTGATCCAGTTACAGTCCGCTCGTTCGATATTGAAGTCTGCAGGGCTCCACTCGGTCGCCCTGGTTCGCTGATTGCTTGCGAGCTGCAAATTATAAATAGCTACAAGCTTTATATTCCACAGGCAGACAGCTAAAGTACATTTTTTGGGCTAAAGTACATTTTTTGGGCTAAAGTACATTTTTGGGCTAAAGTACATTTTTTGGGCTAAAGGCCGCTAGTTGCAGACACGCAAGACAAGAGTGTCAGTCAGTCAGTCAGTCAGTAACATATGTATATGTACATTCAGCCGCCAGTCAGCTATGCGTAAATTCACCCGCCAGTCAGTTATGTGTACATTCAGCCGCCAGTCAGTTATGCGTACAACCGTACATTCACCCGCCAGTCAGCTATGCGTAAATTCACCCGCCAGTCAGTTATGTGTACATTCAGCCGCCAGTCAGTTATGCGTACAACCGTACATTCACCCGCCAGTCAGCTATGCGTAAATTCACCCGCCAGTCAGTTATATGTACATTCAGCCGCCAGTCAGTTATGTGTACATTCACACGCCAGTCAGTAATATGTAGATTCAGCCGCCAGTCAGTTATATGTACATTCAGCCGCCAGTCAGCTATGCGTAAATTCACCCGCCAGTCAGTTATGTGTACATTCAGCCGCCAGTCAGTTATATGTACATTCACCCGTATACAGTCTACGCTACTTTAAGTAGCCAGAGCGGGATCCATACTCGCCTGATTTTTGCTGCATCGGCGGGACCCTTCACCAGACGGAGGCCCACCGCGGCGGTCACCGCAGCAATTGTCCCGACACAGACGACGGCCAGCAGGGCCGCTCCGACGCTGTTCAACCGCTCGCCAGATGACGCGCCGCTGCCGCCGCTGCCGCTGCCGCCGACGCCTGCACCTCCGCCACCCCCGCCGGCGCCCTGCCCCTCTGGCCAGTACACAGACTGGTCAAGGCCGTTGCTGATTTGAGTCAAATTCACACCGCAGCAAGCGAAGGTGACCGCGGCTAACGCGGACTCGCGCTTAGCAGTCAAATTGGCGATAAGTGCTGGGGAACTGAGGAATTTGGCGAAGCCTCTGGCGCTGCCTTCGCTGCCGTTGCCGCAGAAGACGGTCGTGGCAGAATCGGGCGCCACCAAGCTGACCGTCAGCTCGCCAGTGGCCGAGACGTTCATGCCGCTGGCGGCCAGGCGGAGGTCGCTGCTTGCCAGGATGCTGGCGTTGCCTCCGCTGCCACCGTCGCTGCTGTTGGAGACGCTGGCCGACGGGCAGCAGGTGGCAAAGTTCCAGCGACAAAAGTCGGCGATGGCCGTCAGTAGCGGGGGCTCCAGGGCGCGCCAGAGGCTGGGCCACTGTTGGAAAGGGTCAGCTAGGCTAGAGTTTCTGTTGGTTTATTCAGCTAGAGTTTCTGATGGTTTATTCAGCTAGTCAGCTAGAGTTTCTGATGGTTTATTCAGCTAGAGTTTCTGTTGGTTTATTCAGCTAGAGTTTCTGATGGTTAATTCAGCTAGAGTTTCTGATGGTTTATTCAGCTAGAGTTTCTGTTGGTTTATTCAGCTAGAGTTTCTGATGGTTTATTCAGCTAGAGTTACTGATGGTTTATTCAGCTAGAGTTTCTGTTGGTTTATTCAGCTAGAGTTTCTGATGGTTTATTCAGCTAGAGTTTCTGATGGTTTATTCAGCTAGAGTTTCTGATGGTTTATTCAGCTAGAGTTTCTGTTGGTTTATTCAGCTAGAGTTTCTGATGGTTAATTCAGCTAGAGTTTCTGATGGTTTATTCAGCTAGAGTTTCTGTTGGTTTATTCAGCTAGAGTTTCTGATGGTTTATTCAGCTAGAGTTTCTGTTGGTTTATTCAGCTAGAGTTTCTGATGGTTAATTCAGCTAGAGTTTCTGATGGTTTATCACTCTTCGGTGAGAAAAGTTCGGACTAAAATCATTGAAAGATCTCTATCTCCCATTCCAACTCACGAAGCTCTTCGGTACAGGAAAATAGGAGCGGCTGCGCAGTTCACCGCCGAAACGCAGCTGCAGGGCTGAGGCGAACTGGGCTCGGTTGTCTGCGGAACAGAACAGACGACCGACGCAACCACTGTACGTTGCTAGAATATGAACATCTCGTCGGTTTCTATCGATTCGTATGTACACTTAATAAATTATGGTCAACCCCTATCTATTGAACGACCAACTGCAGTGACAATCCACCTCACTCCCTCTTGTCTATCTCTACCCTTCTTTCTCTGGCTTCTGATTGGCTGTTAACTGAGTCTGTCTAGCCCAGGCCCCCAGCACTCCACCCCATTCTAATTACCGTAGAAAACCCACCACCCCATTCTCGCGCCATACGAGCGTATCTCTTGTACAATTACAATGTAAATATTGATTCAAGTATCCTATTTAGAGACTTTAAAAATCGATTTCAAGCAGCAGTCATGCCTATTCCGCTGACCCCTGGGCATCCACACGCAGGCACACGCTGCCTCAGAATATGCATACAGCGGGCCTCCCTGACTTTCTCATATTAAGGCATGTACACACTCCGTGCTTGGGGTTGGCTATCATGCACGGGCGTGATGATGTGATGAGAATGATGAGAATGAAATTGAACCCGGGTAGGCTGGCTCCCCCCATAGCAACAGCAAATCTCACACTGGCATCGATCGCCGTAGAAGTCAGCTGGGCAGACGCATGAGCAGTTCGTCAGGCTGGCTCCGACATCCGTGCCGTTGTTTAAGCACTGCGTGGCGTCCGAGTCGCATTTTGTGCATGGGACATAGGAGCCTGGGAATACGGTGTGTGAATAACACAATGCTTAGCACAATGTTGCTTTCTTTAGTTAGTTGCTGCTGGGTTATTGAGCTAGGGTTAGCGCATCTTACCGGAGCAGTCGCACGATCCGGTGGCATTACCGACAAGTTTAGTGCAGCTTTGGCAGGCCAGGGAGCAGGCTGCAATCAGAAATCACAAGAGATGGCACTTAAAAGCATACAGGTATTGCCTACAGGTGCACACAGAATTGGCCTGAGCACCCACTGGAGCCGCTGGTGCCAACTGGGACGCAGAGGCCGTCTAGACAGCGGGGCCGGGCGCTGCTGCAGCCGCTGCAGGACGGACCGGCTGTGTAGGGCGGCGAGCCGGAGCTGCAGGCGGAATGTTTGACCTAATTGAGCCAGTGACAACCGGCGGAACGCATATACGGGGTAAGCATGCACTTCTTCTCACCCTGAGTTGTATTCGCATACGATTAGTGAGCTTCCAGAACAAGCTTTCTTGCCGCAGCCAACTTCCCGCACTGACGCCTGCACCACCTGAAGTAGTAGTAGTAGTATTAGTAGTAGTAGTAGTAGTAGTAGTAGTAGTAGTAGTAGTAGTAGTAGTAGTAGTAGTAGTAGTAGTAGTAGTAGTAGTAGTAGTAGTAGTAGTAGTAGTAGTAGTAGTAGTAGTAGTAGTAGTAGTAGTAGTAGCAGTAGTAGTAGTAGTAGTAGTAGTAGTAGTAGTACTATATTACCTGATAGTAGTGCCCGCAGCTGGACGCGTACTGCGGATACCGCCCATTGCCGTACTCCAGGCCGCACAGGGCTCCGCTGGCACTCAGCCTGTAGTTCTCCCGCTCGATGAACCACAGCATGACAGCCAGGCTGGCATTGGAGCCGCCCATGTAGAGATTCTCGCCCAGGCCTGAGTAGTCTCCGCCGTAGTTGTGCTCAAATCGGCACGTGTCAGCGGCTTGCTGGGCCAGATTGCGCAGAGTGGCGGAAGCGATCTGCAAATTTGTTGCGCATTAACTTTATTTTCAATTTATACTACTGGCAGCCTAAAGATAAGTAGCAAAAGGGGATATTTTACAATTCAATTTAAAGATTAAATATTAAATATTAAAAATTAAAGTAAGTAAGTTACGTAAGTCAAAGTCATCCAATTAGTTGGCTTTGCATTTAGAACTGCCCCATTACACAATCTTTCCATTTACTTATTTAGCGTACAGCTGCAACGACCTCACTGTTACTTGATTTCACATTCTGCAAATTCCAGAAGCCAATAGAGAAAACTTTTCACTTGTGTTGACTCAATCGCGCATTCTCTTTTTACCCTGCTATAGTTGCGGCGGGGGTTTCATGGAAAGAAATTCTAAGAAATCGATCCACGGGTCTGCTCAGAAGTTATAAAGTTTAACTCTTGAGGTTCGGGGTGTTGCGTGTGTTAAATAGACGAAGATAAATTTACACGCAACACGGTGCGCAGACTCCCCAGCAGCAGAAGTATTAATGTGCTAACTGAAGTAAATTTTAATCTTACTAGACCACACTGAGGGACACCCCACTGATAGAATAGAGAGACAGCCCACACGGACAGAACAGCTGGAACAGCTGAGGGACAGCCCACACGGACAGAACAGCTGAGGGACAGCCCACACGGACAGAACAGCTGAGGGACAGCCCACACGGACAGAACAGCCGAGGGGCAGCCCACACGGACAGAACAGCCGAGGGACAGCCCACGTGGACAAAACAGCTGAGGGACAGCCCACACGGACAGAACAGCCGAGGGGCAGCCCACACGGACAGAACAGCCAGCCCAGTCAGCCTGGGCTGCAAGACCATCCTCACCAGCTGGTTCATGTTGGCCGCCTCAGGTAGCACGGACCTTCTCAGCCGATTGTGCAGCTCAACGATGCCTTGGTGCTCCGCGTCAGTCATCTGGTTAGACACCAGAGGAGGGTGCAGCAGCAGCAGCAGCAGAAACACCAGCAGCATATCAGCTTTGAGTCCCGGATATCAAGATAGAATCAGATTTCCCACCTAGAATAGCAAATTCCCGACAGAGCTATATCTCACGCCTGCACCGCCCCGCCTATCCCCTGTTCTTTTCTCACAAATCCCCCCACCCCACTGCCTCCCTCTCCTGTCAAGAGCTGTCGGTCGGTTGTCATGGCAACAAAAATGCACACACACAGAGAGCCTTAGTCCAGTCTATAGTTAAACAGTTGGGACAGACGGAGTGTCTCGGGGAAATTCTCGCCAAGCCGTGGACTACTAGATGAAGCATCTGGAACTGGAAACTGACTGGGAGGCGGGACTCGACCATATGGACAAAGTAGATTTCATCGTATACTTAAATCTTAAATCTTGTAGATTGAACTTAAAAGTATTTTTCCCCGAAAATTTTACAGTTAACTATAGTTCGTAACTTAGAATCAGTGTTGTCAGCGCTCATTTTAGCGTCGCAGATACTCATTTTTGGCGCCGCAGGCGCTATATTTTGTCACCCTTGAAGCAAAATTATTGATTTCCATAACGGGTCACAAGATGGGGTGGGGCGGCGGACAAAGCATTGACATTATTAGAGACTGGTTAGTACGCTCGTAGTAGACTACTGCTGTACATATTAAAAGTTCAATCTAAATAGAAGCCAGCCAAGCTTCCAATCCAGATGCGCTGTCCAGTAATCCATGGTCAGCCAACCCCCTCCACAATGGGAGGCGAAGCAAACAAACTGCTGGCTTGGTTTTAGCCAAGAGCTACATGTATAGCAGGGGAAGGGAGGGGCGAGGAGAACGAATCAAGCGCCGCTGTCACACCGTGTCTGTACTGGGGTTGCCGCAGGGCTGCCGGTCTGTCAATTCTGCAGCTGCTGACGAGTTGATGAAGCCACGCTGACGGACAAGTGGTCCACGAGAGGTAGCTAATCACTCACACCTGACTCTTAATTAGTTAATTAGCGGCTTGCCTGTTTCAGCTTGGGTTCTGTCTGCATAGTCTTTTGCTAACTTCTAGCAAGACTTCATTTTTTAACCGCAGCAATTTCATTCACCAACTTGCAACAGTTGATGACTCTTTAGCGATCACTCACTCTGATCAGCTGCATTCGCCAATCAATCACTCACTCACTCTGATCAGCCGCATTCACCAATCACTCACTCACTCACTCTGATCAGCCGCATTCACCAATCACTCACTCACTCTGATCAGCTGCATTCGCCAATCAATCACTCACTCACTCTGATCAGCCGCATTCACCAATCACTCACTCACTCTGATCAGCCGCATTCACCAATCACTCACTCACTCTGATCAGCCGCATTCACCAATCACTTCACTCTGATCAGCCGCATTCACCAATCACTCACTCTGATCAGCCGCATTCACCAATCACTCACTAACTCTGATCAGCCGCACTCACCAATCACTCACTCACTCTGATCAGTCACATTCACCAATCACTTCACTCTGATCAGCCGCATTCACCAATCACTCACTCTGATCAGCCGCATTCACCAATCACTCACTCACTCTGATCAGCCGCATTCACCAATCACTCACTCACTCTGATCAGCCGCATTCACCAATCACTCACTCTGATCAGCCGCATTCATCACTCACTCACTCTGATCAGTCACATTCACCAATCACTCACTCACTCTGATCAGCCGCATTCACCAATCACTCACTCTGATCAGCCGCATTCACCAATCACTTCACTCTGATCAGCCGCATTCACCAATCACTCACTCTGATCAGCCGCATTCACCAATCACTTCACTCTGATCAGCCGCATTCACCAATGACACACTCACTTCAATCTGATCAGCCGCATTCACCAATCACTCACTCTGATCAGCCGCATTCATCACTCACTCACTCTGATCAGCCGCATTCACCAATCACTTCACTCTGATCAGCCGCATTCACCAATCACTTACTCACTCTGATCAGCCGCATTCACCAATCACTCACTCTGATCAGCCGCATTCACCAATCACTTCACTCTGTTCAGCCGCATTCACCAATCACTCACTCTGATCAGCCGCATTCACCAATCACTTCACTCTGTTCAGCCGCATTCACCAATCACTCACTCTGATCAGCCGCATTCACCAATCACTTCACTCTGTTCAGCCGCATTCACCAATCAATCACTCTGATCAGCCGCATTCACCAATCACTCACTAACTCTGATCAGCCGCATTCACCAATCACTCACTGACTTCAATCTGATCAGTCACATTCACCAATCACTCACTTCAATCTGATCAGTCACATTCACCAATCACTCACTCACTTCAATCTGATCAGTCACATTCACCAATGACACACTATAGTTACTCAACCGCTCAACAAAAAGCGAAAACAAAGACACGAGACTTATTTGACTGATAGAAGACAGTATAAAATAAAATTAAAGCTGAAGTTACACAGCATACATTATATTATTTAGATAAGTCGCAAATCAGGAACGACTAGTAACATGACTGAGCTATAATAGATGGCATATTAGTTAATATTGGCAGAGCCTGACATAGCAAACCGTATCACATACAAGCACAGCGAATGTAAAAGCAATCGCAGTTAAAGAAATTTACATATTTATTAAGCCGTCCACCAAGAACTAAAATACTGCATATCAAAATAACCTGTCTATGAAGCAAGAGGAGGAGGTTATGAAAAGAGTCTGTATGCACGCAAGCTAGCAGGACTAGCAGGTAGGCTTAGAAAAAATAGCTTGATTTCAAGGCCAAGCTATAAGTTTGCTCTACAGTACCTTGAGCAATAAAGTTTTGCCCCAAAATCAAATAGAATTGGTAATGCAAGCGATACTAAAAAAATAGCATTAGCATCCACTCTATAATTTCGCAGTTGAATTTTACAAGTTATTAGTGAAAAAATTGAGGTCAAGTTAGCACAATTAACAGATTAGGAAGAAAGCAGATAATCGGCACCAATCAGAAGATAATGATGCATAACAGTGATAATTCTGTACTACTACTGCGGCTCATAGCGTACAGAAAGACCTGCACAGGTCGAAATCAGAAGCTGGCGCCACCGACACACATAACGGCACAATTGACTCATACCGGCACAGCCGACACTTACACCCGCGCCACCGACACTCATACCGGAACTACCGACACTCATACCAGCGCAACCGACACTTATACCCGCGCCACCGACACTCATACCGGAACTACCGACACTCATACCAGCGCAACCGACACTCACACCCACGCCACCGACACTCATACCGGAGACGCCGACACTCATACCGGAACTACCGACACTTATACCGGAGCCGCCGACAGTCATACCGGAGCCACCGACACTTATACCGGCGCTAATGACACTCATACCGGAGCCACCGACACTCATACCGGCGCTAATGACACTCATACCGGAGCCACCGACACTTATACCGGCGCTAATGACACTCATACCGGAGCCACCGACACTTATACCGGTGCTAATGACACTCATACCGGAGCCACCGACACTCATACCGGCGCTAATGACACTCATACCGGAGCCACCGACACTCATACCGGAGCCACCGACACTCATACCGGAGCCACCGACACTCATACCGGAGCCGCCGACAGTCATACCGGAGCCACCGACACTTATACAGGCGCTAATGACACTCATACCGGAGCCACCGACACTTATACCGGCGCTACTGACACTCATACCGGAGCCACCGACACTCATACCGGAGCCACCGACACTTATACCGGAGCCGCTGACACTCATACCGGAACCACCGACACTCATACCGGAGCCACCGACACTTATACCGGCGCTACTGACACTCATACCGGAGCCACCGACACTTATACCGGCGCTACTGACACTCATACCGGCGCCACCGACACTTACACCGGCGCCACCGACAGTCACGGGCGCCACCGGCGCCACCGACAGTCACCGGCGCCACCGACACTCGCGCCCCTATACAAGTACAAAAAGTTTTACCTCAAACATCTAGTTAATAATTAATAGTCAATCAAGCCGAGGTCTAATGTACTGCAATTCAATAAACAGTATAATGCCGAAAAATTAAGCGCAATGCATTGCACGTAAATATGAAGCTAACAGAAGTATAGTGAATCCGCCATGCAGTACAATATAGTATTGTTTTGGAGTTCCTGACTTGCGATAACAAGAGGTAGCGACTCGTAGGAATGTCGACTACGGCTTTGAAAGAATTGGATGGACTAGCGGCACTGAAGGAATGGGGGTTGCGGCACTGAAGGAATGGGGGTTGCGGCACTGAAGGAATGGGGGTTGCGGCACTGAAGGAATGGGGGTTGCGGCACTGAAGGAATGGGGGTTGCGGCACTGAAGGAATGGGGGTTGCGGCACTGAAGGAATGGGGGTTGCGGCACTGAAAGAATGGGGGTTGCGGCACTGAAGGAATGGGGGTTGCGGCACTGAAGGAATGGGGGTTGCGGCACTGAAGGAATGGGGGTTGCGGCACTGAAGGAATGGGGGTTGCGGCACTGAAGGAATGGGGGTTGCGGCACTGAAGGAATGGGGGTTGCGGCACTGAAGGAATGGGGGTTGCGGCACTGAAAGAATGGGGGTTGCGGCACTGAAGGAATGGGGGTTGCGGCACTGAAGGAATGGGGGTTGCGGCACTGAAAGAATGGGGGTTGCGGCACTGAAGGAATGGGGGTTGCGGCACTGAAGGAAAGATAACTCAGAACACGCCACAGGACACAGCCACAGTACTCCAGTCACAGCAGCGTGGTGAACACAAACGAAGCCGCAGATCCCGTTCCCAGTCCCAGGGTCAGAAAGAAGCTCATCAACGCGCCGTACAATTCGGCATTCTGAATCTCGGCTGCGGCGGCGCCTCGAGTCATGCTCAGAGCGCCCAGGTAACCGTTGCTAAGGCCGAACAGGCTGACAAGGATGGGCAGAGCGGCGTCAGAAGTGAACGCTGGCGGGATCGCCCACTGCCGCCTGGGCTGGTAGTTGCAGGCCAGGAATAGGGGAACAAAGACCAGCCTGAGCAGGGCCAGGCCGGCAAGCAGGCGATTTGAGCTGGGCAATGAGAAGCTGACAAAACACCTGCCCAGCAGGTCGGCAGCGTTGAATGCCAGGAAGCAGGCCAGCGGGACAAAATAGAGCGAGTCAGGCCTGGCAACTGAGCTGACCGAGCTGAGCAGGGCCGGGTAGAGGCTGAGCGACACCGCGAACACCATGAATACGGACAGGGCCGGCCAGGCCAAGTCGGACAGCGCCCGGCGCCAGGTGGCCGGCTGGCCGGACAGTGACAGGCTGCTACCGGCAGATGGCAGGCTGGAGTCGTAGGAGATGCCTGCGGTGCAATGTGGGTTTGGAGACATTCTTAAGCATTCTTGAAGACATTCTCCTCATCCATTGAGAGAATGGCAGTGACCCAGCTTTATGATCTGGTGTTGGCGGCCTAGCAACTGAGGATCCTGGGGTGTTGGCCTAGCAACTGAGGATCTCGGGGGGTGTTGGCCTAGCAACTGAGGATCTTGGTGGGTGTCGGCCTAGCAACTGAGGATCTTGGCGGGTGTCAGCCTAGCAACTGAGGATCTTGGCGGGTGTCAGCCTAGCAACTGAGGATCTTGGCGGGTGTCGGCCTAGCAACTGAGGATCTTGGCAGGTGTCGCCCTAGCAACTGAGAATCTGGGGGTGTCGGCCTAGCAACTGAGGATCTTGGCAGGTGTTGGCCTAGCAACTGAGGATCTTGGCGAGTGTCGGCCTAGCAACTGAGGATCTTGGCGAGTGTCGGCCTAGCAACTGAGGATCCGGGGGTGTCGGCCTAGCAACTGAGGATCCGGGGGTGTTGGCCTAGCAACTGAGGATCTTGGCGAGTGTCGGCCTAGCAACTGAGGATCCGGGGGTATCGGCCTAGCAACTGAGGATCCGGGGGTGTTGGCCTAGCAACTGAGGATCCGGGGAGGGTGTCAGCCTAGCAGATAGGGATCCGGGAGGGCGACAGCGACCCAGAGTGAGGATCTGGAACTGAATCATTTACGCAGTAGTAGTGCCGAGTGCATAAACCACAATAATGCATGTTAGCCAACAAAAACTCGATAAGATTAGATTTTCACGAGGCCCTGGGCCGCGACAATATTAGAAGAATGCAACAGTGGTGAGCAGTTAGCAAACGATTTGTTATCGCTACTGAAAAACAACGTTGAAATTTGAAAATCTGAAACAAATGTTAAACTAGCAGTCAGCAATTACGTGTCGGCCTGGTTGCCCTGATGGTCCTGAGCCGAATTGGTCTATCTGTATAAGACAAATAATAAGCGAACAGATTTACTAAACATTTCAGAATGCGAGTATATAGATAGCTTTCTATGGCTGGTGTCTGGTGAATGGTGAGAACTATTTTGATATCGATAAAAATAATTAGGATCGAGCTTTCTACTCATTGACGCACTCACTTTGCGATCTGTTCACCTGCTCTCGAACGAATGGCAGCCTACGCAGCGCCAGGTAGGCCAGCAGGCACAGTAGAAGTACGCAGGTGGCTGATACAAAGTACACGAGGCCCGCTGATAGAGCGCCAGAGCCAAGGCTTAGGCTGGCTATGTACACCAGGGCGGCTGTGACACCACCGCTGGCCTGGCCCTGCGGGTGGTTTGTAGGGTGACCTGAGTGGGGGGGGGACACTGGAGTGTCAGTGGGGGCACTGGAGTGTCAGTAGGGACACTGGAGTGTCAGTGGGGGGGCACTGGAGTGTCACTGGGGGACACTGGAGTGTCAGTGGGGACACTGGAGTGTCAGTGGGGACACTGGAGTGTCAGTGGGGACACTGGAGTGTCAGTGGGGACACTGGAGTGTCAGTGGGGGCACTGGAGTGTCAGTGGGGGACACTGGAGTGTCAGTGGGGGACACTGGAGTGTCAGTGGGGGAAACAGGAGTGTCAGTGGGGCACACTAGAGTGTCAGTGGGGGGCACTGGAGTGTCAGCTCACCTGCATCAGCGCGGTAACATATTTATGAGGAAACATGGCAGCCAGACCGAATAGCGAGCCCTGCACGAGGGCGGCTCCGATGTTTACTGCCATCACGGAGGCCATGGTGCACCAGAAGAAAGCGGTTTGGTCTGTGGGCAGCAAAAGATTAAAATGGGAAATCAAACAATGATGAATGATGACCTCTCATTTATAAAGAGAACTTCATGGTTTAACCATATACCGGTGTTTTTAGATACTAACAGGAAACCGAAATTTATGAGCGATTTTAAAGTGACTCATAGCGTTTTAAAGTCACTAATACTGCGAAGCTACTACTACTACTGCTGCTTGCTACTACTACATCTACTACTGCTACAACTACTGCTGCTACTACTACTATTACTAATAATAATAATACTAAAACCCAGCCTCACAGTCGTCGGTGTCAACACAGACGAACGCAGCGGTGGCGGCAAACACGGCAATCATCAAACAGAGGCCGGCCAGCAGGCGGGTGGCCTGCCCAATCCGCTTGGTAACAGCAGCGTTGGCCAGGGTGAAGACTATATTAGGCAGATTTGAGAACACGGCCAAGTAGTTCTCAAACGTCAATTGCAGGTAAGTTGTACCGCCGCCATCCTCGGTGCTATCGGCGCTGACATTTCTCAGCTTGAAGTTAAAGTAGCCTTTTGCGGTTGTGAAAAAATTCCAAGGCAGCAGCGAGCCGATGCCTAGGAAGAAGAATAGAAACAGAGCGGCGTTGAATGAGTCCTGACTGCCGCGGCCGCCGCCAGCGCATCCGCTGTAGTACAGATGCACACTCTCGCTGCCGGCTCCATTCAGCAGCGGGGTGGTGACGCTGTTGTCACTCGCGTCTACATTGTTGTCAGTGTTGCCGATCGCCTCGTCTGAATCCAGCTGCTCGGAGTCGTCCACCTCGTCGCAGTTCACCGGCAGCGGCTGCTCGGGCTGATGACGGCGTTTCGGCATCGCGCACGGCCCCGGCCTGCAGCGAGCATGTCGGGAACTGCTTTGTGTCGCTATCCTCCCACCTGTGTGTCTTGCTGTCCTCCCACCTGTGTGTCTTGCTGTCCTCCCACCTGTGTGTCTTGCTGTCCTCCCACCTGTGTGTCTTGCTGTCCTCCCACCTGTGTGTCTTGCTGTCCTCCCACCTGTGTGTCTTGCTGTCCTCCCACCTGTGTGTCTTGCTGTCCTCCCACCTGTGTGTCTTGCTGTCCTCCCACCTGTGTGTCTTGCTGTCCTCCCACCTGTGTGTCTTGCTGTCCTCCCACCTGTGTGTCTTGCTGTCCTCCCACCTGTGTGTCTTGCTGTCCTCCCACCTGTGTGTCTTGCTGTCCTCCCACCTGTGTGTCTTGCTGTCCTCCCACCTGTGTGTCTTGCTGTCCTCCCACCTGTGTGTCTTGCTGTCCTCCCACCTGTGTGTCTTGCTGTCCTCCCACCTGTGTGTCTTGCTGTCCTCCCACCTGTGTGTCTTGCTGTCCTCCCACCTGTGTGTCTTGCTGTCCTCCCACCTGTGTCTCTTGCACTGTCTTGCTGTCCCCCCAACCTGTGTCTCTTGCACTGTCCTACTGTGTCCCCCAACCTGTGTCTCTTGCACTGTCCTGCTATGCCCCCCCAACCTGTGTCTCTTGCACTGTCTTGCTGTGTCCCCCCAACTTGTGTCTCTTGCACTGTCTTGCTGTGTCCCCCCAACTTGTGTCTCTTGCACTGTCGTGCTGTGTCCCCCCAACCTGTGTCTCTTGCACTGTTCTGCTGTGGCCTCCCTCCACCTGTGTCTCTTGCACTGTCCTGCTGTGTCCTCCCTCCACCTGTGTGTGTCCTGCACTCTGCCTTGCATCTTTCCTTTCTACTTCTTAACTGTCCCTTTTCATTTCACTTCTAATACTAATATAACATGGGATGCATGAAAATAAATATGTAACTAACAGTAGGCTTGCTGCAACAGGGTAGTATTGAAATTAATTATTATTAAAAATGATTACAGCACACAAGCAGCTTTCAGTCAAGATGCACTTTTTAAGCAGCGTAATGAATTTATAGCAGTATAAAATTAATGAAATAACTTAAGAAAATTAAAATGTTGCCTCAAAGTTATAAGAAAGATAAACGTCTAATTGTGAGGACTGCAGAGTTAAATCACAATGGATAGAAAAAAAGCAAGAGAAAATTGATGACATCGGGAAGACAGCAACAGCAGCGTTTAAAGTACAAAAGGCAGAGAGGAAAAGTTTGGATAGTGCAATTTGATGGATTAAAGCATTATTAAATTTGTTATTTGTTTCAAGGGTTAAACAATCGAATTTATGCAACATCTGACCTTGACAGCCAATTAAACCAGGGGTCGGTAGATCTGTTTTACTTCAAAGGCCAGAAAGCCAATGTAGCTCATGGCTAGAGAGGAAAGGATAGGGAATAAAAGAGATGACACAAACCTTGAGCAGGTCGGATCGCTATTGTACTCGTAAAGTTTCAAAATGCCTTAGGGCCGGATAGAGTCTTTGGTAAGAGGAAACAATGGTCTAAAGCAGGGGTCCGCGTGCCACATGCGGCCAGGCAAGCCTCTTCATCCGGCCCATGCTCTAATCTTCTCAGCTAGTCTCAGCTCTCCTCTCCAATCGTCTCTCCTCTCTCTTTCTATCTTCTCTCTCCCGCTCTCTGACCCGCAGTCATGCGCTAGATTCTTCATCGGGCCCTTGAGGTTAAAGGTTTGCCAACCCCTGGTGTAATGCATCTATACAGAAAGGTGTAAAAAATGATAAGAATAGAGCCTAAACAAGAGAGTCGCGCGAATGAACGGTAAAAGGTATCCGCTAAATAAAAGTACATAAATTAAGATTAGAACTACACGTACTCAGGGGGTACTTACCAACTAACCGGATTGGACCCCGAATTTTAAAGTCAATATACAATTTATAATACTTCCAAATAAGTCTAATTAAAATTCGCGATTTTCGTATCCCTTTTTCGCGAAAAGTAAGAATCATAAAATGAAAATATAACACAATAGATGAGTGCAGAATCTAATCGGTGAAAACTGTATTTATTAATAATGACAAGTTATAACTTAACGCCTACACAAAAGAACAGTTGGGTGAGGAGTGTGTTTTTCACTTCTCGGCTGCGGCGGTGTTGGCCGCAGGCGGCACCACCAGCACCGGCCGGTGAGTATGGTGCAGCACGTAGTCGCTAACTGAGCCTAAAAAGGTACGCCTAAGCAGGCCCTGGCCGCGCGAGCCCATGATAATGAGTTCCACATTCTCCTCTTCGGCCAGATCCACAATGGACTGGCCGGGACTGCGGGCGATGCGTTCAAGAAAGCGGACGTGCTCGGCGCCCAGGCCGCGGCAAAGTTCTTTGATGTCTACGGCCAGCTGCTTGGCTTGAGCGACCTGGCGGGTGAACAGGGGTGCCGGGTTTCAGCAACAGGTGAACAGGGGTACCGGGTGTCAGCAACAGGTGAACAGGGGTGACAGGTGTCAGCGACAGGTGAACAGGGGTGACAGGTGTCAGCGACAGGTGAACAGGGGAGCCGGGTTTCAGCAACAGGTGAACAGGGGTACCGGGTGTGAGCAACAGGTGAACAGGGGTGCCGGGTTTCAGCAACAGGTGAACAGGGGTACCGGGTGTCAGCAACAGGTGAACAGGGGTGCCGGGTTTCAGCAACAGGTGAACAGGGGTACCGGGTGTCAGCAACAGGTGAACAGGGGTGCCGGGTTTCAGCAACAGGTGAACAGGGGTGACGGGTGTCAGCGACAGGTGAACAGGGGTGCCGGGTGTCAGCGATAAGTGAACTGGGGTGCCAGGTGTCAGCGACAGGTGAACAGGGGTGCCAGGTGTCAGCGACAGGTGAACAGGGGTGCCAGGTGTCAGCGACAGGTGAACAGGGGTGGCGGATGCTAAAATTCGCAAGGTGAAACCAGTTGGCGGTGCCAAAAAATAATGTAAAACACTGTAGAGATGTCTATGCCGTTTCTACAGGACGGTCTTAAAGCGATTTTACAAGATAGTCTAGAGTGTTTCTACAAGATGGCCTAGGGTGATAAATTGCTTCGACTTCACCAGCATCTCTAGGGACACTTCGGACTGGGCTATGCTGGCCAAGGCCCAGGCGTAGGTCTGAAAGCTGGCGTCAACATTAATTATTCAGAGCGAAGATTTTATCGCAGGAAATTTTACTATCGGCTGGCTGTGCAACTAAGCCGGGTTGCAAATAAGTGCTTACTGGGCTCCCACGGGGCGCATGCAGAGTGCACAGAGACAGTCTCGCCAGCGCTGTTCCAGTGCTAATTTGGAATTTTAACAGTAAGGGAAATTCTTACTTGATATGAACTATGAGGTAAGGAAGGCCGATTCTTTGCGTAGTTAGACACTAGGGAGCGATTCTAGATTGAGTAGATAGCGTAGGGTAGATAAGCAACAATTCTAGGGTAGATAGACAACGGTTCTAGGGTAGATGGACAACGGTTCTAGGGTAGATAGACAACGGTTCTAGGGTAGATAGAAAACGGTTCTAGGGTAGATGGACAACGGTTCTAGGGTAGATAAGCAACAATTCTAGGGTAGATAGACAACGGTTCTAGGGTAGATGGACAACGGTTCTAGGGTAGATAGACAACGGTTCTAGGGTAGATAGAAAACGGTTCTAGGGTAGATGGACAACGGTTCTAGGGTAGATAGAAAACGGTTCTAGGGTAGATGGACAACGGTTCTAGGGTAGATGGACAACGGTTCTATGGTAGATAGACAACAGTTCTGAGGTAGATAGACAACGGTTCTAGGGTAGATAGACAACGGTTCTGAGGTAGATAGACAACGGTTCTGAGGTAGATAGACAACGGTTCTAGGGTAGATAGACAACGGTTCTATGGTAGATAGACAACAGTTCTGAGGTAGATAGACAACGGTTCTAGGGTAGATAGACAACAGTTCTGAGGTAGATAGACAACGGTTCTAGGGTAGATAGACAACGGTTCTGAGGTAGATAGACAACGGTTCTGAGGTAGATAGACAACGGTTCTAGGGTAGATAGACAACGGTTCTATGGTAGATAGACAACAGTTCTGAGGTAGATAGACAACGGTTCTAGGGTAGATAGACAACAGTTCTGAGGTAGATAGACAACGGTTCTAGGGTAGATAGACAACGGTTCTATGGTAGATAGACAACAGTTCTGAGGTAGATAGACAACGGTTCTAGGGTAGATAGACAACGGTTCTGGGGTAGATAGACAACGGTTCTAAGGTAGATAGACAACGGTTCTAGGGTAGATAGTCAACGGTTCTGAGGTAGATAGACAACGGTTCTAAGGTAGATAGACAACGGTTCTGGGGTAGATAGACAACGGTTCTAAGGTAGATAGACAACGGTTCTAGGATAGATAGTCAACGGTTCTGAGGTAGATAGACAACGGTTCTAGGGTAGATAGACAACAGTTCTGAGGTAGATAGACAACGGTTCTAGGGTAGATAGACAACGGTTCTGAGGTAGATAGACAACGGTTCTGAGGTAGATAGACAACGGTTCTAGGGTAGATAGACAACGGTTCTGAGGTAGATAGACAACGGTTCTGGGGTAGATAGACAACGGTTCTAAGGTAGATAGACAACGGTTCTAGGGTAGATAGTCAACGGTTCTGAGGTAGATAGACAACGGTTCTAAGGTAGATAGACAACGGTTCTGGGGTAGATAGACAACGGTTCTAAGGTAGATAGACAACGGTTCTAGGATAGATAGTCAACGGTTCTGAGGTAGATAGACAACGGTTCTAGGGTAGATAGACAACGGTTCTAGGGTAGATAGACAACGACTCTAGGGTAGATAGACAATTCTGAGGTAGATAGACAACGATTCTAGGGTAGATATTCAACGGTTCTGAGGTAGATAGACAACGGTTCTGAGGTAGATAGACAACGGTTCTGGGGTAGATAGACAACGGTTCTAAGGTAGATAGACAACGGTTTTAGGGTAGATAGTCAACGGTTCTGAGGTAGATAGACAACGGTTCTAAGGTAGATAGACAACGGTTCTGGGGTAGATAGACAACGGTTCTAAGGTAGATAGACAACGGTTCTAGGATAGATAGTCAACGGTTCTGAGGTAGATAGACAACGGTTCTAGGGTAGATAGACAACGGTTCTAGGGTAGATAGACAACGACTCTAGGGTAGATAGACAATTCTGAGGTAGATAGACAACGATTCTAGGGTAGATATTCAACGGTTCTGAGGTAGATAGACTACGGTTCTAATGTAAATAGACAACGATTCTAGGGTAGGACAACTCTAAATGTAATGTAATTAGGAGAATTTTTATAAAGTGCTTTTTTGAAGCTAAATCTGGCTAAGGCTGGTTATCTGGCTATAGTGAATATCAGGCAGTTAGGCAACTATCAGTAGGGTTGGGTTTCTACATTGATTTGCAACAAATGGCGCACAATGGAAGCCGCAGACTCACAGTCTCATCCAGAGCTTTAGAATAGACTTCGGCCACGGCCGGTCCGGCCATGCCGAAGCCCAGAGCAACTTCCGGCGGCTCGGACACGTTCACAAACACCAGCTGGTCGGATGGCCGGTGCAGCTTGCTCAAATACCAGCGGATGGCCCGCTCGCTGTGCTCGCTGCGATCAACAGCGATCAGGACGCGACGAATGTCGCCAACATCTCCAATTGCTTCTGTTGACATTTTTAGTAAGCTAGAAAGTCCAATTAAAATGGTTGATTTACTCTGGACAGACTTGGGTGAAATTTGCTCAAAAGAATTGTCATTTTCATCCAAATTTTTAGGCAAAGATACCAAGCTTTCATTATTTAGATAATAATAGCAACAATCAGCTATTGCGCGCAGCATCTGAAGGCTGCATACGGCTGTTCAGTCCAAGGACTGGGGGGGGGTCGCCACACACACCCTCAATTACCCCAGTTAATGCTGGCACCCATTTTACAGCTGGGTGAACTGAAGCAATGCAAAGAGTTCAGTGTCTTGCTCAAGGACACATCCAGAGGCAAATTACAATGACAAAATATAAGGAGGACATCAGCATGAAGCTTTGAGCTTTCTTTGAGCTAAAATAATTGACTGAAATGCCATCTTTTGTCGCCTGAACTGGGGAACAAAGTGTCTCCACAAGCTCAGGAGGCCATAGCCTAGTGGTCTAGTGCAGCGCTCTGATGTGCCAGCAGTGCAGGCTCGATTCCAAGTGCAGTCACATTAACTTGCGGCTAAATTGGAATCTCGGCTTGGCTCTGCTTGTGCAATTAATGCCCAGCTTGAGGGCCAACCTCCAAGGCACAGTGAAGTGTACATGCCTAATGATAAATAAAGTCAGGGCCACTATACACTCCTGTAACTGTGTGAATGTGTGCCTGTGCATATGACTGCGTATGTATCCTAGAATATTAAACTGCCAAAATTTTCAAAAAGAGCATATAGGCTATATAAATGATAGCAAATTTCAAATTTGTCTTTTCTTAGACCTAGTCTTAGTAAATATGGCTATCTAAAAACTTAATATCTAACTAAGAAAGGCTATAAATTAAGGATGACATTTTTTTACTTTTGATAATTTCTAATGGCAATGTTCATGCTATTTTAGACTTAAAATAGTCATGTAAATCATTTATAAGTTTTTTGATATTAAATACAAAATGATTTATATTAGGATCAATGCCAATATTAACTAACATTATATAAAATAAAAAATATGGATTTTTATCTATTATTAGGTCCTATTAAAGCAAATCTAAAAAACATTATAGACAACTTTTATATATTTAAATCATTGCTTACCTAATGGCCAGGTTTGGCAAAGCTATTAGGAGAGGGGGTAGGGTAGGCAATTGCCTAGACCCTATCTAATAATTATGTTTGAAAGGCATTGCCTTCCTAATACTTTAATGAGATCAATAATTATATTATAGCAAAATATACTAATCTATTAGAAAGACTTCTTTATCCAAAAATACCAAGATTTATCCTTGTGTTTCCTTCTTCATATTAAATAAAATTTCAATTTGAATCCAAATTTCTTTTTAGATTATATAGATTTTAAACATGCTCAAATATAATTATTAGACAATTTGCTAAAACCTTTTTGCTAAAAGTAATTGGCCAAAAGTCAATTTGGCAAAGCTAGATAAACAATTCTAAGATAAATAGGCAACAATTCTAGGGTAAAAAAAAACAAACTGTATTCATTTTTGTTTTATTTGCAAGAATATCATTTTACTATTGCATATCTGCACTTTTTGATATAATTTTGACATATTTTGTTGTAAAGTTTTAGTGCATAATTGCATATTTTGCTTAATTGCAAAATGTATTGCATTTTTGGCAATTTTTCTATCCTAGGTTAGTTTCCATTAGCTTATATATGAACAATGCTTAACCATATGTTGCACCACTCTTGGGGTTTTCCTGTAAAAGAGCATGCTATCACCATGATTTAGTAAAGCCCCTATAGTCCTAATCCAAACCTATGACCAATTTATATTCCTCTGGCTAAATAATGCACTTTGGGATATAAACTTTAATAGCTTTCAAGAAGTTGAAGATGCCTTGTTGCAGGTATTACAGAGCATCTCCAAAAGTATGAATAGGCTATAACTTTAGCCATAAACTTTTCTGTCAACAATTCTGTTTAGGGACCTACTTTTTCATCAAACTTTTCTATCAACTTTTCTGTCAATTATTCCATTTACATTTCTATCAACTATTCTATCAAATTTTCCATTAACAATTCTGTCAATTTTTGGATCAAATTTTCTGTCAACTTTTTGTATCAACTTTTCTATTAACTTTCAGCTATTGGTATTGTCAGCACTCATTATGGCACTGCAGACTATGTTTTGTTGCCCTAAAGCAAAATTATTGACTACCATAATGGTTCACAAGGTGGAGTTGGGAGGAAGGACAATTAAGGTACATTGTTGGCATATGTACTTGGGCCTATAGTTTTTGCCTGTCTCCCCCCGAATGGTGACGCCCCTGTGAATACATTTAAAAGCATTAAAAGCAAAAAATGGGAATATAACTATATATTAAAGCAAAAAATGGAAAATGGATAGTGCATTTGAATATATTTGAAATTAAAAAATACTAATGATGTTGTTAAGTCATTTTCATAGACATAAACATGTGAATAATATAAAGAATGATGGAAAAGTTGACACAAAAGTTGATAGAAAAGTTGATAGAAAAGTTGACAGAAATGTTTCTTTATTTTTCATTTTTTAAACCATCAAATAAATGTCTATCAAAAGCAAGTAATTTAGCAATTGAAATTTCTATTTCGAAACCAGTCACTTAGCATACTCAGCTAACATGAACCAGTTACGTGCTTTGGTACAATGTGGTGAATCTAGAAAAACTCCCAATTACCAATTAGTGACTTATTAACTGGCCTCGTCGTCTACGGTTCTAAGAATTATGTAATACAAATTTAACAGATGCACGCAAATTCGGCGACAAACAAATTCTGCAACAGAAATTTAACACTGACAATTTTTCGGCAAAAGCAAATACGGCGACAAGTATCTTTAAGTCTGATTTATCGATCGTAACCAAGGCTTCAGATATTAGCCGTCTGCTGTCAGACCAACCCCATCCCCTTTGTTAACAGTACAACACGACTCCAACTTAAGTACGAGGTGTGCATGTGTCAGCTGAGTGCACTGCAGAAAAAATGCACATCAGAACAGAAGTACTGTAAATTGATACTGTTGCTATACATGTATGTACATTTAGATTTCTGTGGCACCCGGCCAATTTAACGTACAAAATTATTATAAGAAACGTACGTACAGTCGGGTTATGCACCGCGCCAAAATTATTTTTTATTATTAGTCTTAAAAAAACTGCAAGATTTATCAAATAAATTTGCATCTGTTTATTAGATATGCGGAGAATCCAGTAATCCTTTTTAAAAGCCGATTCACACTGCTATCAAATTTATGAGCCTTCAAATCACACAACCAATGTACAAGCCGTGTGATCTCACAAAATTGAACTTTTGACGTAATATGATGCTAGTGAACGAGCCTTAATCCATGATAAAAGTTTGTTGATACGAGAGCAGATACATACGGTATGCAGCGGTGGCGTGTCAAATCTGACAAAAATGCCGTCGATCGATCATCGCAGTAGTACATGTGATGAGAACGCACTTTTTCCAAATCTGATCACGCTCGTAC
Source organism: Macrostomum lignano (assembly GCA_002269645.1). NCBI lineage: Eukaryota > Metazoa > Platyhelminthes > Macrostomidae > Macrostomum > Macrostomum lignano. Next base: position 84,077 of record NIVC01001554.1, on the reverse strand, counting down.
ATGGGTTCCAAACTTGTTAGCTTACTAACACAGCAGACTATGGGCATTTTTCTCCTTTTGATGAAATTTTCCTAGAATTCATACTAGTAGGATTTTTTTAGCTATGTGATTTTTACCATACTTGTAGTCATAATAACATATAGGCGCGGTTTTCGCTGTTTTTCGTAAATATTTCGAAAGTTAAAATTTCGTAAATTCGAGCTGGGTCGTAAATCATTGCTTGCGAGCTTGTCTGACATCAGCCACCTGCGCCTCACTCAGTATTGAGGCTGGCGCCAGATGGTCTGAGTGGATGCGGGCGGTTAGCTTGTTTCTCATCATTTTTGACAGGCCATCAGATTTTTTAGGTCAGTCCTATTGTTCGTGTTCACTCAAGCGTGTGACAGCTTTGACAGCTATGCGTTTTACCCCTAAAAGTACTTTGGGATTAGAGATTATCGATTTCTCTTCACCATTTTCACTTTCTACTTAATAAGATCTTTTTATGTATATTTTTTCTTTAATTTTTGTAATTTCTACGTATGTCATGGTCATAAATCATAATGTATAGCGATTTTGAGTGATTATGACCGCACCTGGCGTATTTTTATGGCCCCGAGGAAACTGATAGGATCTTTTGGTAACGTGAGTTTGGGTGGCAACAAGCTCAGCCAATCAGAAAATTCGACGTCAGTTATAACAAATCGGCTCGGCCAATCAGTGTCGAGGTGTTCCATTTTATCAATTAAATTGCGGTCCAGTTGGCGGCTATATAAACCGATGTTTTTGGCCCGCTCGGACTCAACCGCGGACAAACGCGGACAAACCTCTGGCTCGGCGGACCTTGGCCTAACCGGGCACCGCCCCTAACCTCGTTCTAACCGACACCTGACCGTCGTCCCTTGATCCCCGGATTGCAACAACCCCCCTTCATCATTAAGGGCGAATCCCCCGGTCAGCTGCATCAATCATCGAGGTCAAGATCATCACCTAGCTGCTAGCTATCAGTAAAGACTATGACATCATCATCCCGGGCCTACAGCTGCGAAGCACTAAGCCGATTCGGTCACTGTGGATTACCTGGCCTCCGGCTGTCGAGTTTCTGATTGGTTGGGTGAGAGGCTACCTAGAATTGCTTGATTGGGTGATTCCTTGTCAGTCCCCTATTTCAGTAGCTGGATTAGGCGCACATTTTTGTTCATTTTGTTCAGTAGTGCTGTTACTGAGGCAGAAATCAGTCAATAATACTGATAGTAGTCTGATTACTCCATTTCAATCTGAAGTGTGAAGTTATTTAGTGAGAAGGTTAAATCTGACAGTTATATTTATCGGTATTATTTCTTTGTTCGCCGATGGCTCAGATGAGTAGCTAAGCTAGTAGGCGCCGGCACAGTGAACCAATGGCGAGGCAGTTCTATCAAATCAGTTAGCAAAATTGCCAATAGTGCAAAATCGGCGCCAGAGATGTGCTCCTATGCACTCTAGATTCGCCAAGTGGCTCGGGTGGTGAATCATGCGGTCTCTGGGTTCGGGTTAGTCTATCATCAGCGCTACGAGAGGCTGGTTGGCGCGTTGAAGGCCAAAAGTACATATCTTCGTATTTAGCAATGTATAGTACATGTAGCTACCCCATAGTCTCGCCACTGCAAGAATCCCCTGCACAAGTTCTCTCTGTACCTGCATGGCCAATGCGATCTAGTCCCAGCAGTGTCCCTTATGATCGGCTATGACTTCGAGATTGACAGCGAAAAGACACTAGTTGGCAGGTAAGTGCTGAAGCCCCTTCTAGTCGAAAGCCCGATTTCGAAAGTTCCGGTTTGGTGAGCCAGAACGCACGGGCTGGTGGTAGTGGGTTAGTTAATCCGCTGATTAGCTGATCTCTACCTTCAAAATTCTCCCTGCTCGTCTCTCGCTGTCCCTCTCTTAGCTATAGGACCTAGACTGCTCGCCATAAATCAAGCTGCCTTGGGGCTGACCATCTGACAGGAGTGGGGGGCCAGGACTCTAATTGATTTATTTCTGAGACCTGAGGCCCAAAGGCTTTTCTCTAAGAAGCCGAAACCCATCACATGCATTAGTATAACCACTAGGTGCCGAAAGTGATGCATCGTTTTGCATACAAACGCCACTTAAAATTATCAGTATACCCTAGTAGGTGCCTACCGAAATTCGAACTTGCCAACAAAGCAATTTTTATAGAGGCCATGCTCCCTCCTAACTATAGGTATTATTTCATTCGTAAATAAACAAAAGTACATTGGCTACTTTTAAGAGTTCGATATTTTTAAGGCTCAAGCTAATGTGACATATGTAGCATATCAGCAGCGAATTTCGATAGATATACCATGACAAATGCCTGCATGTGAATCTATTAGGAAATCCTCTCGAATCGAGAAACACTTGATTTCGTCGTAGCGTTTGGTTCAAAAGAAACGATTTCTACTCGGACAAATATTTATACTATGAACTACAGGTAGTTAAAAAGAACCATTACTCGAAGAATAAATTTTGATTTAGTAGCGTCCTGGGCCTCCCCACTAACTTTTGCGCACCTCCTTTCCCTCCCTGTGATCATTGGGCCCCGCAATGACTTATTACGGCCGGGATGAGTCATCACGAGGACTCAAATGCTTATCATCCAACCCCACCTCTTTTCTATTGTTAGAAATAATTCATGCGTGTGACAGTTTTATGACCACTTATCTTCCCAAGCTAGCTTTCCCCGTGGTTACGTAATCCCATAATTAAATCCCACTTCTCTATCATAAAAAAATTCTCCACCGTGCGCCCCACCCCAATTTCTCGTCCAATCGCAGCGTGGCTAGACAGTGACGTCATCAGGGTTGCTTGGTAATGGAGGTCAGGGACAAGTAACGACTCACGTGATCGCATGACGAGTGATCTCAGCAGGGCTATACGCGTAAATAGGAACCCGTTTTGAGCCCTCAGACTCAACACCTCGATCGGGACCTGTACTCGTTTCACTAGTTTCCGTCCCTTGTATTGTTTTCCCGCGAGACCGAACCTTCCCCGGTAAAATCAGTACCGGAACCGCCGATCTCCCCCTATAGGACCAAGTTTAGTTTCCCCTAAACTTTGCATGATTGCTCCTAGATCTTCAGGATCCTCCCCAATAGGCACCCGCTAAATGTCCACTCCTCCTCATCTTTGCGACCTACTCTGACACCTGTCTCATTAGTGGGAGTTTATACCGGGTGTACTCCCGCACAGGGATCTCGGTCGCAAGCGTCAGCTACCGCACCATCCAGAGGTGGACAAAGTCTGGGGGGCCGGGGGGGGGGCGAGGCCTGGCGGCTGTATACTCTCTTCAGCGCCAGAGAGCCCAGGGGTTTGCGCAGGTATTCTCATGCCTAGTAGCATAGTAGCTAATTAGATGCTTATGATGCAATTAGTAAGTCTTTCCGTTACGTTACTGTTCGATTATTCGGCTAAACACGATTACATGTAGCAAGTTGTTGATCCTGAAAGTTTCAATTTAGAGTTCAGTTTCTAGTTAATCTACTTCCTCCTGAATAAAAGTCAAATGTGGATTGATTCGCATGTACATATATACCAGCCATATAATAGGGATAAGTATATCATCAAAATCTATCTAATGGTACATAATAATTGCTACAGAAAGCAGAATCGTTTCTTATCTTGTCTCACCTCTCTCCCTCTCTTTAGCTCTCTCTTCTCTTTCTCAACTTGCGTACATCTGCTGCCAATGGCAACGGCTAAAGCTAGAGTTGAGCTCAGCAGAGGGCTCTATAGGCTCTGGCTGTAATTACGTTCACAAAAACCTGCCAGTAGCGCAACCCCACGAGAGCACTCAGCCGCAGGGGCATTGCTATTTGTTGCACAGCGAGTGCAGCAGGCTAAAGCAAATAGAAAATGAAGCAATTCAAACTGCTACGCTGGGTGACAGACTGGCATACTTTCGAGTACACAGTTACTCAATAAAGCTTGACGCTCACTCCTTGGCGACCGCGTTCGCACTCCTATTACTCTCGCCCCCAGTGACTCGCCAAATACAGCACTGCTGCAGCCATGTCTGAGTCTGATTATGTAAGTATCAAGTTATGGATTATCAAGAATTGATTAAAATATGAGAAGTAATCCACTGCGTCATCACTGCAGATACCGCAGGAGCGCATTGACGAAGCTGTGGAGTGCGGATTCACCGAGGACGAGGCCAGAGGTGGGTGGACAACCAAAGAGGCTTCCAACGAATTGTTTTGCTTGTAAAATTCTATGAAATGGAAATAAATATTTCCATAAATATTTTCACAAATTTCATTATTAACAAGCATGTGCTAAATTAATTTACTAAAAAGTATGACGCCGTCACAACCACGTCCTCTGACACCACAACCACGTCCTCTGACACCACAACCACGTCCTCTGACACCACAACCACGTCCTCTGACACCACAACCACGTCCTCTGACACCACAACCACGTCCCTTAGAAGCCATCACAACCACGTCCTCTGACACCACAACCACGTCCTCTGACATCACAACCACGTCCTCTGACACCACAACCACGTCCCTTAGAAGCCATCACAACCACGTCCTCTGACACCACAACCACGTCCCTTAGAAGCCATCACAACCACGTCCTCTGACACCACAACCACGTCCTCTGACATCACAACCACGTCCTCTGACACCACAACCACGTCCCTTAGAAGCCATCACAACCACGTCCTCTGACACCACAACCACGTCCTCTGACATCACAACCACGTCCTCTGACACCACAACCACGTCCCTTAGAAGCCATCACAACCACGTCCTCTGACACCACAACCACGTCCTCTGACATCACAACCACGTCCCTTAGAAGCCATCACAACCACGTCCTCTGACACCACAACCACGTCCCTTAGAAGCCATCACAACCACGTCCTCTGACACCACAACCACGTCCCTTAGAAGCCATCACAACCACGTCCTCTGACACCACAACCACGTCCTCTGACATCACAACCACGTCCTCTGACACCACAACCACGTCCCTTAGAAGCCATCACAACCACGTCCTCTGACACCACAACCACGTCCTCTGACATCACAACCACGTCCCTTAGAAGCCATCACAACCACGTCCTCTGACACCACAACCACGTCCCTTAGAAGCCATCACAACCACGTCCTCTGACACCACAACCACGTCCTCTGACATCACAACCACGTCCTCTGACACCACAACCACGTCCCTTAGAAGCCATCACAACCACGTCCTCTGACACCACAACCACGTCCTCTGACATCACAACCACGTCCTCTGACACCACAACCACGTCCCTTAGAAGCCATCACAACCACGTCCTCTGACACCACAACCACGTCCTCTGACATCACAACCACGTCCCTTAGAAGCCATCACAACCACGTCCTCTGACACCACAACCACGTCCCTTAGAAGCCATCACAACCACGTCCTCTGACACCACAACCACGTCCCTTAGAAGCCATCACAACCACGTCCTCTGACACCACAACCACGTCCTCTGACATCACAACCACGTCCTCTGACACCACAACCACGTCCCTTAGAAGCCATCACAACCACGTCCTCTGACACCACAACCACGTCCTCTGACATCACAACCACGTCCCTTAGAAGCCATCACAACCACGTCCTCTGACACCACAACCACGTCCCTTAGAAGCCATCACAACCACGTCCTCTGACACCACAACCACGTCCCTTAGAAGCCATCACAACCACGTCCTCTGACACCACAACCACGTCCCTTAGAAGCCATCACAACCACGTCCTCTGACACCACAACCACGTCCTCTGACATCACAACCACGTCCTCTGACACCACAACCACGTCCCTTAGAAGCCATCACAACCACGTCCTCTGACACCACAACCACGTCCCTTAGAAGCCATCACAACCACGTCCTCTGACACCACAACCACGTCCCTTAGAAGCCATCACAACCACGTCCTCTGACACCACAACCACGTCCTTAGAAGCCATCACAACCATATCCTTAGAAGCCACCACAACCACATCCCTTAGAAGCCATCACAACCATATCCTTAGAAGCCATCACAACCATATCCTTAGAAGCCATCACAACCATATCCCTTAGAAGCCATCACAACCACGTCCTTAGAAGCCATCACAACCACATCCCTTAGAAGCCATCACAACCATATCCTTAGAAGCCATCACAACCATATCCTTAGAAGCCATCACAACCACATCCCTTAGAAGCCATCACAACCACATCCCTTAGAAGCCATCACAACCATATCCTTAGAAGCCATCACAACCATATCCCTTAGAAGCCATCACAACCACGTCCCTTAGAAGCCATCACAACCATATCCTTAGAAGCCATCACAACCATATCCTTAGAAGCCATCACAACCACATCCCTTAGAAGCCATCACAACCACATCCTTAGAAGCCATCACAACCATATCCTTAGAAGCCATCACAACCACATCCCTTAGAAGCCATCACAACCACGTCCTTAGAAGCCATCACAACCACATCCCTTAGAAGCCATCACAACCACGTCCTTAGAAGCCATCACAACCACATCCCTTAGAAGCCATCACAACCATATCCTTAGAAGCCATCACAACCAATCCTTAGAAGCCATCACAACCACATCCTTAGAAGCCATCACAACCATATCCTTAGAAGCCATCACAACCATATCCTTAGAAGCCATCACAACCATATCCTTAGAAGCATCACAACCATACCCTTAGAAGCCATCACAACCATATCCTTAGAAGCCATCACAACCACATCCCTTAGAAGCCATCACAACCACATCCCTTAGAAGCCATCACAACCATATCCTTAGAAGCCATCACAACCATATCCTTAGAAGCCATCACAACCACGTCCCTTAGAAGCCATCACAACCATATCCTTAGAAGCCATCACAACCATATCCTTAGAAGCCATCACAACCACATCCCTTAGAAGCCATCACAACCACATCCCTTAGAAGCCATCACAACCATATCCTTAGAAGCCATCACAACCACATCCCTTAGAAGCCATCACAACCACGTCCTTAGAAGCCATCACAACCACATCCCTTAGAAGCCATCACAACCACGTCCTTAGAAGCCATCACAACCACATCCCTTAGAAGCCATCACAACCATATCCTTAGAAGCCATCACAACCATATCCTTAGAAGCCATCACAACCACATCCCTTAGAAGCCATCACAACCACATCCCTTAGAAGCCATCACAACCATATCCTTAGAAGCCATCACAACCATATCCTTAGAAGCCATCACAACCACATCCCTTAGAAGCCATCACAACCACATCCCTTAGAAGCCATCACAACCATATCCTTAGAAGCCATCACAACCATATCCTTAGAAGCCATCACAACCACGTCCTTAGAAGCCATCACAACCACATCCCTTAGAAGCCATCACAACCATATCCTTAGAAGCCATCACAACCATATCCTTAGAAGCCATCACAACCATATCCTTAGAAGCCATCACAACCACATCCCTTAGAAGCCATCACAACCATATCCTTAGAAGCCATCACAACCATATCCTTAGAAGCCATCACAACCACGTCCTTAGAAGCCATCACAACCACATCCCTTAGAAGCCATCACAACCATATCCTTAGAAGCCATCACAACCATATCCTTAGAAGCCATCACAACCACATCCCTTAGAAGCCATCACAACCACATCCCTTAGAAGCCATCACAACCATATCCTTAGAAGCCATCACAACCATATCCTTAGAAGCCATCACAACCACATCCCTTAGAAGCCATCACAACCACGTCCTTAGAAGCCATCACAACCACATCCCTTAGAAGCCATCACAACCATATCCTTAGAAGCCATCACAACCATATCCTTAGAAGCCATCACAACCACATCCCTTAGAAGCCATCACAACCACATCCCTTAGAAGCCATCACAACCATATCCTTAGAAGCCATCACAACCATATCCCTTAGAAGCCATCACAACCACGTCCCTTAGAAGCCATCACAACCATATCCTTAGAAGCCATCACAACCATATCCTTAGAAGCCATCACAACCACATCCCTTAGAAGCCATCACAACCACATCCCTTAGAAGCCATCACAACCATATCCTTAGAAGCCATCACAACCACATCCCTTAGAAGCCATCACAACCACGTCCTTAGAAGCCATCACAACCACATCCTTAGAAGCCATCACAACCACGTCCTTAGAAGCCATCACAACCACATCCTTAGAAGCCATCACAACCATATCCTTAGAAGCCATCACAACCAAATCCTTAGAAGCCATCACAACCACATCCTTAGAAGCCATCACAACCATATCCTTAGAAGCCATCACAACCATATCCTTAGAAGCCATCACAACCATATCCTTAGAAGCATCACAACCATACCCTTAGAAGCCATCACAACCATATCCTTAGAAGCCATCACAACCACATCCTTAGAAGCCATCACAACCATATCCTTAGAAGCCATCACAACCACATCCCTTAGAAGCCATCACAACCATATCCTTAGAAGCCATCACAACCATATCCTTAGAAGCCATCACAACCACGTCCTTAGAAGCCATCACAACCACGTCCTTAGAAGCCATCACAACCACATCCTTAGAAGCCATCACAACCACATCCCTTAGAAGCCATCACAACCACGTCCTTAGAAGCCATCACAACCACATCCTTAGAAGCCATCACAACCACGTCCTTAGAAGCCATCACAACCATATCCTTAGAAGCCATCACAACCACGTCCTTAGAAGCCATCACAACCACGTCCTTAGAAGCCATCACAACCACATCCCTTAGAAGCCATCACAACCACATCCCTTAGAAGCCATCACAACCACGTCCCTTAGAAGCCATCACAACCACGTCCTTAGAAGCCATCACAACCACATCCCTTAGAAGCCATCACAACCATATCCTTAGAAGCCATCACAACCACATCCCTTAGAAGCCATCACAACCATATCCTTAGAAGCCATCACAACCATATCCTTAGAAGCCATCACAACCACGTCCTTAGAAGCCATCACAACCACGTCCTTAGAAGCCATCACAACCACATCCCTTAGAAGCCATCACAACCACATCCCTTAGAAGCCATCACAACCATATCCTTAGAAGCCATCACAACCATATCCCTTAGAAGCCATCACAACCACGTCCCTTAGAAGCCATCACAACCATATCCTTAGAAGCCATCACAACCATATCCTTAGAAGCCATCACAACCACATCCCTTAGAAGCCATCACAACCACATCCCTTAGAAGCCATCACAACCATATCCTTAGAAGCCATCACAACCACATCCCTTAGAAGCCATCACAACCACGTCCTTAGAAGCCATCACAACCACATCCCTTAGAAGCCATCACAACCACGTCCTTAGAAGCCATCACAACCACATCCCTTAGAAGCCATCACAACCATATCCTTAGAAGCCATCACAACCAAATCCTTAGAAGCCATCACAACCACATCCTTAGAAGCCATCACAACCATATCCTTAGAAGCCATCACAACCATATCCTTAGAAGCCATCACAACCATATCCTTAGAAGCAATCACAACCATACCCTTAGAAGCCATCACAACCATATCCTTAGAAGCCATCACAACCACATCCCTTAGAAGCCATCACAACCACATCCCTTAGAAGCCATCACAACCATATCCTTAGAAGCCATCACAACCATATCCCTTAGAAGCCATCACAACCACGTCCCTTAGAAGCCATCACAACCATATCCTTAGAAGCCATCACAACCATATCCTTAGAAGCCATCACAACCACATCCCTTAGAAGCCATCACAACCACATCCCTTAGAAGCCATCACAACCATATCCTTAGAAGCCATCACAACCACATCCCTTAGAAGCCATCACAACCACGTCCTTAGAAGCCATCACAACCACATCCCTTAGAAGCCATCACAACCACGTCCTTAGAAGCCATCACAACCACATCCCTTAGAAGCCATCACAACCATATCCTTAGAAGCCATCACAACCATATCCTTAGAAGCCATCACAACCACATCCCTTAGAAGCCATCACAACCACATCCCTTAGAAGCCATCACAACCATATCCTTAGAAGCCATCACAACCATATCCTTAGAAGCCATCACAACCACATCCCTTAGAAGCCATCACAACCACATCCCTTAGAAGCCATCACAACCATATCCTTAGAAGCCATCACAACCATATCCTTAGAAGCCATCACAACCACGTCCTTAGAAGCCATCACAACCACATCCCTTAGAAGCCATCACAACCATATCCTTAGAAGCCATCACAACCATATCCTTAGAAGCCATCACAACCACATCCCTTAGAAGCCATCACAACCACATCCCTTAGAAGCCATCACAACCATATCCTTAGAAGCCATCACAACCATATCCTTAGAAGCCATCACAACCACGTCCTTAGAAGCCATCACAACCACATCCCTTAGAAGCCATCACAACCATATCCTTAGAAGCCATCACAACCATATCCTTAGAAGCCATCACAACCACATCCCTTAGAAGCCATCACAACCACATCCCTTAGAAGCCATCACAACCATATCCTTAGAAGCCATCACAACCATATCCTTAGAAGCCATCACAACCACATCCCTTAGAAGCCATCACAACCACGTCCTTAGAAGCCATCACAACCACATCCCTTAGAAGCCATCACAACCATATCCTTAGAAGCCATCACAACCATATCCTTAGAAGCCATCACAACCACATCCCTTAGAAGCCATCACAACCACATCCCTTAGAAGCCATCACAACCATATCCTTAGAAGCCATCACAACCATATCCCTTAGAAGCCATCACAACCACGTCCCTTAGAAGCCATCACAACCATATCCTTAGAAGCCATCACAACCATATCCTTAGAAGCCATCACAACCATATCCTTAGAAGCCATCACAACCACATCCCTTAGAAGCCATCACAACCATATCCTTAGAAGCCATCACAACCACATCCCTTAGAAGCCATCACAACCACGTCCTTAGAAGCCATCACAACCACATCCCTTAGAAGCCATCACAACCACGTCCTTAGAAGCCATCACAACCACATCCCTTAGAAGCCATCACAACCATATCCTTAGAAGCCATCACAACCAAATCCTTAGAAGCCATCACAACCACATCCTTAGAAGCCATCACAACCATATCCTTAGAAGCCATCACAACCATATCCTTAGAAGCCATCACAACCATATCCTTAGAAGCAATCACAACCATACCCTTAGAAGCCATCACAACCATATCCTTAGAAGCCATCACAACCACATCCCTTAGAAGCCATCACAACCATATCCTTAGAAGCCATCACAACCACATCCCTTAGAAGCCATCACAACCATATCCTTAGAAGCCATCACAACCATATCCTTAGAAGCCATCACAACCACGTCCTTAGAAGCCATCACAACCACGTCCTTAGAAGCCATCACAACCACATCCCTTAGAAGCCATCACAACCACATCCCTTAGAAGCCATCACAACCACGTCCTTAGAAGCCATCACAACCACATCCCTTAGAAGCCATCACAACCACGTCCTTAGAAGCCATCACAACCATATCCTTAGAAGCCATCACAACCACGTCCTTAGAAGCCATCACAACCACGTCCTTAGAAGCCATCACAACCACATCCCTTAGAAGCCATCACAACCACATCCCTTAGAAGCCATCACAACCACGTCCCTTAGAAGCCATCACAACCACGTCCTTAGAAGCCATCACAACCACATCCCTTAGAAGCCATCACAACCATATCCTTAGAAGCCATCACAACCACATCCCTTAGAAGCCATCACAACCATATCCTTAGAAGCCATCACAACCATATCCTTAGAAGCCATCACAACCACGTCCTTAGAAGCCATCACAACCACGTCCTTAGAAGCCATCACAACCACATCCCTTAGAAGCCATCACAACCACATCCCTTAGAAGCCATCACAACCACGTCCTTAGAAGCCATCACAACCACATCCCTTAGAAGCCATCACAACCACGTCCTTAGAAGCCATCACAACCACATCCCTTAGAAGCCATCACAACCACATCCCTTAGAAGCCATCACAACCACGTCCTTAGAAGCCATCACAACCACATCCCTTAGAAGCCATCACAACCACATCCCTTAGAAGCCATCACAACCACATCCCTTAGAAGCCATCACAACCACGTCCTTAGAAGCCATCACAACCACATCCCTTAGAAGCCATCACAACCATATCCTTAGAAGCCATCACAACCACATCCCTTAGAAGCCATCACAACCACGTTCTCTGACGTCATCATATCATCGTTCTTAGAAGCCTTCACAAACAGTCTTTAGAAGATATCATAAACACGTCTTAGAAGCTTTCACAAACGCTTACTCGGACAGTTGCACAAGAAACAACTCTCTCAACTGCTACCCAAAGCAAATCACAAGCAGCTGATCCCCAGACGACTTCCGCTAACGTGTTACACGATTCCTCATTGCCCCACCCGCTGCTCCAGTTGTCTACAGTTGCTTCCAATTGTTCGACGCCGACAACAGCGGCAGCATCGACGAGACTGAGCTGCGAAATGTTATGCAGGTTGCCGACTGCGACGTGTCGGAGAATTCCATCAAAAAGATGATGGAAGAAGTTGACACAGGTTAGCTAAGGATAATTTTACTACCTGTTCGCTCATATTAGACTCAAAGTTTCTTATCATTAATTGTTCCGCCTTGTGCTCAATTGCAGACGGCAACGGGACAGTTAGTTTCAAGGAGTTCTGCGCCATGGCTAAGAAGAAGCAGAAGCAGAAGAACGACCGGATGGAGAAGCTGCGCAAAGCATTCAGCGTGAGTTATCAAGGACTTTACTGTATTTTTTTCTGTTCATAAAAGTTGTCCGGGCAAGCGGGAAGGAAGTATCAATCGTGGACGACTTGAAAGTTGAAAAATTTTTCTGAAAAAAAGTATTCAAAAATTTAATCCATCTGATCACTTACATGTCAGTGCAATTTGACAGAATCATGAGATCTCATGGCGGTAGCTGTTGGTATATTCAGCAATCCTTTTGTAAAACTTCAGTCACAGAAGCCCATATTCAGTTTCTTTGAAACTTAAAATAAAAAATCTTCTCTCTAAGCTGGACACTTTATCATCAAAGTTTCAGTACGGGTGGTGCAGAGGTTGGAGTGAAGAAAAAGAAGTTAAGCTCGATTTTCTTAGAAACGAGCCGAAACCCTATTGCATTTAGTATCTTTTTCGACCGAGTTTGTCTATGGTAAAAGCCCATTCAGCGCTATGGGCTTTCTATAGCATTTATATAGCATATAGCATTTCAGCTGATTTCAAAGAAAATCGAGTATAGAATGTAACTTCCTCTACCTCATTACATCTATATATAAGCTATTGCGAGGCGCATCTGAAGGCTGCGTACGGCTGTTCAGTCCAAGGACTGGGGGTCGCCACACACACCCTCAATTACCCCAGCTAATTCTGGCACCCATTTTACAGCTGGGTGAACTGAAGCAATGCAGAGTTAAGTGTCTTGCTCAAGGACGCAAGAATCGAACCCCCGAACTTTCAGTCGTGAGTCCGGCGCTCTAGCCACAACCCCTTTTACTTCAACTCGGTAATTAAACTAATCCAGGCTTTAAAATTTATTCTACAGGTATTCGACACCGACGGCTCGGGCTACGTTGATCGCCAGGAGCTCAAGGATGGCCTGACAGCCATGGGCAAGGAGCCTCTGACTGACGAGGAGATCGAAGAACTCATGAACCTGGTGGACATGGACGGCGACGGTCAGCTGAGCATCGAAGGTGCGAATTAGGGACATTGGAAAGGGAAGGCTGGCACTGAAGATCTGGTGGACAGGGGGGCTGGCACTGAAGATCTGGTAGACAGGGGGGGGGGCTGGCACTAAAGATCTGGTGGACAGGGGGGCTGGCACTGAAGATCTGGTGGACAGGGGGGCTGGCACTGAAGATCTGGTGGACAGGGGGGGCTGACACTGAAGATCTGGTGGACAGGGGGGCTGGCACTGAAGATCTGGTAGACAGGGGGGGGCTGGCACTAAAGATCTGGTGGACAGGGGGGCTGGCACTGAAGATCTGGTGGACAGGGGGGCTGGCACTGAAGATCTGGTGGACAGGGGGGCTGGCACTGAAGATCTGGTGGACAGGGGGGCTGGCACTGAAGATCTGGTGGACAGGGGGCTGGCACTGAAGATCTGGTGGACAGGGGGGCTGGCACTGAAGATCTGATGGGCAGGGTTGCTGGCTATATCGTTATATTGCCAGATTTTATATTTAATTTTGTTTACAAAAAACTTCCAGAGTTCGCCCGGGTGCTCACAATGTCGGTGAAGGATATGATTGAGCAGAACCAGCCTGCAGAGTGAATTTTTGGAGTTCGCCAGCGCATGGAACTCTTATTGATGAAATTTTTGTTATACTACCTATTTTTTACTTATTATATACGAGTAAAATTACTTCTAAATGAGTAAATTTATCAACATTGCGCACCGATCTCAAATTATTTAAATAGTTTTTTTATGATCTCACTCAATTTAAACAAATTTAATTGCGTACACCTTGCTTCTAAGAACAACGAACAAACCAGAAAGGCACAAACGTAAAGTATTAAAACAAATTATTTAAATGAAAAAATACACAGCGAGTTCGACCTGTTTCACTGTTTTTTATGCACATTGTCAACAAAATGAAATTGCACATTAAAGTACATTAATTGGCCTGTTTTATTGTTGCGATAGAAAACTAAAAAATCCGTAAAAACTTCGCACAATAAATATTGCACTAAAAAAAAGTAAGTAAAATATACCTTAAGCCTTGATGGCTTGTGCGAATAGCGTAAATCAATAATGGATCAGACTGAAACAATTCTGGACGGGAAAATCACGTAATTCCTATGGACTAGTAGTAGTGTGCGTGTGCGCACATCCACTGTAAAACAGAAAACGACGAAAATAACAAGTTATTGGGTAGGTAAATTTCAAAACCACAGCAGTCAAACGGGCAAGATCTTAAAATATCAGAGGGTAACACCCGACACACTTCTTAGCATGATTTTTAAAAGAGATGTCATTTTCGAATCACCAATCAACCAGCACAGTCTCAGCCAATCAAAGCCAGGCACCCCGTAACAGTCACAGCCAATCAAATCGCAGTCAAAGCCAGGCACCCCACACCAGTCTAGTCCCAGCCAATCAGAGCCAGGCAACTCGCATCTGTCCCAGCCAATCAGCTCGCAGTTTCAGCTGGCACCAGACGCAACCCGGCGGCCATCTGGAAGTAGACAAGCCCCGACGACAGCGCCAGCAGCGAGAACAGCAGCAGCAGCACAACCCTTGGCACGTACATCGCATCGAACATAGCGCTGGCATCGGCTAGTTGCGAGTCGCCGCGCGGCATGGTGACCAGAATAGCCGTGACCAGGCCGGTGAGCAGCAGGACCGGCACGCCAATAAAACGGAGCCCGGAATGCGCCCGGGCGGACACGGTGAGCAGGAGAAGCGCCAGGCCCCATAGGACCGCTAGCAGGATGAGGCCCGAGCCGACGGTGGCCTGGGGTGAGTAATTCGAATCATCTTCAATATTTAAACACATTCAAGTGTTGTCTTAGCTGTATATAGAGTTACTAAGCTGCTTTTAGCCAAGTTCTACGTGGCGGGGGCTTTAAAAGCTCCAAACTTTCTTAAGCTCGAAGCTTTCATAAGCTCGAAACTTCACAAGATCGAAACTTCACAAGCTCGAAGCTTTCACAAGCTCGAAACTTCACATCGTCGCAACGCCCAGTTAGTCACTTAAACAAATTCTAAAACTATAATGTGAAATTTCGAGCTTGTAAAAGCCACTCCCAAATCGGACAATTAGCAAATGTTTTATAGCCAAGACAGTATAGTCTCTTATAATTCATCTCTTTCTACTACGACCTAATACTCGTAGAAAGCATTAAAAAATTTATTATAGTTGTTAGCTAAAACTCCCCGATTAATCAATTAATCATTAAATTCAAGTTGAGAAAATATAATTGTGGGTAAAATTTTTAATTGCAGAGGATTTATTTGTAGAAAATACTAAGTGCAAACTGCGTGGACATACTTACTATAAATGGAGACTGAAAAGAAAAGAATAGAAAAGATGCATAAATTGCACAATTAAAATACCGGAAGCTGTTTGATTGACACTAATCTCAAATTGCTAATACATGTACATAGTTGCGAAAGTCCACGATACAAGCTGGATGTTTTTTAGTGCATCGGGACGAAACAGTCAGACTAAGATCATAAATCGAGAATACGTTAAGAGTTTTAATGAAATTTGTATGGATAGGAACATTCGGATTTATGTTCGATACACATTAATTACCAGCATTTATGGGATTGGGATTAGAAACGATTAAAAGTAGCTCGTACATTAAAAAGTACAAAAACAATATATTCTGAAGTACAATAAAGAGTACAAAAAACAGCACAGTCAAAAGTACAGTTGACAGTGCAATCAAAAGTACATTCAAAAGTACAATCAACAGTACATACAAAGTAGAACCAATAGTACAGTGCAATCAAAAGTACATTCAAAAGTACATTCAAAAGTATATTCACAGTACAATACAATACAATGAATATTTCAGTTAAAAGTACAATCACAAGTGAAATAAAAATTTAATACACGTGAAGAGAAACTAGGAGATTAAATTAAATTCCCATACATGCAAATACACCGTCTTACTCCCAGCGGGTCCAGCCGCTAGTTAAAGCCGGTGCACAAAGTCCGGCCCGCCGTCAACCGAGTTCAGCAGGACGAACTCCTGCAGGCCGGCAAGGAGCAGGGCCACAGCCAGGCCGCACAGCAGGCTGGCCCGGCCAATCAGCATGAAGTCGACCGTGGCAGCGTCGGCCGCTGGAGCAGCCGGCCGTGGAAGGCTGAGCAAGCCGGCGCAGGCCAACAGAGCGGCGGCGCCGATTAAAAGACCAAATTGGCGACCAGCAGAACTTGACTTCAAGCGCGAGGCGATCAGCCCCGACAGTAGGGTGAGGCAGAGCAGGCATCCCAGGGCGACAATGCCTGGTCCAACGCCATAAACCAGAGGGACTGCCTGAAAGAAAGTTGAGTTTAAATCTAATGTCAGGTTGGGGTGGCCACAATGTACCCATTTCTATTATTCATTCAGACTCAAGATTTCGAACTGTATACTTAATTGAATATTTAAAATTTTTTAATGTATAATTAAGACATGACAAATTTCAATATCTAATGTATAAAATATATTAAAAAATTATACTACTGCCTGTTAATCACTATAAATGGAAGTATGATTAGTATATTAGAATACATGGGAAAAAACATGGTGCAGAGGAAAACTAAAGCAATAAAACTCAAATATTCATATACTCCAAAATTTTACATACTTGAAATATTGACTTGATGAGAATTTTTAGAATTTTAGTTTGTAATTCAAGTCCAAAATTACTCCATATACTATTTAATTTTTATAAAAGCACTGCCAGATAATAGAATTTAACATTTTTAGGCAAAACAGTATAAAACTGTACACTAAAAATTAATATAGTTTCTACTTTCTTTATGGTTGAAAACTTTCTGTAAAATTTATTATTTAAGAATAAGAATGGGTCGAGAAAATTGTGATTTAATATGTGCAATTAAATAATAATAAAATCAAAGGCTCATATCACTAGCTAAAAAGGTATGGTAACATGGTCATGGCTTGCCTGTATGACCACTGAAAAAAGCATGCCACATGAAAACTGTGATAAGTCACTTGTCATATATACTTTATAATATTTTAGTATATTTTTAATACTTTATAATTTTTTTAATCAACGAGAAACAAATTTAATCAAAATCCTCTACTTTCGGTTTTTTGACAGAGTCCTAAATAAATGGAACCTATCCCCAGATTCAGTGACCAGTGTTTAGCCGCAAAATGCAAAAAAAACACAAATCTGCTTTGAAAGAAAACTTATGGTCAAAGACAAAAAACAAGGTTTTTCTAAAGAATTCATATCCTACAAGAGCATTAAAATGTTTTAAATAGGTATTATTGCCGTTTTATAAAGCATTTTGATTTTGTCTTTCCTGTCGTCCTGCTGGTCGATAAAAAATATGCAAATGCAAAAAGATGCATATTTCTAAACCAAAATGATGGCAAAGGAACTGACGCGCCTTTGAACAATTGTAAAAGTAAAATTTTTAGTTTGTTTTTTGAAAAAAAAAGCTACTGCATTGCATTTTCAGTAAAGTATGATGAATATTCTTGAAAGCTGTTTATTAATTATTATTTTTTGTTTAAATTCTTTTATTTAAAACTAACGCTGATTTTTTTGTCGGGACATGAAACGTTTGGCTTGCATGCGTGAAGGAGTGATACTTTAAAGGATTGATTTAGCGTAAATTAATTAGGTGCATGACCATTCCAGCCATCTAACGGCTACATAATTTATGTTTTTCTATGTATAATGTACATCGATCCGACGGGAACGGAAGATAGCAAGCAATCTTATTTTGTTGGACTGATTTTCGACTGATAAAGCCTAGTATTATCACCCATCAAGATAATTATAGGTATACCAGTGCCCAATACAGTTCATTTATTGACACAGCTATCCAAAAAGTTGCATCTCAACGGAGTTGCTTTATATATACGCATTTTAGTTTTCAAGTAGAAAGCATATTGTAATGCGTTCGCTCGCTCCCCTTTTCAAGTAGAATGAATGAATAAAGAGTTATTAATTATAACGAGTCTCGAAATAATTATTTTCCACCAAAAATATTACGAACATTACGTACATCCATGTCCGAAATTTTGTCGCTGTAATATGCGAAAAGAAGTTTTCTAGGTAATCCAGTATTTAGAAACTTCAAATATCTTTAGATACAGAAAACGCACAATGCAGATGGGTGCAACACTAGGTGTGTATTGCAGAATTTTTATTACCGTTTTTGTTATTGCAAATACGTAGCAATACGAAACAAGTAGCAGTTACTTTGAAACAGACATACTGTATGACAACTATAATTTAGACTTGAACTGACCAGCGAAACTGATACTCGTTAGTTACGAGTAACTAACTCATGCAAATATTATCGATTCTATACCACATCATGTACCAGAAAAAACGAAAAAATTCCGAAGTACTTAATGGATAGCTTTATTAAAAATTTCCCATGCGCACATTTATATTGGAAAATTTAAAGCCATAACCATCAGAAAACGCTGCGCAAGGACATTCAAGGTCAAACCGTTGACGACTTAAGTAGAAACGTAGAAGTTTTGTTTCTTAAAAAAAACATTTGAAGGCTGGGTTTCTTAGACGCATTTGGAATCGAGCCTGGGCCGCTGGCACATCAGAGCACTGCGCAATTTTTGTTTCGAAAAAAAGACGTAAAGCCAGCCGTCAATAATTTTCTAAGAAAGTTTCCCTTCTACTGAATTCGTGTATGGGTCAAACAAAGCAGTCGCTCTCAAGGCAGAGAAGCAAAGCAGCTTAGAGCACTTTGTAGCGACCGGGCAGCCGGTTCAACTGCGTAGAAGATTGCAGACGGAGCAGCTCCTCCTTGACCACCCGGGTGATCTCCTTCTTAGCATTCTGGATGTTCATGTCCGACAGCGACTCCACAAGCAGGTAGAGCGGCCGCTCTGCCGCCTCGGCTGCTTCGGGAGTTGGCGGCGGCGGCGGCCGCTGCGGCATAAAAGCGCCGCGTACGGAGATGCCGACGTCGCACAGTTCGGACAGGTTGCCAAGGAACTCCCGGCTGGTGAGGCGCCAGCGCACGTTCTGGGGAAAGTCGTTGATCTCCAGCTCCACCTCGTAGCTGCGGGTCAAGGTGGATTTTTAGGATAAAATGTTTTACGAGTATATACATAATCAATAACGTTCGTTATACCATTGAAAAGCACAAACGTAATTTTATTTAAAAAATAGTTGAAAAACTTTTATTTCTACTCTGAGTAGCTAGTTGAAACATTATAAGATCTTAAAAAATCGATAAGCATCTAAAAAATCCAGTTCTACCTGGAATTCTACAGCCGGGCCTTACCGTTTCACAGTGGTCTCCTCAGCTTCCACTGGAGTCTCCTCGGCTGGCCGGTAGCCCAGTCGGACATTCAATCGCTCGGCCATCTGGTTAGCCAGAGTTTTGCTGCTAACGGAGATCGATGACGGATTCAGGCTGACTGAGCCGCGCATGGCTGTGGCGGCTGCCTGCTGCTGGTCCTCCTGGCGGCCCAGATTAACCAGCGTGGCCCGCTGCTTGGCCAGCTGCAGTTTCCGCTGGAGCTCCTCGTTTTGCGGCTGCTGCTCAGCGGCGGCTGCGGCTGCAGCTACGTCAGGCACAGCGGAGGCAGCCGAGCCCACCGGGGCGGCCCCGCCTCCAACGTTACCAGCGGCCCAGTTGGCGGCGATTGCAGCGGCTGCAGCGGCAGCGGCGGCGGCGGCCGGGGTGGACGGTGCAGCAGAAGATTGCAAGGAAGATACCGCAACCGTGTTGGAGGCTGAGGATAAAGCGACACCGCTAGCGGCAGCAGAGGTGAGCGTCGCTGAGGTCGAAGCGGCAGTCGATGAGGCAGTGGGAGCGCCGGGCGCCACATTCTTGACGCGCTGTCGCGGGGCGAAGAGCTCCTCAATGTGATCGTCGATATTGTCGGCCTCGTCGTCGGAGTCCTGCAGACCCATGGAGGCTTTCTGCAGCTTCTTGCGATCTTTGGCTAGGCGCGACTCCTCGTCGTCAAATGCGTAGCCTTTGCAGCGGCGAGTGAAGCCGCTGGCGCTGCGCACCTGGCGGGGCGAGAGGTAAATTTGACGTGATTCGGTAAGTCACTTACTTTAAAGCCGCACTGTGATGAAATTCGTATTAATAAGGGATTTATCAGCGGGGAGGCGAGCAGACGGATTAAGTACGCAGGCACCCACGCAGGGTGTACAGCGGTCCTGACTTTCTCTACTGTGTCTGCACACATTGAACTGCGCGTTTTGATGTTGGCTCGCAACTTTTGTTTCCTATAAAATAAAAATCGACTATAGACTTTAACTACTACTACTACTCACAGGTTTGCCCTCAGCCTCCATTCGCTGCACGTAGGCGTCCCATAAAGCCTGCAGATTGGCTGGCACATTTGCCTGGGCCAATTTAAGCGCCCAGATCAGATCGCCGGCGTGTTTCTCCTGATCGCGAGTGATGAAAGTCACGGCGTGGCCCTTGTTGCCGGCCCGGCCGGTCCTGCGCGGTAGAGTTGAAGCTTACGTGTAATATTTCAATAATTAGCATTGAAATCAGGAGACTCAGGGAGCAAAGTAGCAGTAGAGCTTGGTCTCTGACCCACTCTCAAACTTTCCCCAAAATCCATGTTTAGTCGTCAACCCAAAAGTGACAGCCCTTAGGTATCGTGAGGGAGAAGATGAGGGTCAAAGGTGACAGCCCTTAGGTATCGTGAGGGAGAAGATGAGGGTCAAAGGTGACAGCCCTTAGGTATCGTGAGGGAGAAGATGAGGGTCAAAGGTGACAGCCCTTAGGTATCGTGAGGGAGAAGATGAGGGTCAAAGGTGACAGCCCTTAGGTATCGTGAGGGAGAAGATGAGGGTCAAAGGTGACAGCCCTTAGGTATCGTGAGGGAGAAGATGAGGGTCAAAGGTGACAGCCCTTAGGTATCGTGAGGGAGAAGATGAGGGTCAAAGGTGACAGCCCTTAGGTATCGTGAGGGAGAAGATGAGGGTCAAAGGTGACAGCCCTTAGGTATCGTGAGGGAGAAGATGAGGGTCAAAGGTGACAGCCCTTAGGTATCGTGAGGGAGAAGATGAGGGTCAAAGGTGACAGCCCTTAGGTATCGTGAGGGAGAAGATGAGGGTCAAAGGTGACAGCCCTTAGGTATCGTGAGGGATATGAGGGTCAAAGGCGTCAATCAGTCTAAGAGGACATCTAACAAGATTAAATACAGTAAGCAACTCCCAGTCGCACCTGCCGCAGCGGTGCACATAATCCTCGTAGTGATTGGGGCAGTCGTAGTTGACAACCAGAATGAGGCCGGTGACGTCAAGGCCGCGGGCGGCCACACTGGTGGCGATCAGCAGGCGGGCGTCGCCTCGCTTGAAGGCGGTGATGACGCTGTCCCGGTCGTACTGGTCGATGCCGCCGTGCAGAGACAGGCACGGATAGGCGTGCTTCATCAGCAGCTTCATCAGCTCGTCAGCCTTCTCCTGTCGGTCAACAAAGATCAGACAGCCGCCGCGCTCCTGATAGACGCCCAACAGTTCCAACAGCTTAAAGAACTTGTCGTCCTCAGTCAGCAGGATGATCTCCTGTTGAACCTCGCTGCAGACAACCGCCCGGCCGCCCACCACCACTTCGATAGGCGAGTCCAGCACTTTGCGCGCCAGAATCTCCATTTGGCGGGGGAACGTCGCGCTGAACATCAGCGTCTGACGGTCGGGCCGAATTGATTCAACGATTTTCATCACCTGCGATTGCGGGGAGAGGAGAGGAGACTGCTATTAGACTAGAGGGCGGCAGTTGAGCGTGTAAATAAATAATATTTGCAAAAGGATTGCGGGCACCCGTTGCCCATCCACTGACCCTAATCGTGAAGCGCGCCAAAACTGTTTGCAGGCACAAAACTCATCCAGACGCTCACATAGGGTGCAAAGCGACCCTGACATTGTAATCGTCAGGCATGTACACTCTCCGTGCTTTGGGGGGTTGGCCAGGGAATCCTATTGGCCAGGGATTCCCTGGGTTGGCCCTCATAGCTTTCACGACAACCCTTTCACTTTCACCAGGGCTTGTGGCGCGAATGTCTGACTTGTTTACCACTGAGCTGCTTAGCCCGTAAGAATATACCTTTCAGTGGCACAACCCCGTTAATACGAGGCGTGCCCATTAGTGCTATTTTTTTCGCAGCTCATCGTTAGTAAACTGCAGACCAATACATTTGGTGCCAAGAAAGCGGCAAGTCTTAAATATAAATTTAATTTTAATGGATTTCGATAAGTAGTTTGAGAATTATGGTTAGTTGAGTAGAGCAAGGTCGGCCATTTTTTATCTTAAGGGCCAGATTTGGAACCTAAAACATGACTGCGGGCCAGAGGAGGGAGAGGAGAGAGAAGGGAGAGGAGAGGAGAGGTGGGAAGTGATAGGAGAGGAGAAAGGAGAAGGGATATAGGAGGAGAGGAGAGGAGAGACACAAACCTTGAGCAGGCCGGATTGCTATTGTGAAGTTTCAAAGGACCCGAGAGCCGGATAGAGAGGCTTTGCGGGCCGCATGTGGCTTGCGGGCCGGAGTTTGCCGACCTCTGCTTTAGACCATAGACAGCGAATGCATGGAATCTATTTTTGGCACATATGCGACGTCGTGTAAGTTAGTCCAAGAGCGACCTTGCTCTACTCAACTAACCACATCTCTGAAACTACTGATACAAAGCCATTGAAATTAAAGTTATTTTTTAAGAGACTTGCCGCTTTCTAGTGACAACAACTACGAGTATGTGGGCCTGTAGTCTGCTAACTAGGTGCGATAAAAAGTAGCATTAATATTAGGGCACGCCTCGTATAATATATCTCATTAAGCGGATTTTGCACAGGATTTTGATACGAATTTCTCAGTTTACTACTTAGTAATAACAATAACAATGATAATTGATTACACCTGCTCTAATGAGCAGATGTGCAATCGGCTGCTCAGCCGCAGCTATTGCACGGCGCATCTGAAGTCTGCGTACGGCTGTTCAGTCCAAGGACTGGAGGGTCGCATGCACACCCTTAATTACCCCAGCTAATGCTGGCACCCATTTTACAGCTGGGTGAACTGAAGCAATGCAGAGTTGAGTGTCTTGCTCAAGGACACAAACTGTTCCAGTGGGATCGGAAATCGAATCCCGGACCTTTCAGTCGTGAGTCCGGCACTCTAACCACAAGGCTACAGCCCCCACCTACTACTAGTAAGTAGGCCTGCTAACATTCTGTAACAAAAACTGTTATTTAAAAAAAGATAATTTTTAGCAATCATAAAATCCACTTCTCCAGTCGGCGATTCTGCTCTGTTGCAAGACCTGCAGCGATTTCATTATTCAATAAATCAATCAATCAGTCGGTAAATGAGTCGGCTCGCATGATTTTCTGTAAAGATAACGGAATTCAGTTGACAGTACGGAGCCCGAATAGACGGATAGATAAGGTGAATAATATACTAACAGTCAGCAATGGTGCCCGAACTCACCGGCGCTAATAATCAGCAATGCGACAGCGGCCAAACACACAATGAATTTGAATTCAGTTGCAATCCGGGGCCGCGTCGGAGCTGAATTAATTTTTTTTCACCGCTGAAATAGAGGGATCGTGTTTGCGGTGCTCCGCTCCGCCTTAAGCAAGCCAGTTGTTTTTTAAGCGCAGCCCCCTTGCCCGCTTGCATAGCAACACCTTGGGAGACGGTTTAAACTAATCTGCGGAGAGAGAGGCGGTCTTACCTGCGGCTCGAATCCCATGTCGAACATTCGGTCAGCTTCGTCTAGCACGCAGAAAGTAGTCCGGCGCAGGTTAGTAACCCGGCCGGCGTTGGCCGCCAGCATGTCGATCATTCGGCCAGGCGTGCAGACGACAATCTCGCAGCCGCGCTTCAGCTCGGCAATCTGCTCCGAGATGCCCGTGCCGCCGTACACGCAGACAACGCGAAGTCTGAGATGCTTAGCGAACCGTTTGGCCTCTTTGAAGATCTGCAGGGCCAGCTCGCGGGTTGGCGTCATCACTACAGCCATGGGGCCTTCGCCCGCCTCAAGAGGTGGCTGAGCGCGGATATGCACCAGCAGCGGCAGCAGGAAGGCCAGGGTCTTGCCTGAACCCGTGGCCGCTATGCCGATCATGTCTCTGCAGGGATGGAAGCAAGGGATATGCAGGGATGGAAGCGGATGATATGCAGGGATGGAAGCAGGGGATATGCGGGGATGGAAGCGGATGATATGCAGGGATGGAAGCAGAGGATATGCAGGGATGGAAGCAAAGAATATGCAGGGATGGAAGCAGAGGATATGCAGGGATGGAAGCAAAGAATATGCAGGGATGGAAGCAGAGGATATGCAGGGATGGAAGCAAAGAATATGCAGGATGGAAGCAGAGAATATGCAGGGATGGAAGCAGAGGATATGCAGGGATGGAAGCAAAGAATATGCAGGGATGGAAGCAGAGAATATGCAGGGATGGAAGCAAAGAATATGCAGGGATGGAAGCAGAGGATATGCAGGGATGGAAGCAAAGAATATGCAGGGATGGAAGCGGATGATATGCAGGGATGGAAGCAAAGAATATGCAGGGATGGAAGCAGAGGATATGCAGGGATGGAAGCAAAGAATATGCAGGGATGGAAGCAGAGAATATGCAGGGATGGAAGCAGAGGATATGCAGGGATGGAAGTTGAGGATATGTAGGGGTGGAAGCGGATGATATGCAGGGGTAGAAGCGGAGGATATGTAGGTATGGAAGCGGAGGATATGCAGGGATGCAAGCGGAGTTGCAGGGATGGAAGCAAATGATATGCAGGGATGGAAGCGGAGGATATGCAGGGATGGAAGCGGAGGATATGCAGGGATGGAAGCGGAGGATATACAGGGATGGAAGCAGAGGATATGTAAGAATGGAAGCAGAGGATATGCAAGAATGGAAGCAGAGGATATACATGCTATGAAATTGCTCAATAAAAGACCTATATGCAATAAAGTACCCACCTGCCCGAGAGCGCAATGGGCAAAGCCTGGCACTGAATGGGCGTGGGCTTATCAAATTTATAGTGCCTGAGCAGATTGAGCAGGTTGGAGCTGAGCCCGGCCTGGGCCCAGTCACGTACGGGCTTCGGACAATTGCGTCCCTTGGCCTGAATGCCGCCGAGCTCGCGGCGCAGCTCGGCCACCGCTTCCGGCGTCATTTCTGCCACTTCCGGGCACTCGCGATAGAAAGCCTTAGTAAATGGAGCGTACTCAATCTTGGAGTGATCAACAGAGATGAGTTTCTCTTTGCGAGCGGAGCCAGTACGCGCCATCAGCGCCTCCTCTAGGGTCTGCTCTTCCTCTTCGCTAGAGTACTCCAGGCCATCAGCATCCGCCTCCATTAGTTCGCCTTTGCGCGTCGAACTGGCCGACTTAGCGGTGCCAGCCGGCGCGGACTGGGGCTCGCTGCCCGGCCCAGCTGCCGAGCCCGTCGCCCTGATGATGGTGACTCTGGGCCCAGAGCCCGTACCCGCCGCGGCGGAGTTAGCTAGCGGGGCCGCTGTTGCAGACTTTGGCTCCTGCTTTTGCGGGCCAGCTTTCTGCAGCTGGGCCATGTAGGCGTCTAGCGGGTCCACGTCATCGTCCTCGGCATCCTCGGCTGCCTTGGCCTTCTTCAGCAGGGCCTCGTCACCGGATTCCTCGTTGCCGCCGGCTCCGACACCGTTTGAGTCGCCGAATTTACGACGCAATGGCGGCGGCGGCTTCAGCCCTGACGGGGCGGACGGCAGGCGGAGCGGCTGCTGCAGCGCCGACTCGGCCGCCTCGGCTCGAAGCCGTTCGCGCTCGGCCCGTTCGCGCTCGATTCGCTCGCGCCTCTTTTGCATCTCCAGCTCGAGCCGGCGCGCCTCGGCCTCCCGATCGATCGGCCCGTCGCCAAGGATTACGGCGCCTTCGAGCTCGAATTTTGATTGGCGCGGCGCCTGCTGCGGCTTTGGCAGCTGCGGCTGAGGCAGCAACTGCTGCTGCTGCTGAGTAGCGGCCGCCGTTCTCAGCACCTCCGACTCTGCCGCGGCGGCCGCTGCTTTAGCGGCTTTGGCAGCGGCGGCGGCTGTGGCCACAGCGGCGAGGCCATCGCGTACAGCAGGCCGCAGATGCGACGACGGCGAGCGGCTTCGGCTCCGCCGTTTGTGCTCGGACGAGTGGCCGTGCCGGTCCCGGCTGCCGGAGCGGCGCCGCCTGTGCCGGTCCCGGTCCCTGTCGCGCTCCCGGTTCCTGTCCCTATCCCGGTCTCTGTACCTGCGTTTTTGTAAACGGAAACGTAAAAGGGAATCGTAAATACAAAATTTATAGTCTTGCAATTAACAGACACTAGTTAGTCATTTTGGGGTACCCTATGTGTACCAGTGAACGCAGGGCTGGCAAACTCTGGCCCGCGAGCCACATGCTGTCCTCGAGTCCTTCAGCTTCACAACAGCAATCCAACTCGCTAATCATAAACTTTGCGCCTTTTGTCAGCTATCAGCTCTCTTCTCTCCTCTCCTCTTATCTTCTCTTTTCATTCATTTTTCTAATCTGTCAGCTCTCTCCTCTATTCTCTTCTCAAAATTCTCTCTCCTTTCCTCTCATTGGGCTTGGACAGCAGCACTGAGCTAGATCCTTCATCTGGCAACCCCTGAGTTAATATCTGAAAAAACAGAAACTTTAATGTCTTTAATATTTATATAAACAAAACTTCTCATTACCCAACTAAAACTGTAGCTTATATATTCATTCCAAATCGTGTATGCCTTTAAATTTATAAAAATAGACTAGGTAATAGTGCCTAATCTCATTGGTCTTATTTGGCCTTTAGGACATTCTAAATTGTATGTTTTACCCATTTTTTAAACAATTCATATATGTACTACTTATATATGCAATAAAAAGGCAAATAGAAGTAATTTTTAAGGCATTTAAGGCATTGAACTCATAGGACCCTGCTACTGAAAGTGTATATAGCTAGTGGGCATATAGGTCTAGGAATTGAGGGTATATATTCTTACTATACTCCTGTCAAGATTATACAATGTATAATGCATTTTTTATTTGTCTCAAATACTTATATAGTCATACTATTCCAGTTTTTTATCAGTATTTTGCTTAGCATATTAATGTTTCATTATTCTATTTATAGTGTTCTTTATATAACTATTCTATTATTTAGTACATTAATACACAATCTAAACTATGATGTACCCCTAAATTTAGATAAGCATAGTTAGCATACATGACTATTAAGAAAGTAGTATGCATGCATACCTGGCATGCACTTCATAGAATCATGTGAAAGAGTTAGTGTTAAATAGAAAAATGATTAAATTTATATTTTAGCACAAATTTAAAACTGTAATTTTAAAGCTTGTTAATAATGCATTGAAACAAAATATTGTATATATTGATTTTTTATTATAAATAATATAGACAAAAGGATAAATAATCAACCAATTTATCTGCCAAGATCTTTTCTATAATATAAAAAGGTCATTTATTGCCATAGTCCAAATATACATGCGCAACCTTAGGAATCACTCAGCCATTTCTATTGGCAACACACACATGTAAGTTGCTATTAGCTGAGAGCAGTCACGTGACTTAGTTGGTTAATTTTTTGCTTTGGCAATAATATTTATAAATAAAAGAAAATTGATATATACAAAGATTAGTTTAAATGCTTTATTATGAGCTTAAAAATGTAGAATGCTTGAAATTTATGCTTAAAATGAACTTTTTTATCTTTTTTCTATTTCACAATAACTCTTCCATGTGATTCTATAAAGTGTATGCCAGATGTGCACGTATACTATTTTCTTAGGAGTGATAGGCCTATGCACCAACTATACATACCTACTTTTGGCATGTAAAACCAATGCACACATGAATTTTTGGGCATATACTAGATGATCCAGAGTGTGGATTTATTGTTACAATACTAGAGAATGCAAATATATATTAAAATTGTTTTTCTGTATGCATTTGTAGTTCTACAATTTTTGTTTGAGTGTGCACCCACTATCAACATGATCCAGACTATGGCTCATGCTTGGGCATAACCTAGGGATTCACATGGCCATTTCTATTGGCAACACACATGTAAGTCATGTGACTGCTCTCAGCCAATAGCAACTTACATGTGTGTGTTGCCAATAGAAATGGCTGAGTGATTCCCAAGGTTGCGCATATATGTATCTGGACTATATATATATAATATGCTATGCTATACTATACTATACTGGCTTTTTGACTAGGCCTAAGGTTATGTATTGCTTAGGCCTAGGGCTAACTTCTTTATTTTCAATAATATAAATATAAATATAAGAGTGAAAAACAAAATTCTAGACCTAGTCACTCCTATGCCTACAAAAATTGGAATTCTACTTGCGACCTGGTACCAAAATATTGATGCTCCCAACACTCTAACTTGCACTACTCACATAAAAATTGAATATTAAAATTTTAATGTTGTAAGATATTATTTTTAGGCCTAGTAGGGCCTAATTAAAATGGATTATAGGCCTAGCCTAGTCTAATATCACAAATATGTTCTATGTACAACGAATACCTATTTTAAAGCTTACCTATCTCTGCTGGACATTGCGATTTACGGCCTACGCTGTCGATTTAATTAAATGCTCAAATGTTTTAATGACGTTGTCAATGATATGCAAATTGCAAATATTTAATCAAGCAGCAAAAACAAAATCTCTGGTTGCATCATATTTCAATTTTAAAGCATCGTAATCGTCACGTCATAACAAAACGAATGTGAATCTGTTGGCTCTAATGGTTTCAGGCGCTAACTTTTCCTAGAATCCTAAAAGCGCAAAAAGACTGTGAGTAATAATAAGTTATTTATGTATTTCTTTAAGACACTATTAAGATAATATAGCGATGTTCTTCCTGATTTAACGTAAAAGTCTAAAATTAATCGTTTGTTACTCATTGTTCAATTATACTTTCAAGGAAAGCCCGCTATGCATCCTCATGTACATCTAAACGCCATAACGGTTAGTTCACCAATTTTATGCATGTCACGTGCACGCACTTTGTTTTAGTTTTTAAGTTTTTTGAGACTTCATGCTAAACTACATGTACTTGCAGCTTTACGAGACCGCCGTCAAATTGATTGGAACGGCCTGTGAAATGATGAAAGCATGAATTACTATGCCCTTGACTAAATGAGACTTCTTTAGTTTGATTTATTACAAGTATATAATGTACTCGTAAAAACAGTAGTATTAGGACAAATTACTAAGGCTTTGAAGCGATTCCGCAAGTGTTTGAGAATTTTAGTAATTACGTCTTCAAAATTTTAATTCAAAAATTGACGGTGAATCTTATTAGAAAAAAATAGTACGGACTGCTCGATAAAGCAGGTGTGGCAGGGTAAGTAGCGGGAAATCAAAAAGATGTATTATGTACAATTCCTGCATAGAACATATAATAGCTCGTAAGCAACTAGTTGCGAGGCCAACTGCGAAGGCAACCAAAAAATAGATACGAAAAGGTGCGATACATTCGGAAAAAAACTATTCGACGAATTTCTGAATCTCCAATCGCACGCGGCTGTATAACAGAGACTGACTAGAGTACAATTAAAGTCTCGAATAATCGTTAGGAGCAATAATTAAGGCCAACAATTTTCATGTACTAGGCAAATAGAGATATAATATAGCAATTCTATATGAATATGACTATTGTATATATGTAGAAAATCAGATTAGCACAGCAACAAATGTGATAAGGAAAACGCAGTCCAAAAAACAGAGGATTCCCCCTCTCTATTAGGCCCAGATTAACGGAGTCCAATTAAACTGACGCGGGAAACCGCATGCGACTAAAATCAGGCAGTTGAGGCGATTTTAAACAAACAAAAAATGAGACAATGGACAAACATGGCTCCAACACATAGCACACACACACGCATATATATGCCTACATATATATTTTCATATTGTAGGCAAGGACAGAAACCCGACAGACAGCTAGAAGCGAGATGTAAGCGAGACAATGTCGGAGCAAAATGTGTACGGACATAAATATTGGCTAGCTATGCACACATGGCAAAGGCTTAGAGACATTAATGACAGAGCTGATATACACATACATTTTATCAATAATTTAATATATAATTAAATCAACTCTGACGACTCATCGATCCGGGTAGCAACTAAAGAGTTAAGGAAATTAAGATTAGCACCGATACAAAAGTGAATCAGTTCAACTTCACTCAAGCAGCATCTAATTCGACAATTCAAAACTATTCCGCTCTCTACAGTTCTGTTAATAGTCTAAGAAATTTTGCATGGATCTGAAATTTATAGTTTTGACCAGTGGTACTCGGAACAATTACAGAACTGGCATAAACTGACAATTTTCCGCCTAACCAAGTGGATAATAACAATGCGAGGGATGGGGGGCGGGTTGCAAAATAACACCAAATATTTAAACAGATATGAGCACAGAGAATAGCGCGCCGCAGTGCAAGACACGGTGCTAATTAGCAGTATCAGTTGAACGCGGCGTCACTTTGTGGAAGAAAAGGTAGAGACAATATCGATGAATGAATTAATGGTTTAATGAAAATTGTCACCCCTGACGACAAGGCCTAAGGCAGTCTTTTTCTCTTGATTTGCTGCTTTCAGGATATCGCCACCAGCAGCGGCCCAAGGGGCCTGTAATTTTATGCTCAGTGATCGTGCAGGTGCAAAATGTGGCCAAAGTTCAGCAGAGAGTGGGACGGTGGCGGATGCTCGCGCAGGTAGGTAGACACGGACTGGGCCTTGGCAAGCTCTTCCATGTAGGGCAGGAGGTCGCGCAGCTCTGTGTCCGATCTGTCGCCTAGCCAGGTTTTCACCTGAATCTGCAACGGGTGCAACGGATTAGCGATAGGCTGAGTGCCAGTCATGAGGTTGTGCAGTATCGATAGAGATGTCACAGTGCCACTGGAGTGCCAGTGTATGCAGTGGAGTGCCAGTGTATGCAGTGGAGTGCCAGTGGATGCAGTGGAGTGCCAGTGTATGCAGTTGAGTGCCAGTGTATGCAGTGGAGTGCCAGTGTATGCAGTGGAGTGCCAGTGGATGCAGTGGAGTGCCAGTGTATGCAGTTGAGTGCCAGTGGATGCAGTGGAGTGCCAGTGTATGCAGTGGAGTGCCAGTGTATGCAGTGGAGTGCCAGTGTATGCAGTGGAGTGCCAGTGTATGCAGTGGAGTGCCAGTGGATGCAGTGGAGTGCCAGTGTATGCAGTGGAGTGCCAGTGTATGCAGTGGAGTGCCACTGGAGTGCCAGTGTATGCAGTAGAGTGCCAGTGTTTGCAGTGGAGTGACAGTGGATGCAGTGGAGTGCCACTGGAGTGCCAGTGGATGCAGTGGAGTGCCAGTGTATGCAGTGAAGTGCCACTGGAGTGCCAGTGTATGCAGTGGAGTGCCAGTGTATGCAGTGGAGTGCCAGTGGATGCAGTGGAGTGCCAGTGTATGCAGTGGAGTGCCAGTGTATGCAGTGGAGTGCCAGTGGATGCAGTGGAGTGCCAGTGTATGCAGTGGAGTGCCAGTGTATGCAGTGGAGTGCCAGTGTATGCAGTGGAGTGCCAGTGTATGCAGTGGAGTGACAGTGTATGCAGTGGAGTGACAGTGGATGCAGTGGAGTGACAGTGGATGCAGTGGAGTGACAGTGGATGCAGTGGAGTGCCAGTGGATGCAGTGGAGTGCCAGTGTATGCAGTGGAGTGCCACTGGAGTGCCAGTGTATGCAGTAGAGTGCCATTGTATGCAGTGGAGTGCCAGTGGATGCAGTGGAGTGCCAGTGTTTGCAGTGGAGTGCCAGTGTATGCAGTGGAGTGCCAGTGGATGCAGTGGAGTGCCAGTGGATGCAGTGGAGTGCCAGTGGATGTAGCGCAAGAGGTAGAAGCGGATAATCGCTTAGGGTTTAACAAATAAAGCTACAAATATTCAAGCAATACTACTAAGTAGTGCGACTAAGACGTGCACAAAGCAGCGTACCGCATTCTCTTTATTCAGCATGTAGGAGGCTGGCGAGTTGTCAATGATGACGCACCGATCAACGGGCCGGCCTAGAAGCGACAAATCTTTCACGTAATTGTCGCAGTGAAAGACGCAGGCCTCGCGGAACAGCCGGTACTTGAGGGCGCCCCACTTGTCCAAGTGGTCCGACACCGGGTCCGCGTACTGGAGACGAAATTAGTGAAATTGACACATTGATAGCTCAGATAAGAGCTACAACGAAAGGAAAGCTTTTCTATTGGTTTCTTCTACTAATTATTATATTTCCAGTACTTGAGTACCTATTGTAACGATACAAGAGCTAGAAGGCTACATTTTAAAGCCATATTTTATACCTAGACACATTGCACCCCGACGGTTAAGCAGGAGGACGACGGCTGGTTCTGCGAGAATCTGTGCGAGACAAAAATCGTATCCGGCATAATTCCCGCCCCTGGATGGGGAGCGAGCTCAGTCGTCTTAAGGGGAAAGTGCAAAAGAATATAGGCTTAGTGTCTAGCCTGCGAAGTGAGCCGACTCCGAGCTGGAACAGAGATGCATGAAGAGAACACATCCGAGATGATTCTGTGCGGATGGGGAATGGATTAGTCTGTGCTGCTGCCGGAACTCTACGCCCGGCTTACGCTGCAGGCTGCAAGACTCCGCAGTCTGCAAGGCAACGCCTTTCCTGGAATAGAGCAAGCATTCCCGAGATTCAAAAGGGGCGATTTTCCTGGAATAGAGCAAGCATTCCCGAGATTCAAAAGGGGCGATTTTCCTGGAATAGAGCAAGCATTCCGTAGATTCAAAAGAGGCGATTTTCCTGGAATAGAGCAAGCATTCCCGAGATTCAAAAGAGGTGATTTTCCTGGAATAGAGCAAGCATTCCATAGATTCAAAAGGGGCGATTTTCCTGGAATAGAGCAAGCATTCCGTAGATTCAAAAGAGGCGATTTTCCTGGAATAGAGCAAGCATTCCGTAGATTCAAAAGGGGCGATTTTCCTGGAATAGAGCAAGCATTCCGTAGATTCAAAAGAGGCGATTTTCCTGGAATAGAGCAAGCATTCCGTAGATTCAAAAGAGGCGATTTTCCTGGAATAGAGCAAGCATTCCGTAGATTCAAAAGGGGCGATTTTCCTGGAATAGAGCAAGCATTCCGTAGATTCAAAAGAGGCGATTTTCCTGGAATAGAGCAAGCATTCCGTAGATTCAAAAGAGGCGATTTTCCTGGAATAGAGCAAGCATTCCGTAGATTCAAAAGGGGCGATTTTCCTGGAATAGATGAAGCACTTGAAGGAGAACCAAAGGACGATTTATCTGAAATAGATGAAGCATTCGGAAGTGATTCATTGGGGAATTTAAGAAAAGGTTAATGATTTGATGGCGAACACTAACTAGTACAGACATGTCCTTAAAAGCTTCTTTCGCAGAGAAGTCCTACACTGTGTAAAGCACAAGAACACAGAATACAGCTATATTCCGCTCTAGGCTAAGGCGTGTACGCACAAGCGGCTTAGCTGTTTTTGATCGCACGGACACCCGATACCTTAGTGCGCATTGCACGCGTATTTGAAATTGTGCCAGCTTTGCCAGCCTACCCATATTAGCAGCAGCAGCAGAGGAAAGTGCTGTCTACAAGCCGCAAACTATGAAATTTGCGACTTTGCTACAGAAAAAAACCGCTAAAGGCGCACTTGTTGCAACTGGCAGGATCAGTTATAGGCAACAATATTATATACACAGATGCACTGTTGTTTGTGCTTTCAGGGCCTGGCCGCGTACTGCACACTGCTATGACAAGATGGCCTAGCGCCAACAGGCTAAACTGCTTCCAGTCTGAGCTAGACATTGCCTGCCTGACCAATTTATAGGTCGGTGATATTGCAACCATATACCAATAATGGCGCATAATAATAAAATCAACATTGTACTCGCCAGTTTTAGCTCAATGAATTTGCATAGATGCATAGATGCTCAAAAATGGATGGATGAATAGATCGATAGACAGATAGATAGGCAGGCAGATAGTTAGTTAGACAGGTAGGTAGTTAGACAGATAGATAAATAGGTAGGTAGGTAGGTAGGTAGGTAGGTAGGTAGGTAGGTAGGTAGGTAGGTAGGTAGATAGATAGGTAGGTAGGTAGGTAGATATTTAGGTAGATAGACATATAGATAAATAGATAGATAGATAGATAGACAGGTAGATAAGATAAGATAGATAGATAGACATATAGATAAATAGATAGATAGATAGATAGACAGGTAGATAAGATAAGATAGATAGATAGACAGATAGATAGGTAGGCAGATAGGTAGATAGATAGGTAGGCAGATAGGTAGGCAGATAGGTAAGTAGATAGGTAGATAGATAGGTAGATGGATAGGTAGGCAGATAGGTAGATAGATAGGCAGGCAGATAGGTAAGTAGATAAGTAGATAGATAGGTAGATAGATAGGTAGGCAGATAGGTAGATAGATAGGTAGATAGATAGGTAGGCAGATAGGTAGATAGATAGGTAGGTAGGCAGATAGGTAGGTAGATAGGTAGATAGGTAGGTAGGCAGATAGGTACATAGATAGGTAGGCAGATAGGTAGACAGATAGGTAGGCAGATAGGTAGGTAGCTCACCTTGGCCAGGCTGGCAGTGAACAGCACGCATTCGAACAGCTCGCCCATTCTGCGCAGGAATTCGTCAGCGTATGGCCGCTTCAGCACGTAGACTTGGTGCACGAAGCCTTCAATTTCGACGCCAATGGCGAAGTCGGGATCTTGCACGTACTGCGCGACATAGGCGGATGGGTGGGGGGGGGGTAAAGACATGGCGAACAAAAATTCAGTGTTCAGGACAAAAATGTTAGCTACCATGAGGCTACCAAATCTATCCGGCCCAGAACTGGTCACCAGCACAGGTGCTTTCCGGGTCAATCCTACCTAACTGGCCGTGCTGCACTTTAATCAGTATAAAAATGCAGCGACAGTTCATGCCAGTACTTTGTGTGCTGCGAAATTAGCAAACTTCTAGCACTGCGCAGTGCTGAATGACTTGAGTGAGCGGCTGACTGAACAGGGCGCCCACCCCCAGATAAAGTGGCCGAGTGCAGACTCGGTTCTTTATGTTTCAAAACACGCGGGTTTAGGCCTATTTTGGCTGGAAAAACTAATTAACTAGGTACATTATAACTTATACTTAACAGGCGCCCAACACACGCGTGAGAACACAATTTAGAGGGTTAGAAAGGGGCGTGCAAAACACGAAAATTAGAAGGCAGTCAGCAAATCTAAACTGTACTACAAACATACCTACAGGTGCCCCTTCAACAACACACTCGACTTAGAATATGCATAAAACTCTCAAGCTAGGAAACCCGTCATCAACTTGAAAAGTAATCAAATTATCTAAGGGGATCAACATGAGCATCTGGGAAGCATTAAGGATCAACATGAGCATCTGGGAAGCATCAAGGATCAACATGAGCATCTGGGAAGCATTAAGGATCAACATGAGCATCTGGGAAGCATCAAGGATCAACATGAGCATCTGGGAAGCATTAAGGATCAACATAAGGATCTGGGAAGCATCAAGGATCAACATGAGGATCTGGGAAGCATTAAGGATCAACATGAGCATCTGGGAAGCATTAAGGATCAACATGAGGATCTGGGAAGCATCAAGGATCAACATGAGCATCTGGGAAGCATTAAGGATCAACATGAGGATCTGGGAAGCATGAAGGATCAACATAAGGATCTGGGAAGCAGCAAGGATCAACATGAGCATCTGGGAAGCATTAAGGATCAACATGAGGATCTGGGAAGCATCAAGGATCAACATAAGGATCTGGGAAGCAGCAAGGATCAACATGAGCATCTGGGAAGCATTAAGGATCAACATGAGGATCTGGGAAGCATGAAGGATCAACATAAGGATCTGGGAAGCAGCAAGGATCAACATGAGCATCTGGGAAGCATTAAGGATCAACATGAGGATCTGGGAAGCATCAAGGATCAACATGAGGATCTGGGAAGCATCAAGGATCAACATGAGGATTTGGGAAGCATGAAGGATCAACATGAGGATCTGGGAAGCATCAAGGATCAACATGAGCATCTGGGAAGCATTAAGGATCAACATGAGGATCTGGGAAGCATGAAGGATCAACATAAGGATCTGGGAAGCAGCAAGGATCAACATGAGCATCTGGGAAGCATGAAGGATCAACATGAGGATCTGGGAAGCATGAAGGATCAACATAAGGATCTGGGAAGCAGCAAGGATCAACATGAGCATCTGGGAAGCATTAAGGATCAACATGAGGATCTGGGAAGCATCAAGGATCAACATGAGGATCTGGGAAGCATCAAGGATCAACATGAGGATTTGGGAAGCATGAAGGATCAACATGAGGATCTGGGAAGCATCAAGGATCAACATGAGCATCTGGGAAGCATTAAGGATCAACATGAGGATCTGGGAAGCATGAAGGATCAACATAAGGATCTGGGAAGCAGCAAGGATCAACATGAGCATCTGGGAAGCATGAAGGATCAACATGAGGATCTGGGAAGCATTAAGGATCAACATGAGGATCTGGGAAGCATTAAGGATCAACATGAGGATCTGGGAAGCATTAAGGATCAACATAAGGATCTGGGAAGCATGAAGGATCAACATGAGCATCTGGGAAGCATGAAGGATCAACATGAGGATCTAAGAAGCATGAAGAATGAAGGAAGGAGTCCCAGGCCAGAAATCTTAAAAGAAATACTATAATTCAGGAAATTTGGAGTCTGCGACATCTGAAACCAGCAGACTGTTTTAAGCACTAAGAGGCGCACCTTGAAGGAGCTGTGCACCAGGGTCTCATCCAGATCAATGACGGCGCAGATCCGGTCGGCCATGGCCGGGTCTCTGGGCCCCAGCAGGTCTGGCGGGCGGGTCTGTCCATTCCGGTAGTGCTCTGCACGGCCGCCGGGACCGTTGGAGGCGCCAACGCCAAAGCAGCAGAGCAGACGGTTCAGCAAGCCGCTGCCGCCGCCGCCTGAGCCTCTTTGACGGCGTCGCTTGCCATCAACTGGCGACTTGACCAGCTCGAGGTCGGCTTTAGGGGGATTCTCGTCTGGGGATGGGCGGGTGCAGTTGTAATTATTAATATGCTGGGCAGCCTGTGCAGCCTATTAAGGCGACATGGATAATTTTGAGCAAATATAGGTTTAGGACATTTTTGCAGAGTTTATTAATTATTAGAGTAAACAGCTATGAATAACTTGACTTGTTATGACTATAGAAAGCAACTGATAACTAGAAAAGACAGACAATGTACTTGTTTTTGCTCAAATTATTCTATGAATATTTGTTTTTAAAAGCAGTGTATCAAATTAGTTGTTTTTCAATAATAATAAAAGTGTATAATTTAACTACTTAAGTGCCAAAATTACCAACTAATTGTCAATATTGTTACCCAATAAATATTTATAGCTATCAAAGTTTCAAAACATTAATGATCTAATACACATATTTTAATTTAACCTAAAAACAATCTGTGTCCTATCTAGAATCCCAATTTTAACATACCAAAAATTTAGGATCCAAACAAAATTTGAATCATATTTAATCGCCTAATCCTAAAAAATGATATTACTTATATTTATTATAATTGTCAATATTATTTATACAAATATTACCATTTAACTTTTTCCAATATCCTAATTTCATTTTTTCTCTTATAGCCTATCTATATCTATATATTTATCTACAGCTAATAAACTTTCTGTAAATTTCTATAGCTGTCTTGCTATGATTGCAGTATTATTAGCATCAGGCATTGGGACCTCTTACTATTGGCTGCATTTGTGCACTCAATGCATATCAACTTGATTGCTTTTTTGACTGTTCTTTTTTCTCTTTTCTTCCCTCTTTCCTTTCCTTTTCCCTCTGTTCATTGCCCCTTTTCTCTCCTTTCTCCTTTTTTCTTTCCTTTCCCTTTTCTCTCCCCTTTTCACTTCCCTTCACATATCTCCTCTTGTAATGTTTAAGTAATTAAAGTAACAAAATCTTTAATTCTTACTAAATGAGATCTTCTATGAGAGCAATGGCCTATTTATCAATTGGATTCCAAGAAGCCTCCTTTGCAATCTAGCCTTTACAAGGGTCACTCAGAAAGTCTTTAGCCTGAGTAGGATCTACGAGACGTAGAAGCATAAAATTTGTCTATGGTAAAGACCAACTTTTAAAAGTATCGCAGCAAAAATTTCAAACAGAAGCAGCCACTTTTGAGTCCACTGCAGCGAGTTAAAGTCAGTTCACTCCCCTGAGATCTTCAATTCAACAATGAAGCTGGAAAATTGCGACTTCAGAGCAATGATGTACCTGCACTTCAAGCAAGGCAAGTCGCCAGCCGAATCGTATCAAACTTTACAGAACGTTTTCACCCATGTATGTCCTTCATACGCAACCATCAAAAACTGGTTCGCTGAGTTTTGCCAAGGTCAAGAAAGCCTCGAAGATGAACATCGATCCGGGAGACCTTGTGACGCAGTGACTCCAGAAAATAACTGCGCTGTGTCCAGCATGATTGCCGCTGACCGGCGAGTGACCTACCAGCAGATCCAGCAGGAGATCGGCATTGGATTGGGGAGTGTGCACGCCATTATGCACGAACACCTTGGAGTGCAGAAGCTGGCTTCCCGGTGGATCCCCCATCAGCTGTCGGACGTGCAGAAGGACACCAGGGTGGCTTGGTGCCAATTCATGCTGCAGAAATTCGAATCCGGGACCAGCCGGCATATCTGGGACATCCTCACGGGCGATGAGACCTGGATTTATCAATACGACCCCGAAAGCAAGCGCCAGTCAGCCATGTGGACCCTTGGAGACGAGGACAGCCCCACAAAGTTTTGACGTAGCCGGAGTGTCGGCAAGCAGATGGTGGCCTGTTTCTTCATGCGCACTGGGCATGAGGCTTCCGTTTCACTTGAAGATCGCCAGACAGTCACTGCTGACTGGTACACAAAGGTTTGCCTGCCCAAGGTCTTTTCTGCTGTGAGCCAGAGGCACCCAAGGTGCGGAATGCGTGGGGTGCTTCTGCACCACGACAACGCCAGCGCGCACACGGCGGCTCAAACTCTGGAGTTTCTGGCTAACTGTGGGGTCCAGCTGATGACTCACCCTGCTTACAGTCCAGACCTGGCACTGTGCGACTTTTTTCTGTTTCCGAAGTGCAAGGAGATTCTGAAGGGCCAGGTCTTTTCTTTACCGGAAGAAGCTGTGAATGAGTTTAAAAACATCATCGAGGAGCTCCGGGATAAGGATTGGCGGCAGTGCTTCGACAGCTGGTTTCACAGGATGCAAGCCTGTATCAATGCCGGTGGAGAGTATTTTGAGCACTTGTAGTCATTTTTTAGTTCATTTGTTGCTGTTTTCGTGTTCAAGCTAAGAACTTTCTGAGTGACCCTCGTATTGATGGTGTCAAATGGTAGGCAGATTCTCTATTGGCTTTATTCATCTTAACAAAAGGCCCCACAATCCTAGCTACAATATTTATAAGGTAAAAAAAATTTGAGTCCCTGACCAAGTTATCACTTTCAAGGGAGCTCAATTAAGTCCCTAGGGTTATGGACTAGGATAGGGTTAGGATATTGGGGGCTAAATTTAAGATGAATGTTTTCATTTTCAATGTGAGGGCTAAGGGGAACTCTTAAGTTCTTAGAATTAAGGACTCAAGTGACAAAGACAAATGTTTGATACTATATGCATATTAAGGTTGAAATAGGGGGTTAAAGATATGTTTTCATTTTCAACACAAAGGGAGGTCTTAAGTCTTTGGGGTTAGTGACTTAAACAACACATTTTTGATACTATATATGCATTGCAGTTAGGATGGTAGGGGCTTAAGTTAAGATGAATGAAACCAATATTAACAAAGAAGCCATTCAGTATCTGCCATTATCAAAGAAGGCTAGATTGCAAAGGAGACTTCTTGGAAACCAACTGATAAATAGACCATCACCTTTGTTGAAGATCCTAGTAAGAATTGTAGATTTAGTTACTTTAGTTACTTACACAATATAAGAAAAAGAGAGGAGAGAGGTAAAATGGAAAATAGAAAGTAATAAGAAAGGAAAAGAGGGGACTTTACTATTTTACTTGTTGCAGTAAAATAAAGTTATTGCATTTAAAAGCAGATCCACAGAATGCTATCTTAATATTATATATAATTATAAAATTTATTTTTAGATATTCAATTACCCTATAGGAAAAAGTTGTAAAACTGCGGATAGTGTCCGGCGCACTTTTGAAATTTTTCTAAAGTGCAGTGCACGCACAGGCGCGCAGCGCCTGCACGCGCAGTGCCCTTTCCTGCTGGCTGCTGCTCAAGCAAATAGATATACATGGAAGGGGGCCTTATACCTCTGTAGAAGGAGCCTATACACTTGTCATTTATAATACCTAGCAATGTTCCAAAATTTCAATTTCAATTTTCCAAAATTCAAAATTTTTAAGAGCAAATTTCGATTTCGAAAAAAATCGGAAGTCAAAATTTCAAAAGTGTCTAAGTGGCTAAAAATAAACAGCGAGTAATTTCTGCTACATACACATATATTTTGTTTTGCATAAGCAGTAAATCAAAATGTAAAAAAGTAAGTGTTAGTCATATTAAACTTTGTTTTTCTGAATTTTGATTTTGGAAAATTTCAAGTTCAATTTCAATTTCGGAAAGTTATCAAATTTTGATTTTGACAGATTGAAATGGACAATTTTGTCAATAGCAATGGAACATCTCTAATAATGCTAAAGTGCGGTAAAATAATTTGACTCTAATCTAAAGTGCGCGTCTGCAGGTTTTCAACTTTTATTCCAATAGGGTTCAATTAAACTTTGTATAGAAAAACTTATAAAATTTGCTTATAAAATTCAAGTGTTAAAAAAAAATTCCATAGGCCCTACAAATATTCCATTTTAGTAGAACTCTAACTTATATATAAAGGATGATGTGCTCCAATTTTTCATAAAATAACATATAGTCTTATATATAAGATTTGGTATCTAACTTTTTTTAAATAGAAAGAAAATAAAGTGGTCAAATTTTTAATACAGTTTTATTGCTATCTATGTTGCAATGCATTGTCATAGATTGTCTAATTAGAAAGTTATGCATATGGCTATGCCATGCAAATTAATGAAATAGGCTATCTTAAACATGTTTTATAACTTAAAATATCTTGACTAAGTTTCGCTATCTTATGTAATTGAAAAAAACAACAAAACATACCTGTTTTATTTAGGGAAAGAGGACTTGAAATTTCTGCCTCCTTTTCAGGGGACTGCACAAATGATGACTCTTCATTTGATGCTGATGCACCACCTTCTTCAGCATTTTCTGGACCTGGTGGTTTGTTAACTGCTACAGTAGCAGGATCAGTTACTTGAGTTATTACAGATGAGATATCCATCGAACTCGTGCATTTTTTTACATTATTTCTTCAAAGCAAAAGTCTGCTATTTGAAGCGGCAAGTACATTCTGATTCGCAGTATCAAC
The DNA here is from genome assembly GCA_002269645.1 of Macrostomum lignano. NCBI lineage: Eukaryota > Metazoa > Platyhelminthes > Macrostomidae > Macrostomum > Macrostomum lignano. Next base: position 41,750 of record NIVC01001554.1, on the reverse strand, counting down.
TTAGCAATGGTTTGGCTTCGACTGTTGTGTGTTGTTGTCAGCGGCCTATATATTTTGAATGATTGAAATTTGCACTCTTTGGAATTAAGTCTAGGTTGGTTACTGTTGTCTGGAGTTTTAATCAAAAAATTATTAAAATAGCAATGTGTATAGAAACCTAAACAATACTGTCTTTGAAATTACGGTCACGGACAACCTATATTCATTAATCTAATATTAATCTGAGAGGCCCAGTGCTACAGTTTTTTTCTCTGAAAACAAATATTTTAAATGCAAACAACAACAAAGTATAGCAAATTAAACAAATATTGTATTTCTGAAAACGCCGAATATGTGTTTTCTGACGTTTTCTTAAGCAAAAGATTATTGGAAAAGATGGCGCTAGAATGATGTAAACCAGGTAAGTAAATTTAGGACAATAGACTGGTTGATTGGCTAGCTGGTTTGTCCTTCGTGTAATACTTAAGCAAAGTTAGACTGTCATTAAAAGGCCCAGTGACGCGTTTAAGTCCAAGGGGGCCACCCCTCTTAGGCTTCAGCTCCCAATTTTCTCTCAATGGGAAAATTGCAGTCTTCACCGTCAGCAAATATTTTCGCCCCTATGCGGCAGGGCTGCAGATGCATCGATCGAATCCTCAATCTGGGCGAGCGCATAAAAACGCCATACAACATGCAACGTTATGACTTTCTAACTTTCAAACTAACATTCAAAGCTAAGCTCTGCGAATTAAAAGTATTTGGACGAGCTCAACCTAAAATTAGACCGATTATTAAACTATGATGCAGTTATTGCACAAATCTATGGACCAGAGTCGCTACGACGAGTGTAGACTCGATTTTGAGTTCTAGAATCCAATAATTTATAGCTGCCAAGCGTAGCATACTTCCAACGGACCAGATAAGCAATCGCCCCGGCCCGATTTTCGCGGTGCGCGCAATTTTCCGCGCACAAAATCCCAACCTGCGCTAGGCTCAAATGACAGTGGCACAAGACGAAGAAGGCACTGCAGACAACGAAAGGCTTGATGATGACCCCTGCAACGCGGGTCCAAATGGATGCAAAAGCATCGGTGCCAGTAGCGCTAACGGCGGCGCACGAGTTGTCCTCCTGCCAACGCTGGGCCTGTCTGCTGCCTTCCCGGCCACATTGCGAGCCTATTGCCAGCTGGTGAGGCGGCCAGCCGACCGCCTGCTGGTTGTGGACATGCAGGCCGGGCCGCAGAGCCGGCCGCTGCGGCTGTTCCCCTATGCCCTGTACGAGCTGAGCGAGGCGGAGACGCAGTCGCGGGCGGAACTGGCGCTGCAGATGGCCTCGGAGAAGACTGACAAGCTGCGCCAGCTGATGGAGCGGCACGGAGTGGCCGCTTTCAGCTACAGCCTGCGGCTCTACCACTGCATAACCGAGACCCTGGCTGAGGTGAGGCCAACCCATACAAAAGCTTTAGCTTAAACAATTCACCGAACCATAATTTTATGGAGCGAACAGTTACGGTATGGGGAGTTCTAGCAAGGAACAGTTACGGTATGGGGAGTTCTAGCAAGGAACAGTTACAGTATGGGGAGTTCTAGCAAGGAACAGTTACGGTATGGGGAGTTCTAGCAAGGAACAGTTACAGTATGGGGAGTTCTAGCAAGGAACAGAGACTTCTTGAACTTTAGGTAGATAAATATTTGCAGTTTTGATAGGATCATAATTTTGTCTCTATCGGGGTTTTCGATGGTGCTAATTTGAAATTTGAGCTTCATTTTTTCGTAGCTCAAAGCCAACCACCGGGGCATGGGGGGTTTTAGGGTGGGAGAATCTTCATAGGGATTAATTTTACGTACCTAAACTTCAATAGAGGCATGAAGCTCTATTGAAGATTATGTAGATAAATTCGGAGGCTGAGGGGAGGGTGCAAGTCTAGGGGGGCGGGATGGGGGCTGACAACCACCAACAACCAGGGCATGGGGAATGGGGGGTTTTAGGGTGGGGAGAATCGTCATGGGGATAAACTTACCCAAATAAGCAGAATACAAATCAGAGCACTACAACTCCAATTTAAAAACAGATACAAACAGACTGCTAGGGGACCAGCTCACAGTCCAATATACAATTTTATTGTTAAACTGTTTGCACATTAACTTAGCTAATATATAAGCACACAGAGCAGCTTATTCCTCGTAAGCTAGCCAATAGAAAAATTGGAACGCTACAGGCCGGGCGGATATGCATTAAATATGAAAAGCATTGCATAACAAAGAGAAATATAATTCTTGTGAATATGACGATTAGGTAGGATCAACCTGTTCACTGTGCAGTCATCATGAATTCACTGTGGAATGCCTTGCCTATACAAAATAAAAAAAACAATTTAATAGGAATCGAAAAGCCAAAAAAAAAACAAAAAGCAGAAAGAAGTGACAATGCACTACGAGAGTTGCATGGACGGCACTTAGCAGATTTTTTTATTTAATAATTGTAATAACAAGAATCCAATTCGGAAAAATCAAAATAGTCAGCTGAAACAGTTTTATCTTTGATAGATAAACTTTAAACGGCTTTTTTGAGTACTCAAAAGAAACTCAAAATATGTTTTTAACTCCGCAAATTTTTTTCGATTTTTTTAGATAAATTTCCCAAGTTAGTTGAAACCGGAATTTATGCCCGTACTTATCAACGCTTGATGAGCCATAGGGGCTGCAGCCCAGTGGTTAGAGCGTCGGAATAGGACTTAAAGGTCGGGGGTTCGTTTCCCGATCCACTCGGAACAATTTGTGTCCTTGAGCAAGACACTTAACTCTGCATTGCTTCAGTTCACCCAGCTGTAAAATGGGTGCCAGCATTAGCTGGGGTAATTGAGGGTGTGTGTGGCGACCCCCCAGTCCTTGGACTGAACAGCCGTACGCAGCCTTCAGATGCGCCGCGCAAATAGCTGCGGCTGAGCTGTCGGTTGCACATCTGCCCATTAGGGGAGGTGTAATCAGTAATAATATTGAGAATGATTATTAATATGAGCCACAACGCAGCTCATAAAACACATAAAAAAGCCGGCAAAGTTTATCAAAAGCATCAAAGGTTACTGTTTTGAATTGGCTGATTTGTATGCAACAGTAGTCAGTAGGGCCCGAACAACCACTATGCCAACTAGCAGGGCTCTACTGTACTAAACTGTAATTATTTGCCTATCTATAGACTGGTTTCCAAACTAGGTCTATCTATAATAAATAGAATTACGCAGGGGCGTCGCCATGGATTTTATGGTAGGGGGGGGGGGGGCAAAGCCAAGAATTCAACGTGTACATGCACATGACTAAATTTCTATATGTCCATTATTTTGAGAATCGGTGTTTTCAGCGCTTATTTTGGCGCCGCAAGCGGCACTCATTTTGGTGCCGCAGACAGGCACTCATTTTGGCGCCGCAGACAGGCACTCATTTTGGCGCCGCAGACAGGCACTCATTTTGGCGCCGCAGACAGGCACTCATTTTGGCGCCGCAGACAGGCACTCATTTTGGCGCCGCAGACAGGCACTCATTTTGGTGCAGCAGACAGGCACTCATTTTGGTGCAGCAGACAGGCACTCATTTTGGCGCCGCAGACAGGCACTCATTTTGGTGCAGCAGACAGGCACTCATTTTGGTGCAGCAGACAGGCACTCATTTTGGCGCCGCAGACAGGCACTCATTTTGGCGCCGCAAGCAGGCACTCATTTTAGAGCCGAAGGCGCTATAATCTGACACCTTGAATAAAAGTTTTTGCTTTTCACAACGGGTGGTGGGGGGGGACAAAGCAATGGCATGTCCCCCCATAGCTTTTACTGGGGGGGTGACATGCCCCCCCCGTTGGCGACGCCCCTGATCTGACGTATACATTTAACCACCTATTTTTTCAGCTCTACACCGAGAGCAAGCCTGACGCCCTGGTGCTAGGTCGCGAGTTCGATCTTGGAAAGAGTTTCATTCCAGAACTGGCCAAACTCATACCAAACGGTTTAATCGTGTTGCCTTGACAGTTAATTTTCAATTCAATTTCTGTTTGCTGCATTGTCAAAACTGTCTCTCAGCTTCTGTGATAAACTACTTCGGTTGATACCAATACAGAAATATAATATATTCAGTTTGATTTCATTTCCAACTGTAAGTCACAAGTGGTCAATAGATCCATTTAACAGTTTTAAACTAAAACAGAACAGTGCAGTGCAGATTCGCACTAAGGTGTATGATATACAATAGGAATACTTTACCTAGGGCAGTATCTACCGAGGATTCCAGTATTCACAGGTAAGTCTGGATGCCAACTACATATCTAGATTTTGGTGTCCACCACAGGTACTTCACGTTTCGCCACAGTTAGGGTCGGTTGTCCACCAAATGTAGACAATTAAATTAGATAAATAGACATTCTAATTTAAGCTGGCTTCCCACAGGCGCAGGTATTTAGGCGTCCACCAAAACCATCAACAAAAACAATCAAACATATCTGCATGTTGCTAGGCAACAAGAGTTCACTCGGCGTTCTGTCTGTGGCCGCCGGTCCCGCCGCCGCGGCCGTTGCTGCTCCGAGCGGAATCCGGAGGCCGCTCCTGCCGCATGGCCACATAGGCGTCCCGGTCCAGGCTGGCCAGCTGGCGCGACAGCCCCGTGTCGGTCAGCCATCGGTTGAACCGCTGCTGCACAGCGTCGGTCAGCTGGCGACGCTGGCCGGGCGTTAGGCGGCATCGGCTGACCAGCTCCTGGAACTGGCGCTTCCTCTTCATGCGCTCCTGCGTTTGACCAGTCGGGTGCCGGATGCATTCTCAGCCTCTCTCCCTCTCACCCATCAACCTCTCACCCTGGCATCAGCAGCCTCCCATCATGGCATCATCAGCCTCACACCCTGGCATCAGCAGCCTCCCATCATGGCATTATCAGCCTCTCACCCTGGCATCAGCAGCCTCTCACCCTGGCATCAGCAGCCTCTCACCCTGGCATCAGTAGCCTCTCACCCTGGCATCAGCAGCCTCCCATCATGGCATCATCAGCCTCACACCCTGGCATCAGCAGCCTCCCATCATGGCATTATCAGCCTCTCACCCTGGCATCAGCAGCCTCTCACCCTGGCATCAGCAGCCTCTCACCCTGGCATCAGCAGCCTCTCACCCTGGCATCAGCAGCCTCTCACCCTGGCATCAGCAGCCTCTCACCCTGGCATCATCAGCCTCTCACCAGCATCTTCCCTGGATGCATCGGCCCCTCACTCACCTGAACAGCCTCCTCATACTCCGGCGGAAGCTCTAAGCAGGTGATCTCGGAGTCTTCGCTTTCGCTAAACTGGAACGGCACCGACATCGGGAAGAAGTCGGCCGGGTGCATTGGCCGCCAGATGCTGGCCGCGGTGACGGAGTGGCCGTCGACAGCGGCACCCGTGAGCAGATGCGGCCTGTTGTACACTCCGGGCGCTAGTGACTTATTAAGCTTGCATAGTCTCAGACAGCGGCCCAGCTGCGGGAAGCTGGCATGATGAGGCGCCAGCAGAAGCGACTCGCAGCCGGGACCAATCACAGGCTGGTTGGGGGTCATCACGTGCAGGGTGCAGCGGACAGACCGGCTGACGCAGAGGCGGCGACAAGCGGCAACCACAACGCAGTCGGAGCACTGGTCAACCAGCAGGGTGCCGGAGCAGGCACCGAGCAGCACCATAGAGCGGGCGCACTTGTGCAGAGAGGCGCTGCGCAGCGGAGTTAACAGGTAGAGCGCCGAGTCGCTGCATCGCCAAGCTAGGAGGCTGGCCTGCGGTATGGAGTGGAGAGGGAAGAAGAATAACAAGAGAACAACATTCAAACAGGCATTTCTACAGGTTATGAGCTTTGAACAATCATTTTTAGACACTGCCAATCATATTCAACCAATCTTTCTACTTTAGTCTATGGTCAAAACACCGTCTATGGTCTATGGGACAGGCAGGGCATTGAATTTTAAAACGGAGAGCAATTAAATTCAGACAAGTCATGCCCGACGAGCAAATGGAGCTGAAAAATCCACCAGACGAAATCAATCCACAGGATTGGCGCTGCGGCCAAGAGTGCAGTCTGGTCTGCTCACACACTGCGTTTCCTGCACCCCCCTGAAAACATCTGTGCATCATTATAAAATGCTAATTCACAAATATTTTCTAATGGTTCTGAATTTAAACACTGACTTCAACTGCTCCTCGATGCATTAAATTCAATGCTCTCCCTAAACACAGTCTAGGCCATAGACAATCGTCGAAGCATGGATTAAATATGGTTGATGTGTCTTGAATTCAATGCTCTCCCCAAACACAGTTTTGGCCATAGACAATCATCGAAGCATGGATTAAATATGGTTGATCGTGTCTTGAATTCAATGCTCTCCCCAAACACAGTTTAGGCCATAGACAATCGTCGAAGCATGGATTGAATATGGTTGATCGCGTCTTGAATCAAATGCTCTCCCCATACACAGTTTTAACCATAGACAATCGTCGAAGCATGGATTAAATATGGTTGATCGTGTCTTGAATTCAATGCTCTCCCCAAACACAGTCTAGGCCATAGACAATCGTCGAAGCATGGATTGAATATGGTTGATCGTGTCTTGAATTCAATGCTCTCCCCAAACACAGTCTAGGCCATAGACAATCGTCGAAGCATGGATTAAATATGGTTGATCGTGTCTTGAATTCAATGCTCTCCCCAAACACAGTCTAGGCCATAGACAATCGTCGAAGGATGGATTGAATACGGTTGATCGTGTCTTGAATTCAATGCTCTCCCCAAACACAGTCTAGGCCATAGACAATCGTCGAAGGATGGATTGAATACGGTTGATCGTGTCTTGAATTCAATGCTCTCCCCATACACAGTTTTGGCCATAGACAATCGTCGAAGCATGGATTAAATATGGTTGATCGTGTCTTGAATTCAATGCTCTCCCCAAACACAGTTTTGGCCATAGACAATCATCGAAGCATGGATTGAATATGGTTGATCGCGTCTTGAATCAAATGCTCTCCCCATACACAGTTTTGGCCATAGACAATCGTCGAAGCATGGATTAAATATGGTTGATCGTGTCTTGAATTCAATGCTCTCCCCAAACACAGTCTAGGCCATAGACAATCGTCGAAGCATGGATTGAATATGGTTGATCGTGTCTTGAATTCAATGCTCTCCCCAAACACAGTTTAGGCCATAGACAATCGTCGAAGCATGGATTGAATATGGTTGATCGTGTCTTGAATTCAATGCTCTCCCCAAACACAGTCTAGGCCATAGACAATCGTCGAAGCATGGATTAAATATGGTTGATCGTGTCTTGAATTCAATGCTCTCCCCAAACACAGTCTAGGCCATAGACAATCGTCGAAGGATGGATTGAATACGGTTGATCGTGTCTTGAATTCAATGCTCTTCCCAAACACAGTCTAGGCCATAGACAATCGTCGAAGGATGGATTGAATACGGTTGATCGTGTCTTGAATTCAATGCTCTCCCCATACACAGTTTTGGCCATAGACGATCGTCGAAGCATGGATTAAATATGGTTGATCGTGTCTTGAATTCAATGCTCTCCCCAAACACAGTTTTGGCCATAGACAATCATCGAAGCATGGATTGAATATGGTTGATCGCGTCTTGAATCAAATGCTCTCCCCAAACACAGTCTAGGCCATAGACAATCGTCGAAGGATGGATTGAATACGGTTGATCGTGTCTTGAATTCAATGCTCTCCCCATACACAGTTTTGGCCATAGACGATCGTCGAAGCATGGATTAAATATGGTTGATCGTGTCTTGAATTCAATGCTCTCCCCAAACACAGTTTTGGCCATAGACAATCATCGAAGCATGGATTGAATATGGTTGATCGCGTCTTGAATCAAATGCTCTCCCCATACACAGTTTTGGCCATAGACAATCGTCGAAGCATGGATTAAATATGGTTGATCGTGTCTTGAATTCAATGCTCTCCCCAAACACAGTTTAGGCCATAGACAATCGTCGAAGCATGGATTAAATATGGTTGATCGTGTCTTGAATTCAATGCTCTCCCCAAACACAGTCTAGGCCATAGACAATCGTCGAAGCATGGATTAAATATGGTTGATCGTGTCTTGAATTCAATGCTCTCCCCAAACACAGTCTAGGCCATAGACAATCGTCGAAGGATGGATTGAATACGGTTGATCGTGTCTTGAATTCAATGCTCTCCCCAAACACAGTCTAGGCCATAGACAATCGTCGAAGGATGGATTGAATTTGGTTGATCGTGTCTTGAATTCAATGCTCTCCCCATACACAGTATTGGCCATAGACAATCGTCGAAGCATGGATTAAATATGGTTGATCGTGTCTTGAATTCAATGCTCTCCCCAAACACAGTTTTGGCCATAGACAATCATCGAAGCATGGATTGAATATGGTTGATCGCGTCTTGAATCAAATGCTCTCCCCATACACAGTTTTGGCCATAGACAATCGTCGAAGCATGGATTGAATATGGTTGATCGCGTCTTGAATCAAATGCTCTCCCCATACACAGTTTTGGCCATAGACAATCGTCGAAGCATGGATTGAATATGGTTGATCGCGTCTTGAATCAAATGCTCTCCCCATACACAGTTTTGGCCATAGACAATCGTCGAAGCATGGATTAAATATGGTTGATCGTGTCTTGAATTCAATGCTCTCCCCAAACACAGTTTTAGCCATAGACAATCGTCAAAACATGGATTGAATATGGTTGATCGTGTCTTGAATTCAATACTCTCCCCAAACACAGTCTAGGCCATAGACAATCGTCGAAGCATGGATTGAATACGGTTGATGTGTCTTGAATTAAATGCTCTCCCCAAACACAGTCTAGGCCATAGACAATAGTCGAAGCATGGATTGAATACGGTTGATGTGTCTTGAATTCAATGCTCTCCCCAAACACAGTCTAGGCCATAGACAATCGTCGAAGCATGGATTGAATACGGTTGATGTGTCTTGAATTCAATACTCTCCCCAAACACAGTCTAGGCCATAGACAATCGTCAAAACATGGATTGAATATGGTTGATGTGTCTTGAATCAAATGCTCTCCCCAAACACAGTCTAGGCCATAGACAATCGTCGAAGGATGGATTGAATTTGGTTGATCGTGTCTTGAATTCAATGCTCTCCCCATACACAGTTTTGGCCATAGACGATCGTCGAAGCATGGATTAAATATGGTTGATCGTGTCTTGAATTCAATGCTCTCCCCAAACACAGTTTTGGCCATAGACAATCATCGAAGCATGGATTGAATATGGTTGATCGTGTCTTGAATTCAATGCTCTCCCAAAACACAGTCTAGGCCATAGACAATCGTCGAAGCATGGATTGAATATGGTTGATCGTGTCTTGAATTAATTACTCAAACTTCTTTAATAATATGAAAAATGCTACATTTATAAAATATCTTATGCTTCACTTTTATGCCTCCTAATTGAAAGGGCTCAAGAACTATTCTCACCTGGTCGCAGGTGTGCCCGCCCGCTCGGCAGACAGTCTCCCTAGACACAGCATGCAATAGCACGAGTTTGTCAGATGGCGCAGCTGCTTTATCGGCGTTGCTGCAGACGCGGCCGCGCGGTTTTGGCGCGTCGCTGTGCAACGGCCAGCAGATGCGGGTGGAGCTGGCCATCATGGCCTGGACGCCCAGCGGGTTCTGGCCCAGATTGGCTATGATCCACGTGGCAAGGGGCCGGCAAGCGAAGCTGCGAGTCACCTTGCTGTAGCCGCTGCTGGCCGCCATGCGTGGCTGGGCGCCCAGCTCCTGCGAGATGGACGGCGGGGAGCAGCCTGTATTGCTGATTGCAGATGCTAGGGAGCGGAGAGGCGGATTCCAAGGCTGAGGTATGGGAGCGGACAGGCGGATTCCAGAGCTGAGGTATGGGAGCGGACAGGCGGATTCCAGAGCTGAGGTATGGGAGCGGACAGGCGGATTCCAGAGCTGAGGTATGGGAGCGGACAGGCGGATTCCAGAGCTGAGGTATGGGAGCGGAGAGGCGGATTTCAGGGCTGAGGTATCGGAGCGGAGGGGCGGATTCCAGAGCTGAGGTATGGGAGCGGACAGGCGGATTCCAGGGCTGAGGTATCGGAGCGGAGGGGCGGATTCCAGAGCTGAGGTATGGGAGCGGACAGGCGGATTCCAGAGCTGAGGTATGGGAGCGGACAGGCGGATTCCAGGGCTGAGGTATCGGAGCGGAGGGGCGGATTCCAGAGCTGAGGTATGGGAGCGGACAGGCGGATTCCAGAGCTGAGGTATGGGAGCGGAGAGGCGGATTCCAGGGCTGAGGTATCGGAGCGGACAGGCGGATTCCAGAGCTGAGGTATGGGAGCGGAGAGGCGGATTCCAGGGCTGAGGTATCGGAGCGGAGGGGCGGATTCCAGAGCTGAGGTATGGGGGCGGACAGGCGGATTCCAGAGCTGAGGTATCGGAGCGGACAGGCGGATTCCAGGACACTGAGGTAGCGGAGAGGCGGATTCGAGGACACTGAGGTAGCGGAGAGGCGGATTCGAGGACACTGAGGGAGCGGAGAGGCGGATTCTAGGACACTGAGGGAGCGGAGAGGCGGATTCGAGGACACTGAGGGAGCGGAGAGGGAGGTTGAAAACTGACTGCTTGCAACCATGCCCGAAAGACTAATTGGTCCTAAAGAGACAAAGCTACTAGCAACTGCACTACTGTAAGTAGCAAGTAAGTAAAAGAATAATAAAGGCGCAGTCAAACCTGAACAGTGCGCACAGTCCTGCCGCCATCGTCGGAGCCGGCCAGCAGGAGTCGGAGAGCGTCGGCTGCCTCGCGCGACAACTGCACATTGTCGCTGTAGGCATCCGACTCAGCTAGAAGGTCGAGAAGTTCGCGCAGATTCTCCTGCACAAAGGCGACGTGGGTCTGCTCGTCCTGGCACTTACCAGCGGCGGAGGCTGTCAGGGAGGCGGCCAGGCCGCCGCTGCCACCGCCGCCGCTGCCACCGCCGCCGAGGCTGCTCTCGCTGGCGTCGCCCTCAGCTCGGGGCCATTCAGCGCTGGTTGTCTGGTGGCTGCGTACGTATGTATTAATAAAATAGTAATTATTATTAATAATAATTGATTACACCTGCCCTAATGTTCAGTCCAAGGACTGGGGGGGGGGCCCTCAATTACCCCAGCTAATGCTGGCACCCATTTTACAGCTGGGTGAGCTGAAGCAATGCAAAGTTAACTGTCTTGCTCAAGGACACAAATTGTTCCGAGTGGGTCTGGAATCGAGCCTCCGACCTTTCAGTCACGAGTTCGACACTAACCACTAGGCTACAACCCCTTGTAAATTAGTAAATATTAGTCATTAAGACGAGACGAGAAATTTTAACATAGAAAAGATAGGGCCATAGTTACAATCAGTTTGCAGAAAGGGGTTCGGGTTGCGCACTCTGTGCCTTGGAAACTTTTCTTGGAAATCGATAATCAAATATTTGAAGAAATTATCGCTAGGCAACGCACCTCCGACGCAGATTAATAGCATTAATCTTCTGCATATAGAGAAATATAACAAAGGTGAACAGGTCAACGCTCTGCTGATTGCGCACAGTCTCCTGGGCTGAGCCGCCGCCTCTGTTGGACTCCTCGTGAAGGCGGCACTCCAGCTCGCTGAGCCGGTCCGGATTAGTGCCGCAGGTCATCATGCAGGCGTGGAACATCAGCCAGGCCACGTCCGAGCCGCTGGCCAGGTGCTCCGAGGCGAATAGTCGCCACACCGGGAAGGTGAGCTGCGGGAATCCGCTGGCGCCCTTGCTGCGGGCGTGCAGCACCAGTTTGCGCAGGTTTTTCGGCGTCAACCGCTGGCAGGGACTGACGGGGAACACGGCGAATGTCAGCGGCTCGAATCGGACCCAGAATGTTATGGAGGATTTGCCGCCAGTTGCCGTCAGCGTTGCCGAAGTTGACGAGGACGAGCGCGATCCGGAAGATGACGGCCGGCTGCCGCTGTACTGGAAGTTGGCCGACATCCTGACTGTGCAAGGCGTCGGCTCGGAGCTGTCGGCTGAAGAGGCGGCAGGGAGTTTTGCTTGACTCAGCCTTGGTGGACAGTGAGACTGTCAACTGTTCGGATCTATCCACCCCCTGCTCAGATAGATCTATCCACCTGCTGCTCAGATCTATCCATACACTGCTCAGATAGATCTAACCACCCACTGCTCAGATAGATCTAACCACCCACTGCTCAGATAGATCTATCCACCTGCTGCTCAGATCTATCCATACACTGCTCAGATAGATCTAACCACCCACTACTCAGATAGATCTAACCACCCACTGCTCAGATAGATCTAACCACCCACTGCTCAGATATATCTATCCACCTGCTGCTCAGATCTATCCATACACTGCTCAGATAGATCTAACCACCCACTACTCAGATAGATCTAACCACCCACTACTCAGATAGATCTAACCACCCACTGCTCAGATAGATCTATCCACCTGCTGCTCAGATCTATCCATACACTGCTCAGATAGATCTAACCACCCACTGCTCAGATAGATATAACCACCCACTGCTCAGATATATCTAACCACCCACTGCTCAGATATATCTATCCACCTGATGCTCAGATCTATCCATACACTGCTCAGATAGATCTAACCACCCACTGCTCAGATAGATCTAACCACCCATTGCTCAGATAGATCTAACCATCCACTGCTCAGATAGATCTAACCACCCACTGCTCAGATATATCTATCCACCTGCTGCTCAGATTTATCCATACACTGCTCAGATAGATCTAACCACCCACTACTCAGATAGATCTAACCACCCACTACTCAGATAGATCTAACCATCCACTGCTCAGATAGATCTAACCACCCACTGCTCAGATAGATCTAACCACCCACTGCTCAGATATATCTATCCACCTGCTGCTCAGATCTATCCATACACTGCTCAGATAGATCTAACCACCCACTACTCAGATAGATCTAACCACCCACTGCTCAGATAGATCTAACCACCCACTGCTCAGATATATCTATCCACCTGCTGCTCAGATCTATCCATACACTGCTCAGATAGATCTAACCACCCACTACTCAGATAGATCTAACCACCCACTACTCAGATAGATCTAACCACCTGCTACTTAGATAGATCTATCTACCTGCTGCTCAAATGGTCTATCTATCTGATGCTAAGATAGATCTATCCATCCACTGCTCATGCTCAGATACATCAACCAGCTTTTCAGATCCATCCACCACCTACTCAGATTGATCCCACACCTACTCAAATCGATCCCCCATCTACTCAGATCGATCCACCACCTACTCAGATCTATTCACACTCTACTCATAACTGGTAAAGAAGGTTAAGGCAAAAATGTAGTGTTTTTTCAACAAGCACTCTAACAAATGCACGCCAAGCAAATACTTGATTGCGCAACTCAAACGAAGCGAGGATTGTCGCTTTAATCTTTTAATAACATGCGCGTAACAGACTACTTAATAAATTCGCAGTTAATGCATTAATTATACATAAAATATTTAAATAAGCACTAAAATAAAGCAAATAGAACTAATTGATTAGAACAATAAAATAGTTTAGTTAGTAACACATATACGCTGTCTAACAGAGTTCAAAAGGCGCCTATGATATTATTAATAACATATTGGATCACAACACTGCATTTTATCTGTGCGTGTGAAACGCATTGGAAGACTGACTCAATAGAGTAGAGATTAGGCAGTAACAGGTAAACACATGCGGCTGGTAAAGTATTCTTCCAATGTAACGAAGAGAAATATCAATTAGTGGAAGCAGGCAGTAGAGAGACTAGCGCTTAAAAGTGGGATCTCTGTCTATTGGGATATCCATTAATATAATTTTATTTAGTCACAACAAAAGGCCGAAATGAAGAATGAATGAGATTGGGCTGGGTAAGGGCGGCCACCGCTAGCCCAGGTAGCCGCCGGACGGAATGCGCCGCAGGTCCAGCCGCCTGTGAAGTCTGAACAGGGCCAGCAGTACCAGCAGCACGGAGAGCAGCAGCAGCAGGTACTGATAGGTGCTGGCCAGGGAGCTGCTGCGCCGGCCTCTGTGCCGCTGCCGGTCCAGTTCCAGGCGCTGCACCTCTCTGCGAGTTAAATGGTGGTGGCCTGCACTGTCTGTCTGTCTGTCTGTCTGTCTGTGTGTCCGTCTGTCTGTCTGTCTGTCTGTCTGTCTGTCTGTCTGTCTGTCTGTCTGTCTGTCTGTCTGCCTGTCTGTCTGTCTGTCTGTCTGTCTGTCTGCCTGTCTGTCTGTCTGTCTGTCTGTCTGTCTGTCTGTCTGTCTGTCTGTCTGTCTGTCTGTCTGTCTGTCTGTCTGTCTGTCTGTCTGTCTGTCTGTCTGTCAGGCCTCATTAAGTGCCTGTCCAGCCCTAGATTCTACAAGTCTACAGTCATAGACAGCTGTATACCTTAGCGGGAAATAGCGCGTCCTGTGCAGTATGGCCCCCAGAGTCCACTGCACTTCGGTGCCGTGAATAGCGGACACGGATTGGAACCGGCGATAATTGCGCGGAAACCGAAGGCCGTAGTGCAGAACGGCCAGAATCCAGGCCGACTTGAAGCATTGGAATCTGCGGATTCGAAGCAGCTGGGAAATGGTTTGAAGCTAAAAACAGCAATTTTAAGAACATTTGGTACTTTAAAATACGGAAGAACAACAGACTTTAAAAATGCACAGTACACAAAAAATTGCATGAATAACTTTGCTCGAACTCGCTATTTTTAATGGCTAATTATATAACCGTTTAAAGGTAAGCATTTAACTAATTATTAAGTTTTAGCAGCTTTTGTGCAGCAAACAATTCGGCAGAAGAAAGATTAACAAAGATTATGATACGAGTACAAGCACACTGTGCAATATACTGTTAGGCTATTTTAGCTCGTAAGTTCACGACAATTCTTCGCTATTAAAATGTGAGACAAAACTTTAATATTGATTCGCATTACTATAAGTAAGACGTAAGAGAAAGTTCACTAAACACCAGATAAAAAGGGGAGAACTAAGAAGGATCTTAATAGCGGCCGTACTGAAACGGTGTTAGTAAAATGAACGGCTCCGAAGAGGAAACTGGGGTTAGAATTCGCATGCTTACAACTGGACAGATGAAAGAGTTGCTAAGAATTCTGTTGAAACAAAATGATCCCATGTTCAGGCTGCTTGGACAGGAAATATAACTTTCTGCTCCAATCTCAGCCCTCCCTGCTCTAATCTCATCCCTCCTTGAATCTCACCCCTTCCTGCCTGCTCTAATTCCACCCCTCCCTGCTCCAATCTCAGCCCTCCCTGCTCTAATCTCACCCCTCCCTGCTCCAATCTCAGCCCTCCCTGCTCTAATCCCACCCCTCCCTGCTCTAATCTTACCCCTCCCTGCTCTAATCTTACCCCTTCCCTGCTCCAACCCCACCCCTTCCCTGCTCGAATCTCATCCTTCCATGCTCTAATCCCATCCCTACCTGCTCTAATCTCACCCCCTACCTCCTCTAATCTCAACCCTCCTTGCTCAAATCCCAACCCTTCCTGCTCTAACCACACTCTCCTTGCTCTATTTCCACCCCTCCATGCTCTAATTTCACCCCTCCTTGCTCTAGTCCCACCCCTTCATGCCCTGAAATAATCTCTCCCCTCTATGATCCAATCTCACCCTCCATGCTCTAATCCTTCCACCTCCTTGTTCCAATCTCACCCTTTTTGATCCAATCTCACCCCTTCCTGCTCTATTCCGCTCCAATTTCCTAACAACTGCATCCGAAACTCTCAAGCAGCCCGAATCCCCTAGCCTTCACCTTAATCATGCAGAGAGTCAGACGCAGAGATTCAGAACTTTGAAACTTCAATTTATTTCACAATCAGTAGACGCGCCGAGCTCAACTATTTGCTACCTTTTGAATTTGAGCAGAGTGCGCAAGGAGCGCTCTAGCCTCCGTTTGGAGCGACGCCTGGAACGCGCAATTTTGCGGCAGAAAAAATATTATATGTATTATATAACTAAAGCAAAACAAAACTAATTCAATTCAATAACGACCGATAACACCGGAAAAATATTTGAAAAATACGGTTAGTTATAGTAACGCAGCATTCACCGGGACTATGAATACGCTACGCTACGCTCGAATATGGGCTAATTCTGAGATAAATTATTTGAAGCGGTTCAAATCATGCCAACTAAAAGCTAAAGATACACGCAACGCTTGCAAGCAGTGCATGGTGGATGCAAAGTTTTATTAAAATCATTGAAGACTGCTGCAAATGGCTTTAAAATGAATTTAAACATGCGATTGTTCTACAATCTAAATATACTAAATCTCTAAGGTTTGTTTGTTTGTATGCTTGTCCATAACGCTCTAGAGCGAGCAATTCTTCACCAATAGTTTACTGTACCCCTTCCTGCTCCAATATCATCCCTCCCTGGTTCAATCTCACCCCTCCCTACTCAAATCTCACCCCTCCCTACTCAAATCTCACCCCTCCCTACTCAAATCTCACCCCTCCCAGCTGACTCCTTCCTACTCCAATCTCACCCCTAACTACTCCAATCTCATTCCTCCGTACACCAATCTCACCCCAATCTACTCCAATCTAACTCCTCCCTACTCCAATCTCACTCCGACGGGTCGCTTTCACAAGCCCTAAATTTCACAACGTCGCAAGACACAAACTTTCATAAGCTCTAAATTTCATAAACCCTAATTTTCACATCGTCGAAAAGTTGTGCACAGTATTTTATAAGCTCTAAATTTCACAAGCTCTAAATTTCACAACGTGGAAAACAAAACTTGCATCAGACTGCATAAACTATAAATTTCACAAGCCCTAAATTTCACAAGCCATACTTTTCATAAGACCTAATTTTCACAACGTCGAAAAGTTGTGCACAGAATTTCATAAGCTCTAAATTTCACAAGCTCTAAATTTCACAAGCACTAAATTTCACAAGCTCTAAATTTCACAAGCACTAAATTTCACAAGCACTAAATTTCACAAGCACTAAATTTCACAAGCACTAAATTTCACAACGCCTAAAAACACTATGGAGATACAATCTTTCAGACGTGCTTTTAGACGTTGTGAAATTTAGAGCTTCTGAAAATAGAAGCAAATTTAATTTTCGACATTTTGATATTTAGGGTTTGTGAAATTTAGGGTTTGTGAAATTTAGAGATAGTGAAATTTAGGGCTTGTGAAATTCTGTGCATGCCTTTTAGGTGTTATGAAATTTAGGTCTTGTGAAATCTGCTGCATTGCTTATTTTCGACGTTGTGCAAATTAGGGTTTGTGAAACGACCCTACTCCGACCTACTCCGAGCTCACTCCCCACTGTGCCAGTCTCACACACCATGCTCTATTCTCAAACCTTCCTGCTCTGATATCACCACTCTGAGCTCCACTCTCATTCCTTGTTGCTTCTATCTCACCCTGCTCAGATGCCAGCGAAATAAGTGCAAAGTACGAGTAATTACTATCGAATTGAGCCTACTCACTTGAGCCGATGCCAATCAGCTTTAGGGAATTTTTTATCTCGATAGTCCTTCTCCAGCTGGTCCCAGCCTGTGGCGCAGTACCTGGCAGCCGCGGCCCTGTAGCTCAGATAGTCGTAGTGCCCGCCCATGCCCAGCACGTCGGTCATGCAGTACCAGTACTCGGAGAAGCCGATGAATTCGGTTTTAACAAAATCAATGGGCGGCTGGTGCCGACCGAGCAGGCTGCAGGGCTGCTGCTCGCACGGCCGCTCCCGGCCCAGCAGGGGCAGCAGGCGCTGCATACACTGGCTGAAGTTGCCTGCGAAACAATAGCAAACATAATAAACTGAAATAGTAATTATTATTTGAAATCAATAACTACGGTTCGCTAATATGTATGGACAAATACAATGGGGCCGTAGCTCAGTGGTCTGGCGCGGCGCACTGATGTGCCAGCGGCCCAGGCTCGATTTCAAGTGCAGTCACGTGAATTTGGGGCTGAATTGCATTTCGAATCGGGCACGAGAGCCAGACGCGTTTGCCTCAAAGCTACAATCTCCCTAAGCAAAATTTTGCTGGGTTTCGGACTATTCAATTCTATTCAACACGCGGTCGCACCTGTGCCAATTAGGGCGCCGCCAGCTCTGGTCACGGTTAGACCTGGCGGCAGGCACGGATCGGCTATGCGTGGCGACATCGTTAGAGGCGGCGCCGGCGCTAGGGGCCTGGCCGGGCGAGTGGCATTGCTGCAATTGAAATCAGGGATGGGGCACTCTGTTAAAAACTTGCTAAGGATTTGATTAGAGAAATGGGGTGAGACTAGAGAAATGGGTAAGGTTAGACATGAACTAGGGGTGAGATTAGAGATGAACACGGGTAAGATTAGAAATGAAATGGGTGAAATTAGAGATGAACTGAGGTGAGACTATGCATGAACTGGGGTGAGATTAGAGATAAACTAAGGTAAGATTAGACATGAATTGGGTGAGATTAGAGATGAACACGGGTAAGATTAGACATGAAATGGGTGAAATTAGAGATGAACTGAGGTGAGACTATGCATGAACTGGGGTGAGATTAGAGATAAACTAAGGTACGATTAGACATGAATTGAGTGAGATTAGAGATAAACTAAGGTACGATTAGACATGAATTGGGTGAGATTAGAGATGAACACGGGTAAGATTAGACATGAAATGGGTGAAATTAGAGATGAACTGAGGTGAGACTATGCATGAACTGGGGTGAGATTAGAGATAAACTAAGGTACGATTAGACATGAATAGTGTGAGCTTAGAGATGAACACGGGTAAGATTAGACATGAACTGGGTGAGATTAGACATGGAAAGAGGTGAGATTTGAGAATAAATAGGATTAAATTTGACGTGAAATGCGGTGAGCTAAGAGAAAAATATATGATGAAGATAGAGGTTAGATTAAAGTAAAAATGGGGTGAAATCAGACATCTAATCAGGAGAGATTAGAGAAGAAATCGGGTTGAATTAAAAAAGAGAATGGTGAGATTAGATTAGAAGGCTGAGACGTTAGAACATGGGAACGATTCGAGACTAGAGCAGCTAGGAAATAAGAAAGCACAAAAGCACCGAGTGCGATAAAACTCTGGCTACAGTACAAACCTGGCCGTCAAATTGCCAACCGCCACGACAGTGGCAGGTGCAGAAGCGGCAGCCAGCAGGGTGTCCTCGTAGCGCTGCCTGGCAGAGTTGGCGCCGTAGCCCAGGAAGGTGGTGACGTACAGAGTGTGCGAGTGCTGCGCGTCGCTCTGCCTGCAGCCGAGATTGAACTCGGCAATGGAGTCCCTGGCTGACGGCACAGCCGCCGCCGCTTCCGGACTAATCTCGTAGGCAATCTGGAAGCTGCCGCCGCCCATGTCGATGACGCCGACTGTCCGCTTGCGCAGATGGCCGTCGGCGCCGTCGTAGCTGACCAGGCCGACACCGTCGCCAACAGAGTGGCTAAATCTGCCAAGCAGGAAGTTGGTGGTGATCCAGGCGTACACGCCCTCCTGCTTGCCGGAGATCACCTCGGCGTGGGTGTCGGAGAACAGGAAGCTGTAGCTGCGCTTCACGCCCAGACGGACGTTGGACAGGATGGCCTCCTGGCTGGCCAGCGGCAGCAGGCGCATGCCGGCGGTGCACAGGATGTACAGCGGAGTTTCAACTAGTTTGGCGCGTGGCACGGCCGAGCTGGCAAAGTCCAGCAGAGGGGTCAGGTAGTCGAAAGCTGCCGATGGCTTAGCCGCAAAGTCGGAGATGCCAGGAGTGACCTGGAGATTGAACAAGTAGGAAGTTATCTTTAAAGGGTTATAACTCAGCCCATGACAGACAGACAGACAGACAGACAGACAGACAGACAGACAGACAGACAGACAGACAGACAGACAGATAAACAGGCAGACAGACAGACAAACAGACTGACAGAGAGACAGACAGACACTAAGACAGGCAGACACTAAGACAGGCAGACACTAAGACAGGCAGACACTAAGACAGGCAGACACTAAGACAGGCAGACACTAAGACAGGCAGACACTAAGACAGGCAGACACTAAGACAGGCAGACACTAAGACAGGCAGACACTAAGACAGGCAGACACTAAGACAGGCAGACACTAAGACAGGCAGACACTAAGACAGGCAGACACTAAGACAGGCAGACACTAAGACAGGCAGACACTAAGACAGGCAGACACTAAGACAGGCAGACACTAAGACAGGCAGACACTAAGACAGGCAGACACTAAGACAGGCAGACACTAAGACAGGCAGACACTAAGACAGGCAGACACTAAGACAGGCAGACACTAAGACAGGCAGACACTAAGACAGGCAGACACTAAGACAGGCAGACACTAAGACAGGCAGACACTAAGACAGGCAGACACTAAGACAGGCAGACACTAAGACAGGCAGACACTAAGACAGGCAGACACTAAGACAGGCAGACACTAAGACAGGCAGACACTAAGACAGGCAGACACTAAGACAGGCAGACACTAAGACAGGCAGACACTAAGACAGGCAGACACTAAGACAGGCAGACACTAAGACAGGCAGACACTAAGACAGGCAGACACTAAGACAGGCAGACACTAAGACAGGCAGACACTAAGACAGGCAGACACTAAGACAGGCAGACACTAAGACAGGCAGACACTAAGACAGGCAGACACTAAGACAGGCAGACACTAAGACAGGCAGACACTAAGACAGGCAGACACTAAGACAGGCAGACACTAAGACAGGCAGACACTAAGACAGGCAGACACTAAGACAGGCAGACACTAAGACAGGCAGACACTAAGACAGGCAGACACTAAGACAGGCAGACACTAAGACAGGCAGACACTAAGACAGGCAGACACTAAGACAGGCAGACACTAAGACAGGCAGACACTAAGACAGGCAGACACTAAGACAGGCAGACACTAAGACAGGCAGACACTAAGACAGGCAGACACTAAGACAGGCAGACACTAAGACAGGCAGACACTAAGACAGGCAGACACTAAGACAGGCAGACACTAAGACAGGCAGACACTAAGACAGGCAGACACTAAGACAGGCAGACACTAAGACAGGCAGACACTAAGACAGGCAGACACTAAGACAGGCAGACACTAAGACAGGCAGACACTAAGACAGGCAGACACTAAGACAGGCAGACACTAAGACAGGCAGACACTAAGACAGGCAGACACTAAGACAGGCAGACACTAAGACAGGCAGACACTAAGACAGGCAGACACTAAGACAGGCAGACACTAAGACAGGCAGACACTAAGACAGGCAGACACTAAGACAGGCAGACACTAAGACAGGCAGACACTAAGACAGGCAGACACTAAGACAGGCAGACACTAAGACAGGCAGACACTAAGACAGGCAGACACTAAGACAGGCAGACACTAAGACAGGCAGACACTAAGACAGGCAGACACTAAGACAGGCAGACACTAAGACAGGCAGACACTAAGACAGGCAGACACTAAGACAGGCAGACACTAAGACAGGCAGACACTAAGACAGGCAGACACTAAGACAGGCAGACACTAAGACAGGCAGACACTAAGACAGGCAGACACTAAGACAGGCAGACACTAAGACAGGCAGACACTAAGACAGGCAGACACTAAGACAGGCAGACACTAAGACAGGCAGACACTAAGACAGGCAGACACTAAGACAGGCAGACACTAAGACAGGCAGACACTAAGACAGGCAGACACTAAGACAGGCAGACACTAAGACAGGCAGACACTAAGACAGGCAGACACTAAGACAGGCAGACACTAAGACAGGCAGACACTAAGACAGGCAGACACTAAGACAGGCAGACACTAAGACAGGCAGACACTAAGACAGGCAGACACTAAGACAGGCAGACACTAAGACAGGCAGACACTAAGACAGGCAGACACTAAGACAGGCAGACACTAAGACAGGCAGACACTAAGACAGGCAGACACTAAGACAGGCAGACACTAAGACAGGCAGACACTAAGACAGGCAGACACTAAGACAGGCAGACACTAAGACAGGCAGACACTAAGACAGGCAGACACTAAGACAGGCAGACACTAAGACAGGCAGACACTAAGACAGGCAGACACTAAGACAGGCAGACACTAAGACAGGCAGACACTAAGACAGGCAGACACTAAGACAGGCAGACACTAAGACAGGCAGACACTAAGACAGGCAGACACTAAGACAGGCAGACACTAAGACAGGCAGACACTAAGACAGGCAGACACTAAGACAGGCAGACACTAAGACAGGCAGACACTAAGACAGGCAGACACTAAGACAGGCAGACACTAAGACAGGCAGACACTAAGACAGGCAGACACTAAGACAGGCAGACACTAAGACAGGCAGACACTAAGACAGGCAGACACTAAGACAGGCAGACACTAAGACAGGCAGACACTAAGACAGGCAGACACTAAGACAGGCAGACACTAAGACAGGCAGACACTAAGACAGGCAGACACTAAGACAGGCAGACACTAAGACAGGCAGACACTAAGACAGGCAGACACTAAGACAGGCAGACACTAAGACATGCAGACAGCGCAAAATTACTATATAGATTGAGCACCTTCTTAACGATCCGCTTTCCGTTAGGCGCAGCCAGAGGCCGGATGTTCAACAGCTGATGCTCGTTGCCGCTGTGCGTAGGCCAGGCGTACACAAACAGCCGGGAGCCGCTGCTGCCGCAGTCGATAACAACGCCGAAATGCAAGTCCAAGTGCTCGTCATTCAGTGTATAGTAGGTGCGCGATTCCGCTAATCTATCGCTGGCCGCTCGGACGGGGCCAGCCGGCCGGAATGCGAAGGCGGCCGATAATCGTGACCTGAGACTGGCGCCGCTGAGCAGCGCCGAGAAGGCGTCCGGCGCGGCCAGGCGCAGCACTAAGAGTCCTATTAGCAGGACTGAGCACAGCAGACAGGCTTTGAGCAGGCCCGGCCTAGGCGGCTTGACGCGGCAGCGCATTTTCGCTGCCGAGTTCGACTGACTCGGCGAATCAGCTCGACGAATTGGACTGCATTGGCGATATGAAGCAATGCATGTTAGCGTGCAGGTGGGAATGCGCTGTTTGCATGTAGAATGGGAACGGTCTTAACTGGGATTAGGGGGGACTCTGGGTGGGGATTGGGGATGATTCTGGGTGGGGATTGGGGATGATTCTGGGTGGGGATTAGGGATGATTCTGGTTGGGAATTAGGAATGATTCTGAATGGGATAATTCTAGACAGGGATTAGGGATGATTCTGGATGGGGATTGGGGATGATTCTGGATGGGGATTGGGGATGATTCTGGATGGGGATTGGGGATGATTCTGGTTGGGGATTGGGGATGATTCTGGATGGGGATTGGGGTGATTCTGGTTGGGGATTGGGGATGATTTTGGATGGGGATTGGGGATGATTCTGGTTGGGGATTGGGGATGATTTTGGATGTGGATTGGGGATGACTTTGGTTGGGGATTGGGGATGATTCTGGTTGGGGATTGGGGATGATTCTGGTTGGGGATTGGGGATGATTCTGGCTGTGGATTGGGGATGATTCTGGTTGTGGATTGGGGATGATTCTGGTTGGGGATTGGGGATGATTCTGGCTGTGGATTGGGGATGATTCTGGTTGTGGATTGGGGATGATTCTGGTTGTGGATTGGGGATGATTCTGGATGTGGATTGGGGATGATTCTGGTTGGGGATTGGGGATGATTCTGGCTGTGGATTGGGGATGATTCTGGTTGTGGATTGGGGATGATTCTGGATGGGGATTGGGGATGATTCTGGTTGGGGATTAGGGATGATGGCGATGCTGAATGGGGGTTGGGGATGATTCTGGTTGGGGATTAGGAATGATTCTGGATGGGGATTGGGGATGATTCTGGTTGGGGATTAGGAATGATTCTGAATGGGATAATTCTAGACAGGGATTAGGGATGATTCTGGATGGGGATTGGGGATGATTCTGGATGGGGATGATTCTGGATGGGGATTGGGGTGATTCTGGTTGGGGATTGGGGATTATTTTGGATGGGGATTGGGGATGATTCTGGTTGGGGATTGGGGATGATTTTGGATGTGGATTGGGGATGATTCTGGTTGTGGATTGGGGATGATTCTGGATGTGGATTGGGGATGATTCTGGTTGGGGATTGGGGATGATTCTGGCTGTGGATTGGGGATGATTCTGGTTGTGGATTGGGGATGATTCTGGATGGGGATTGGGGATGATTCTGGTTGGGGATTAGGGATGATGGCGATGCTGAATGGGGATTGGGGATGATTCTGGTTGGGGATTAGGAATGATTCTGGATGGGGATTGGGGATGATTCTGGTTGGGGATTAGGAATGATTCTGAATGGGATAATTCTAGACAGGGATTAGGGATGATTCTGGATGGGGATTGGGGATGATTCTGGATGGGGATGATTCTGGATGGGGATTGGGGTGATTCTGGTTGGGGATTGGGGATGATTTTGGATGGGGATTGGGGATGATTCTGGTTGGGGATTGGGGATGATTTTGGATGTGGATTGGGGATGATTTTGGTTGGGGATTGGGGATGATTCTGGTTGGGGATTGGGGATGATTCTGGTTGGGGATTGGGGATGATTCTGGCTGTGGATTGGGGATGATTCTGGTTGTGGATTGGGGATGATTCTGGTTGGGAATTGGGGATGATTCTGGCTGTGGATTGGGGATGATTCTGGTTGTGGATTGAGGATGATTCTGGTTGTGGATTGGGGATGATTCTGGATGTGGATTGGGGATGATTCTGGTTGGGGATTGGGGATGATTCTGGCTGTGGATTGGGGATGATTCTGGTTGGGGATTGGGGATGATTCTGGATGGGGATTGGGGATGATTCTGGTTGGGGATTGGGGATGATTCTGGATGGGGATTGGGGATGATTCTGGTTGGGGATTAGGGATGATGGCGATGCTGAATGGGGATTGGGGATGATTCTGGTTGGGGATTAGGGATGATGCTGGATGGGGATTGGGGATGATTCTGGTTGGGGATTAGGGATGATGCTGAATGGGGATTGGGGATGATTCTGGTTGGGGATTAGGGATGATGCTGGATGGGGATTAGGAATTACGAGTATTCTGGATAGTAATCATGGCCGAATTCAAGTCAGTAAGTCTGAAGACTTTAATGTCAATAGTTAAAAATTATTAGAAAAATTCAAACCAAGATTATAACAATTAAAAACAGAAGCTCACGATGATTTAGCTTAAGCCAGTCCAGTTAGCAAGTTCGTTTGAAAAAAGCTGACAAAGTATTCGTTACAACTCGCGAGGTACAGCCTCAGTTGCACCATGGATTTTATATATCACAGCCACTGGGACTGCTATGGACCCGGCACCCATCCAGCAATTTATATAGAACTCCGCTGCGGCAAGTGAGCTCAACTCAAAAACCCCTCTAGCTACCCCACAGCTCAAACCCCCAACCGCCGCCTCGGTGTGGAGTCGAAGTGCCAAGCATTATAAATCGATTTTTTGGCCGATTTAGCAGCACCGATACAGGCTGGAGAGAGAGGGTTAGAGAGTTGGGGAGAGAGAGTCAGACAGAAGTGAGACTTCAGCACGCATTGATACAGCTGCTTGGGGGCACAGCTGTCCAGTGCCGCGCGTGCACCGCTAAACACTGGTATGAACAATTTGAATTAAGCCAAGTGCGCTGCCTCACACACGTCAGCTAAGCCAAAATCTACGCTTTGCCACGTTGGAATCAAATTGAATTTGAACTTGAATTTCTTTAAGCTAACTGCTCATTGACTCCTTGATACGATTCGTATCGTAGACGGTTAGAATATGTTAAAAAGCCGCAAATCAAAAGAAGCCAAAACCAATTGATAAATTGTTTAGAAAGCATTGCATCATATTAGTTAAAACTGTTGGCGCATCGAACTACTTACTAGACTAGTTAGTAGTATGGTGTGCGTATGTTTATCCCTTTTTGTCAATCTAGATTTCAAAAAATACCTCCTGAGCAGCGAAACAACAGGCCGAACTTCTAAACAAAGCAGGAAATAAAGAGGCACTGGTATAGACTCAGAAAAAAAGATAGAAAACAATTAAAGCTACTCGTAGAAAAGCCAGAAAAAAGCAAGCTCACCTTATTTGACCCCACCTGGCAAAATCGCTGTCCGTCATGTGGGTGGCCTGATGAACTGAGCTAAACACCAGAGCGAAGGAAAAGCTATGAGAGTACTTTTTTTTGAAAGCGCTGCTGCTGCAGTGGAATGCATGCGCAGGAATTGGTAGTTTATTTGCTTCATATCTAGCCTCTGCCACGAGAAGTACACGTGCGTACATGGCTAACAATATGATGCGCGTACACATTCTAAATCGTCTGTATTAATAGGAATTAATATTTAAATCAGTGTGCACATTCCACAGGGCTGCTAATATTGAAGGACACATGGTACATCAGTGTGTACATTCCAGAGGGCTGCTAACAATGGCAGACACATGGTACATCAGTGTGTACATTCCAGAGGACAGCTAACAATGGCAGACACATGGTACATCAGTGTGTACATTCCAGAGGGCTGCTAACAATGGCAGACACATGGTACATCAGTGTGTACATTCCAGAGGACAGCTAACAATGGGAGACACATGGTACATCAGTGTGTACATTCCAGAGGGCTGCTAACAATGGCAGACACATGGTACATCAGTGTGTACATTCCAGAGGACAGCTAACAATGGCAGACACATGGTACATCAGTGTGTACATTCCAGAGGACAGCTAACAATGGGAGACACATGGTACATCAGTGTGTACATTCCAGAGGGCTGCTAACAATGGCAGACACATGGTACATCAGTGTGTACATTCCAGAGACAGCTAACAATGGCAGACACATGGTACATCAGTGTGTACATTCCAGAAGGCTGCTAACTATGGCAGACACATGGTACATCAGTGTGTACATTCCAGAGGGCTGCTAACTATGGCAGACACATGGTACATCAGTGTGTACATTCCAGAGGGCTGCTAACTATGGCAGACACATTGTACATCAGTGTTACATTCCAGAGTGCAGCTAACAATGACAGGCACATGGTACATCAGTGTGTACATTCCAGAGGGCTGCTAACTATGGCAGACACATGGTACATCAGTGTGTACATTCCAAAGGACAGCTAACAATGGCAGACACATGGTACATCAGTGTGTACATTCCAGAGGGCTGCTAACTATGTCAGACACATGGTACATCAGTGTGTACATTCCAGAGGGCTGCTAACTATGGCAGACACATGGTACATCAGTGTGTACATTCCAGAGGGCTGCTAACTATGGCAGACACATTGTACATCACTGTGTACATTCCACAGGGCTGCTAACAATGGCAGACACATGGTACATCACTGTGTACATTCCAGAGGGCTTCTAACTATGGCAGACACATTGTACATCACTGTGTACATTCCAGATTGCAGCTAACTATGGGAGACACATGGTACATCAGTGTGCACATTCCAGAGGGCTGCTAACTATGGCAGACACATGGTACATCAGTGTGTACATTCCAGAGGGCTTCTAACTATGGCAGACACATGGTACATCAGTGTGTACATTCCAGAGTGCAGCTAACAATGGCAGACACATGGTACATCAGTGTGTACATTCCAGAAGGCTGCTAACTATGTCAGACACATGGTACATCAGTGTGTACATTCCAGAGGGCTGCTAACTATGTCAGACACATGGTACATCAGTGTGTACATTCCAGAGTGCAGCTAACAATGGGAGACACATGTTACATCAGTGTGTACATTCCAGAAGGCTGCTAACTATGTCAGACACATGGTACATCAGTGTGTACATTCCAGAGGGCTGCTAACTATGGCAGACACATGGTACATCAGTGTGTACATTCCAGAGGGCTGCTAACTATGGCAGACACATGGTACATCAGTGTGTACATTCCAGAGGGCTGCTAACTATGGCAGACACATTGTACATCACTGTGTACATTCCACAGGGCTGCTAACTATGGGAGACACATGGTACATCAGTGTGTACATTCCAGAGGGCTTCTAACTATGGCAGACACATGGTACATCAGTGTGTACATTCCACAGGGCTGCTAACTATGTCAGACACATGGTACATCAGTGTGTACATTCCAGAGGGCTGCTAACTATGTCAGACACATTGTACATCAGTGTGTACATTCCAGAGGGCTGCTAACTATGTCAGACACATGGTACATCAGTGTGTACATTCCACAGGGCTGCTAACTATGGGAGACACATGGTACATCAGTGTGAACATTCCAGAGGGCTGCTAACTATGTCAGACACATGGTACATCAGTGTGTACATTCCAGAGGGCTGCTAACTATGTCAGACACATTGTACATCAGTGTGTACATTCCAGAGGGCTGCTAACTATGTCAGACACATTGTACATCAGTGTGTACATTCCAGAGGGCTGCTAACTATGTCAGACACATGGTACATCAGTGTGTACATTCCAGAGGATAGCTAACAATGGGAAACACATGTAAGTTCTAGGGTCAATGTCACAAATACGAAGATCTCTCGTAGAAAAATCGAGTCTGGGACCCGTCCTGTTGCTACTACGCCTAACTGCCCACGATTTCGAAGTCAGAATTGAATACATTAAATAAGAAGACAGACAATACGCAAACCCTGTAACCAAATGCTGTAAAACAGCTCTATCTAGAAGGTAAAATATTTAATTAATGTCAGCAATGCACATATAGAAATTTGATTCGGAACGGCAATACGCACAATTCTATTAATAGCAGAATGGCATGTCGTCAGTGCCAAGAGAATCATACTGTGTTACATTCATCAGAATATTAAAAATAATTGGCAACTGACTAAACAATAGACAGGCAACATAATGTACTTTTAATTGCAAACCAGTCAGGGCAGTCCTTGGCACGGTGGATCTGCCAGCTAATAATTTGCATACAAATAAAGTTTATTACTTTACCTAGTGAGTCATTAAAATTGCTTATTAAATCAGAACTACACGGCGAAATTCTAGATGAATAGAAATCTGCGTTAATGTAAGACTATTATAAAAGAACTTTTCTCTCTAGCGAATGTACTATTATCTGTACTATAGATAAAATATTAAATATAGAAATTCATTCATTATTACAGCATTGAAACAGACAATAGTTTGTATTCATGAAACAGAATCCGAATAACGGTAAGCTACTCGTGTCATATCGAGCTTAGACAATGAATACAAGCTTGCTTAGCATTTCAAATTTTTATGACTAAATAAGAAACCTGGGCTTTCTCCGAGCAGTGCTATAAAGCAATGCAAAAGGACTAGTATCATCATCGCATTACTGAGCCCAAATATCATAATCATCTGTGAAGTAAGATAATTTAAAATTTAACTGTTGTATAGGTGAAAATGTCACAACACATTTCATCAGTCTGCCTAAGTATTATCAGAGGCAGGGGCTGTGCGCACCCTGGCGCACTTCAAGCGACATTGTCACACAACCGGCGAGAGACATTGCTGCCCATTCCGCCGACTCCCCTGAGCAGGCACACAAGCGCGCGGATACGTACGCAGTCATACGCACAGGCACACACTCACACAGGAGTGTACAGCGGCCCTAACTTTATTTATCGCTAGGCATGTACACTTCACTGTGCCTTGGGGGTTGGCCCTCAAGCTGGGCGTTAATTGCACGAGCAGAGCCAAGCCGAGATTCCAATTCAGCCCCAAATTCGTGTGACTGCACTTGGAATCGAGCCTGGGTCGCTGGCACATCAGAGCGCCGCGCCAGACCACTGCACTACGGCTCCTGTATTTTTGTGTAACAGTCGCACTCTACGCTCGAAATAACTGGATGGGCCGCTCGGGCACACTGGCTGGCTGAAACAGTGTCTCTACTTTTAGCTCAGTAGCAAGGCGGGATGCGTCCTCTTTTTTATGATACTAAAATAGATTAATATTAATGTAACAGCCGTAATAACATTAGCCATCCACAGCCACTGACAATGTACATGCTAGCTTTAGGCTGCAACACCGAGTAGGGCAATAAAAATCGAGCGGCTGGGGGAGAGTAAGAGGGCCAATAAATGAGTCTCGTCTTAAAAAATACACCAAAAATGCTTCTATTTAAACTGCCTACTGAACTGAAAGTAGCTTATGCGCAAATGTGCTGAGTGGCGTCCATTTCGGTTATTATTTACCTTAGCAGTAGCAGTTTCTAATTGATTTCTAGGTCTGTGCATACTTTTATTAAGCGCCGTAGAAGAGCCTGGCAACCGGATAGCGAACGGCAAAGGCGAGCGCAGTGCAGGCGATTTGCAGAGCAAGCAGCAGCCTGGTTAACTTGGCCTCGTGCATCGGGCCGAACAGAACCAGAGCGGCGTTGATGAGGGTGAGGTTGGTCATGCTGGCCCGTTCTTCGCCGTCGTGCAGTTCAACTTTGCACGCGACCAGTCGCAGCGGCGCGAGAATCCTGCTAGCAACCAGGTAGCAGAGCCGGCCGAGCAGGCTGAGCCGGGCGGGACAGAATTCCACCGTGCTCGGCTGCAGCTGATCTTTGGCCGGGTCGAATCTGCATCAATTATTTTGGTTTTGTTGCCAGTCTGGACTGAATAAAGGTGTGTATTTCAGCCATTTTGATCGCTCAGATCCTTGATACTTCAAATTTATAAAGCCCTCAGGTTGCTAGGATGGAAATACCGGTTGCTAGAATGCAAATACCGGTTGCTAGAATTGAAATACCGGTTGATAGAATGGAAATACCGGTTGCTAGAATGCAAATACCGGTTGCTAGAATTGAAATACCGGTTGATAGAATGGAAATACCGGTTGCTAGAATTGAAATACCGGTTGCGAGAATGAAAATACCGGTTGCTAGAATGGAAATACCGGTTGCGAGAATGAAAATACCGGTTGCTAGAATGGAAATACCGGTTGCGAGAATGAAAATACCGGTTGCTAGAATGGAAATACCGGTTGCTGGGTGGAAATACCGGTTGCTAGAATTGAAATGCCGGTTGCTGGGTGGAAATACCGGTTGCGAACATGGAAATATCGGTTGCTAGGATGGAAATACCGGTTGCTAGGAAGAAAATACTCCGGTTGGTAGGATGGAAATACTGGTTGCTAGAATGGAAATATCGGTAGCTAACATGGAAATACCGGTTGCTAGAATGGAAATACCGGTTGTTGGGTGGAAATACCGGTTGCTAGGATGAAAATACCGGTTACTAGGATGAAAATATCTGTTGCTAACATGGAAATACCGGTTGCTAGGATAGAAATACCGGTTGCTAACATGGAAATACCGGTTGCTAGGATTGAAATACCGGTTGCTAGAATGGAAATACCGGTTGCTAGGATTGAAATACCGGTTGCTCGGTTGCTAGGATAGAAATACCGGTTGCTAACATGGAAATACCGGTTGCTAGGATTGAAATACCGGTTGCTAACATGGAAATAACGGTTGCTAGAATAAAAATATATCGGTTGCTAACATGGAAAAACCGGTTGCTAGGATGGAAATACCAGTTGCTAGAATGAAAATATCGGTAGCAAACATGGAAATACTGGTTGCTAGAATGGAAATATCGGTAGCTAACATGGAAATACCGGTGGCTAGGATGGAAATACTGGTTGCTAACATGGAAATATCAGTTGCTAACGTGGAAATACCGGTTGCTAGAATAATAGAAACCTAAGTTTCCAGGATGGTTGGAAATTCCGGTTGCTTTTGAGCAAAGCACCGGTTATGACAGATCGAAGCAAAGCCGAGACTAACCTGGGCAGGCGGTGCCTTGGACACGGCACCAGGCGGAACAGCTGCGGCATTGACAGGGCAAAATTGGCCACCTGAGGCAGCTGGAACAGCAGCAAAGTCTTGCTGTAGTGCCCGAGAATGCCAGCAACGGCGAACAGCATGCCGGAGAAATAGCAGAATGTATCGCCAACAAACACCTGGGCCGGGTAGCGATTGAATCTGTACAGCGCGGCGCACACACCAACATAGGGCAGCAGCAGGTGCAGCGACAGCCGGTGCCAGTAGGCGAACTCGCCGCCAGCCTCGAGAGCGTTAAAAACAACGAGGGAGCCGGCAATCAGCAAGCTCTGGCCGGATTCCAGGCCGTTAACTCCGGCATAGATATTAATAGCATTAGTGCAGAATACGGCCAGCATGCCCATGTAGGCGTAGTACAGCGGCCCAAGCTCGCAGCTCTCAACGCCTAGCAGAGGCCGAAGCGGTAGAGGCACAACAACCCGAGTCCAGCCGCGATTGACATAATACACCATCAACAGAGGCAGGGAGGCCACGCAGGGTAGCACTAGT
This sequence comes from Macrostomum lignano, assembly GCA_002269645.1. Lineage (NCBI taxonomy): Eukaryota > Metazoa > Platyhelminthes > Macrostomidae > Macrostomum > Macrostomum lignano. Next base: position 9,363 of record NIVC01001554.1, on the reverse strand, counting down.
TTTACTAGCCAGCGCAGATTCAATGCGTCATCGGCGAAGCCTAGAAATAGCATGCAACAGACGCAGAGCAATGCGGTGATGAATAGTACAAAATCGGCGTGCGGAAAGTCCACAGGATTGTTTAGCATAGCGTCGGCGAATGGCAGCGGAATGAAGGCGAATAGCAGGCAGAGATACACTGCGCCGGCCAGCACACCCTGCGCTTCCGGAATCACCCGGCCGTCCTTCTTGGCCATGTCCCGGCCAGACAGGCCGGCGTCCAGGAACAGCTGACGGCAGCGGGGCATCAGCCAGGTCAGGCTGGCGAATCCGACGGCGCACAAGCCGGCTGAGACGCCAATCAGCCAATCGGAGTAGGCCATGAACAATCAACGGCAGTGTGGGAGGAATTGTACCAAATCAGCCTATTAGAGAAGAGCTAGAACAGGGTGGGTAGGATAGGCAGAAATTGGACCAAATCAGCGAATTAGAGAAGAGCTAGAACAGGGTGGGTAGGATAGGCAGAAATTGGACCAAATCAGCCAATTAGAGAAGAGCTAGAACAGGGTGGGTAGGAAAGGTCGAAATTGGACCAAGTCAGCCAATTAGAGGAGCTAGAACAGGGTGGGGATATAATGGAGTTGGACTAAATCAACCAATTAGAAAAGGCCTAGGACAGAAAGAAAGAGCATATTAGCCAATCAGGGAAAGCATCAATAGATGCAAATAGACCAAATCAGCCAATTAGAGAAGACCTAGAGTAGGGTGGGGATTGAGTAGGATTGGACTAAATCAATAAATTAGATGCCTAAGACAATGTATATGGTAGGTAAGGGTACATAGATACTAGACCAGAAAAATCAACTAAAGTATAAGTTTGAGTTAACCAAATCAGCAATTAAAGAAAGCTTTGAAAAGGATAAGGCAAGGGTAGAGTAAGTAAAAATCAAACCAAATTATCATTGTCTAAATATAAATAGAAAATAAGCTTATCCATTGGGTATACATTAAATAATAACAAAGCAATTAGCAAGACATTAAGTCTTTTATTTATAATAGCAGATTAACCTTTAACCTTATAACCTTATAACCTTTAGCTCCTAACATATTTGTATGCATTATAAAAATGTCATTTGTAGCATTTTTATAATATTATAACAATGTTATGACAAGGATAGTATTGGAAAAAATAGTATTCTACCACCATACCTTTGTACCTCCATAGCCATAGCTATACTGAATTTATCATGCTATCTCCATAGTCACAATTTGTTATGTTTTAGATAGTCAAATCTCCGTATTTCAAATTTTCCTATAGCCATATTAAAAATTAACAAAATTAACAAAAACCATAAATTTCCAATGCTAAAAGCAAAAATGTAAAGCCAAAGTGAAAGCAAGATCAAGCAAAAAGCAAAAAGCAAAAATTTAGTAATTTTAGTATAATATAAAGAGTCTTATTATCTCTTTTAGTATAAATCTATTTTAGTATGAGATTTTAGTATAATAGATTTAGTTAGGTACAATAAATATCAACACATTTTATTTGAGATAGCCAGTAATGTATCTATCTAATTAGCCAAGATTATAAAAATTTAAATTAAAATAACTTTTCTTTACAAAAAAGAGACTTTGTATTTAATTTATATTGTTATAGGAAATTATGTATGGTGCTCCACATCTCCATAATACATAACCGTAGCCACCAATTGGCAAGATCTCCATAGCTGCAATCTGTAACCAAATTTTGCTCAAAAAAGTTCCACCTGAATTTTCTTGCAACCATAGCCATAATTATGGTAGAACACTAGAAAATATCCATCCCAGGATAATCCCAGGATCCTAGGATTTGACATTTCCTAATCCTGGGATCCTGGAATCTGGGATTGACAGAATACAAGATTTTGTGACCCCTAGCCCAAACCAAGGTAGCTTGCTGAATAAATGGGATGACTTGTCTGTCGTATACTATAGATTAGTGTTTAGTGTAGATTATTCAACATTGAATTAGCTACAAAGTTGTCACATTGACAAACTAAATACGGCCTAATTTAACTAAAACCAATTTTCGAGTGTTTGATATCTATTAGTTCTTAGACTTAGTCCTCTCGTTTCGTCTAGTACTTTTTTAAAAAAACGAATGAGTATGAATAGGCTTAGATTTCCTAGAATAAATGTTTCCCTAGCCCAAATTCTCTTAGCCATCTCTTAAACTTAGCAATTAGCATAATTGGAAAAAAATAACTTAAATTCAGCTAGTAAGTATCCCACTAATGAAAAACGAGAAAGAAAGTAAATAGCTAGGTTCTTCTAGCAGCTCTTGCTGCAGATTATTTAGCAGGCTTCGAAGATTGATCATTGATCAAATAGCTGGTGAGCTGGCTGGAGGAGTAAAAAATGTGAATGACTCTTAACACGTTAAATAGGTACGTATACCTGACAGCGTGTTAAACCAAATAAAACTCGTATGAAATCAAGAATACTGAAATTTATTACTTATTTAATTTCGCATTAAAAATTAAAACTTATAAGAGAAAATTTTTGTTACCGTCTATTATGGTAAAGGTTTTTGCCACATCAATATTGAAAACGTTTTGTGGAAGATTTGTTCGTTTCGATAATTAGTTTTCGGCAGTGGCATTGTATTGTAACAGTATAAGTTAGCATAACCACTGAATTGAATTTTCATCATAGTCAAGAATAAAACCATTCGGCTCTTTTAGTACATTCTTATTGCCATTTACTTAATACGTATTACATGCAAATTGTTATTGTAACATATAGCAAAGTATTCCTACAACTTCTGCGATAACATACTACACTCTACATTTCCATAATATTCGCATATAGTGATAATACAGTTATCATTCATGCATGCAAGGTATAGGCCCACCTGGTAAGCCCACCAAAAGTAATGCAACCAGAAATGTTAAGGTACGTTGGATTCTGTGGAAAGGTATAAAAGACGCAAAAGTAGTGGGTGCAGAAGGGTGTCTCTGTGTTTTATCGAAAATGCGCTTGGTTCCCCACTTTCACTTTTTCAGGTCTCCGCCGAATAGGGGGCGACCATGCACCCCTCCCGCGCCCCTTCCCCCTGTGTGTCGCTCCCTACCACGAGTGTATAAACTTAAATTTAAACTTGGATACTTTTGCGATATAGAATCGGCGAATACATGTTGTACAAGCGTACATATGTATATTATGTTATAGGTATTGATTTGTATATATAATGCATCTATTCTTATTTATGTATACATTATGAAATGTTAAACATGCGTCATGTACATGCATGCACATGCAAAAATATAAGACCACCGATTTATTCCATATACATGTATACGCGTCCAAATTCATATACAATGTGCATGTATAGTTTAATTAATATTTATGCTTTGTGTTAAGAAGAACCAAACCATCAAATGAATTTTTTCGTTAGGCTCCGGATCCTTGATGAGATGCTGTTTTATTCGCTTGAAGGTGACATAAAGCTGCAAATTATTCAGCCCAATAGGCTATCACGGCTATCTGCAATTATTGCTACTCTATAACATGCACATTCATCCATACTTATGTACTTTATAGCTCGTACGTAATTGAATTAAGAGAGGTTTGGCTTTCTTGAAATCTTGTCTGTTAAAAATGCTTCGTTGTGTGGTAGGGGGGGGGGGTTCACAAACTCGAAATTTCACAAGGTCGAAATTTCACAACGTAGAAAACTACTGTATGGTTCTTGTTATATTAAATTGTCGACGTTGTGAAATTTCGAGCTTATGAAGCTCTTGCTAGAGTTTTCGGTGTTGTGAAATTTCGATCTTGTGAAATTTCGACCTTGTGAAAGTGGCTGCCATTTGAGTTTTCTACGTTGTGAAATTTCGACCTTGTGAAATTTCGACCTTATGAAGTCCTTTGCTAAAGTTTTCGATGTTTTGAAATTTTGACCTTGTGAAGTTTCGACCTTGTGAAATAATTTACTTTTCGACCTTGTGAAGTTTCGACCTTGTGAAGTTTCGACCTTGTGAAATAATTTACTTTTCGACCTTGTGAAATTTCGACCTTATGAAAGCACCCCTGTGGTAGCTGGTCATTGAAGTTTGAGCATGGTGAATGATTCTTATGATTCTCTGCAATCTGAAATATGCTAAATGCACTAGCGATACTACTCTCAGAGGTTCCTACCGCCGGACCAGCAGCTCATTTCTAAGAAAATCAAGTGTATAGCGTACGTCTTTCAGCTTGAGCAGTTCATGTGTGAGTAAATGAGAGAACTTTCTATAATTCTTGTCAAAAATTTTATTCAGAAAATTTTCAACGAATTTTTTTTATTAAAGCTAGTAAATTAATTAGGTTATAATATTTAACATTACGTTAAGCATAAAAGCAGGTGTAAGCGCAGCTTGAACAGAATTTAAACATATGGTTTTTGTAAAAAATTATACTTTGTAATCCTAATTACAAATTAGTTTTAATTACGTTTTAAGTGTTACAGACCAAACCTTAAGGAAAATCTGATGTATGTAAGCTGGTGCATGTGTGCATTACTGTTAGTAGTACATATCGTCACAGACGATTCTGTCATGTGGCATTATAGACAATAATTCATGCTCGTGATGTCTGTAGCCCATTCTTAGCTGCGTTAACCTAAACTGGCATAAAAATTCAACAAATTATTATCATAGATGCTCTTCAGGGTGCATGCAGAGCACAATTTACTCGTAGCTGCAATTCATCACCAATCCTCAGGCTCAAACTGACTCCGCATTCACTCCAAGCTGACTGGCAGCACGGGCACGGAAAACCGGCCAATCATGGCAGGGCGACTTCTTCCATGGAGAATGGCTCGAAGATGAGGTCGGACGACAGGCTGTAGCTCACCGAGCTCTGGTCTGAGGCAATTCGTCTTAGAAAATCTTGAATAGCGTTGGCTCGGAACTGCGGTGCGAGGGAATGCTTGTGCATGCAATTTATTTGACTAATTAAACTCATAGTATAGGACTAGCAATCTATATAGCGCCCCCCTTTGGGGCGGCACACATACCTACCGACACCATTTTTAGTATATGGACTAGCAATCTAGTGCCCCCTTCGGGAGGCCAATAAGCAACGGATGAAATTTATTTATGTGAATCAACATTTGCCTTGACATCTCAGCAATTCCCCCAGCAAGCCTTGACATCTCAGCAATTCCCCCAGCAAGCCTTGACATCTCAGCAATTCCCAGATTCCCAATAATCCTTGACATATCATTTATAGGCTAGGAAACTTTTTCTTTCAACAACAGCAGAAAGCAGTCCCAACAACAGAATTTGGTAGTTAGCAAGTGCAGTCACCTGTTCCTGATTCTTGTTCCCAAACACGTAGGGTTGAAAATCCTTCAGCTGATTGATGAAGTAAGTGGACTTCACGATGCGAATGAACTCCTGCTTCATCACTTCTGTGGCAGCTGGTTTCTGGGAGGTGCAAATTCCAATAAAAAGTTTATATGTGCTATAGCAAGGACCAAGAATGATTTTTTAAGTTTTAAGACCAGAAAGCATCTCACTCGGAAGGCGCGCTCTCGTTTTGCAAATTCGTTCCAGCGTCTCTGCAAGTAAGGTTTTTAGGTGGAAATTCGTACTGTCATGTACATATATTGTGCTGTAGTTGAACGCAAACAGCTTTATAAATAACCCCAGAGTACGAGTATCAACACCCCACCTCAGCACCAACCCAACGTCAGCACTGACCCACCTCAGCACCGATCCACCTCAGCACCACAACAGTAAAATGGCAGTAACAGCGAATTGCGGCTCACCCGCAAGACATCCATAACGTCTGGTTGATCAGCCATAGAGGGGAACTGGACCAGATGAGGCGCATAGATTGCGTTGGCTCCGTGCTCAATAGCCTGGTTGTTAAGGCTCAGCTCCGATGCCAGAACGTGTCTGTACAGACTGTGCAGCTGCAGATGGGCCAAGTTGCCCAGGATTGTTGTTGGACAGAGACTGAAATGGCAGCATTATCCGGGGTGCAAAACAGCTGCGAGATAACCTCTGGACAAGATGCATGGCTTCACGGTACCAGATCACAGATCCCAGGTCTCAGATCCTATAGATCAAAGGTACCATATCCCAAATCAAAGGTACCAGATCCTAGATACCAGATCCCAGATACCAGATCCCAGATACCAGATCCCAGATACTAGATCCCAGATCCCAGATACCAGATCCCAGATTCCAGGTCTCAGATCTGAGATCAAAGGTACCATATCCCAAATCAAAGGTACCAGATCCTAGATACCAGATCCCAGATACCAGATCCCAGATCCCAGATCCCAGATCCCAGATACTAGATCCCAGATCCCAGATACCAGATCCCAGATCCCAGGTCTCAGATCCTAGATCAAAGGTACCATAACCCAAATCAAAGGTACCAGATCCTAGCTACCAGATCCCAGATATCAGATCCCAGATCCCAGATCCCAGATCCCAGATACCAGATCCCAGATCCCAGATACCAGATCCCAGATGCCAGATCCCGGATACCAGATCCCAGATCACAGATCTCAGCCAGCTTGAATCTGAAATTTATAACAAAACCAATGCAGATACCAAATTCCAATCATAACTCACTCCATGAACTCCTTTGTCTCCTTGTTGGGCGCAGTCAGCTTCAGCTGGATATGCGGCTTGGGCTGAGCCTTGGTCTGGGCTCCGGACTGACCTGAACGGTTGCGGGGTCCATTTGCAATTTGGTTTCACAAAAACCACATTAGCAAAATTTATAAAATCATATTTGCAATTTTCTAACGGTTGGTGCTTGGATTTCAGTATCGACCCGTCCCCCGACTCTATAGCACCAGTAAACTCTGAATAAATAATCAAATTTGCAATAAGTATGCAGTTGTGAAAACTTGAAAAATTCTTTAAAAACGGTCCATTTAGGCTAATGACAAACGAGAAATCCTAATTTAAATTCTTGGCATGCATAATCTTTTCAAAACTAGAAACTTTAACACAGAGAAATTATCAAGATTCGTGCAGCAAAGCATTCTTGTACGACGGGGCGTCCGAAAAATTCTGGCACTTTTAATCCCCATGCGAACAGAAACGGAAACCGCAACAGACACAATTTTTGTTGCATTTTAAAGCGGCACATTTCTCTTACTACGAGCTAATAAATTAAGTCTCGTATATTTTGGGGTCCGAAACCCAGTGGTCTGGCGCGGCGCTCTGATGTGCCAGCGGCCCAGGCTCGACTCCAAGTGCAGTCCACGTTAATTTGGGGCTGAATTGGAATCTCGGCATGGCTCTGCTCGTGCAATTAACGGCCTTGAGGGCCAACCCCCAAGGCGCAGTGAAGTGTACATGCCTAGCGATAAATAAAGTTAGGGCCGCTGTACACTCCTGTGTGAGTGTGTGCCTGTGCATATGAAACGTACGTATCCGCGCGCTTGTGTGCTGCTCAGGGGAGTCGGCGGAATGGGCAGCAATGCCTCTCGCCGGTTGTGTGACAATGTCGCTTAAAGTGCGCCAGGGTGCACACAGTCCCCCTGCCTCTGATAAAAAGTGGGCTGTCGCTTTAAAATGACACAAAAATTGTTTGCAACAGCTTCCGCTTTAGCTTTGGGATTTCAAGTGTCCGGGCTATTCTGGACACCCCCGTAGCTACTTGAAAAAGCTGTGTACAGCGGGTTGGGTTGTTGTTTAGGATTATGAAAAATTCCGTGCCTCAGCCACTGATAATTTACCAACAACTGCGGGCTGCGAATCGCCCCACGTCACTTCCTTGACACTGAATTCGCCTGGTACAGGGGGCATTCCGGTTCACGATTAATCGATCGATTGAAATTGATGGCACCAGGTGGAAAGCTGAATTTATACTTCTATATTTAGTAACACTGAAATATGGTTGGGTATGCCTACCGAGCCTCGAGTCCACTTCTTGTTGGCGATCAAAAGGTGAGCCTCCTTCGAACTGCAGATCGAACCCTCTGTGGATAGTGGAAAGGGTTTACTTGAAGTAGATGGCTGACAGACAGACAGACAGACAGACAGACAGACAGACAGACAGACAGACAGCCACTAAGACAGACAGACTGACAGACAGGCAGACAGACAAGACAGACTCAAGGACTACTTAAGTAGATATACACGTTACTTCAGTCGTCCTTGGACAGACTCACTTAGCCGGCAGGGGCCCTCCGTTCTCATCGAACAGCGGCACAGTCACGTGACCGATGCTCAGCTCTATAGGCTCGGATGTCTGAAATTTCGCAATCGGCATTGAATTCATTAGCAGTGAAAATCGAGCCAAGCAGCCAGTGAGCCATGAGAGCTGCTGTACTCACCTCGATTTTGCACACCACGGTGGCCTCAATGAGCAGTTGAACATTGTTCTGCCCGAAGTTGTAGCGGAGGTACAGTTCGCCGTAGTCTAAGCCGGAGCTGGTGTCGGTGACCCGGGTACTGAATGTCCAGGTGCGGTCGTCCTTGGCCGTCACGGTGGCCCGGACGGTATGCACATTGGACACGGGGCCCTGGCCGTCAAACAGGCACAGCCGGACAAACCGGTCCAGCACCGGGTTGGCTGCGGGATTCAATGCTGTTGATTAAAATCAAGTTTCATTTCTCTCGCACCACATCATGTGCATGTGCAGGGACTTACGCAGTCCACTTGGCATTGTCAGACACTTCTGCAAGTGCACCAGCTTCTCGATTCGTGTAGGCACTGGTCGAACCTATAAATAATTTCGATTGAAAAATGTCCATTTTAGTGTCTAGCATGAACTACTGTTAGTAGGCTTGCGGTACATGTCTGTTAAAAATGATTTAGTAGATATGGTTCTCGTACAATTGGTGTGATAAAACTATAATGAAAATGAAAATTATACAAGCACCGATTCTCGGGATTTCTCAAGCCATTGGTTAAGTAGAAAAGTTTTAAACCAAACAACTGAAATATATATGGTCTACTCATAAACCGCTACTCGCATACTAAACTGCTACTCTAAGTAGAAAGGCTTCGGTGCAAAATAAATTTACAAAAGAAAAAATACCTCAATTCTACTGGAATGTTTTGTTTAGAGCATTTCAATTGTTTGTCTATTGACATAACTGCTTGCTTCAATAAGTTTTGTTTGTTTATGTTAGTAGCCAGTACACTTGTAACAAACCTTCCTATAAAAGCTCATTCTATACAAGATAATAATTAGCATTATTAGCCCATTGCAGGCTTAACCTGTTACTATTTTTGCTCTTGGCCATCATTTTTTAAACAAATAATTGGGGTTAGCTTAGAAAACAAGTGTTATGAAACCAAAGCTACTAAATTGGTGTAACATTCTACTTGAGCCATCTGGATTAAAGCCTCGTGATGGATTAAATTTGGCATGCACTATCATGTCTT